>OX243816.1:35570806-35770806 GCA_945859605.1 Lumbricus rubellus | reverse complement strand
GCCACCGCTTCCTCCGCTCTGCACAGAAGTAGTGCTGCATTCGATTCCGTTCGACTGTATCACTACGCAGAATCCAATCCTTTCGGTGATTGGTCGAAGGGTCTGGACTGCTGCCCTCCCGAGGAGCTGCGTCTGCTTCTTGGCACTCGATCTTACTGATGCTTTTTTATACTCATAATTATCAGAGGAAACGCTTCTGAGCATCGTCTCATTGAAAAGGTGAAATAGAAATGAATGAACAATGAACGAGCGAATGAACGAACGAATGAACGAACGAACGAACGAATGAAGGAAGTAATGAATGAGACCGGTGCATGTGTAGGGCTGTTAGGGCAGCTGTAGGCTCTGCACGGTTGAAGATGATTGTTATTAATTTTTGTCTACCAAGTTCTTCTTTGAATTTTAGAAATGTGTGTTTTAACCATCTGTCCTCCTTCCTCACATTTTATAGTTTCTTCCAACACTACAAGATGTACGAACACTTATTCGTCGACGAAAACGACGAACACTACGCCGAAAAACAAGTCAGTTGCATAACTTGCATTCATGCACAAATTCCAACCTAGATTTGCCTCATTCTTACTGAATCCACCTCAAACCGCCACGTGGGGACCTCGAGCAAGTTCTTCACTCGCAATTGCCCATTATTGCTGTAGTCGGGAGCGCTTCTGAGTGGATATATCTTGAAGGGGCGCTATAACAAGTGCACATACATTCTTAGCGCTGATATGATTGTGCGCAATGCGTAGGCCTAGTTCTATGTAGGCCTATAGGCTACGCGTGTGTATGTATACTGTATAGGCCTATATATAGGGATATGCGCGCGAGTGATATTCAGTGTATGTGCGCGCGTTTGAGTGCGTGCGTTTAGACGCAGATGTCGTGTGTGCGTGTCCGTGTGTAGCTTTGTGATTAAATGTGTGCGTGTGCGTGTGTGTGTGTGGCCTAATACTATGCATGCGTGTGTGCATGTACGTAGGCCTATGTCTCAGTTTAAAGCTAAATAATTGAAGAATCGTCTATTGTTTATTGATTCCATACGGTAAAAGTTTGATTGATAATTTGCTGTTTGTTTAGCATTTAATAGGCTAGTTTATGTTTCAGCTATAGGCCTAAATGTTATTCGCACTTTAATTGTAGGCTACTTAAAAAACATTCCACTGCAGGGTTTATATGATGACGACGACGACGATGATGACTATGATTGTAATGCTGGTGATGACGATGGTGGTGATGGTAGTGATGATGATGGTGATGATGTTGATGTTGGTGGTGGTGATGCTGTTGTTGTTGGTGGTGATGATGGTCGTGGTGATGGTGGTGATGACGACGACGACGACGACGATGATGATGGTGAGGAAGATATTAATTATGTCATTGCTGTTGAAGGTTGATCTGGAGGTTCCTCGACACAACTGGCCAAATCCACTGACGGAAGCCGTGCGACAAGAGATCTACGATCTATACATCAAACCGACGACGATACAGGTTGGATTAAAATCTTTTCCAATTCTTCTTCCTCTGTCTGTCTGTCTGTCTGTCTGTCTCTCCAGAATACCAGGGCAACCGTAGGATGTCGTTAAAAACTAACTGGAAAGATAGGTAACCTCCAGCACTACACATCCCAACTCCCCTCCGTTCCATGCACATCTCCACACGTACAAACGCAAGTACGCACGCGTTCCACACGCACAGTCACACAGATTCAGACAGACAGACAGACAGACAGACAGACAGATACGCAAACTGCACTTACACACACAGATTATGTGACAGATACTCACATCACACCAACACAGACATACACGCACAGACTGACACACACGCACAGACACACATGCACAGGCACACCTACTGACACACGCGTACTGTGCTATCCTATTTGAAGCAGTAAGCTTACACGTAGGCCTATTATATAAAGCCCAATAATTAGCTGCAGCTGTCGACGTCTTCAAACAGTCTGATATAATAATAATTATTATATGATGCAATTGAAGGATTTGACAGCGGAAGAGGAAGAGCAGATGGATGAGGATGGTCTGCTTGAGCAACAGCTTCTTTCTCAGATACCCATCGATCAGATCAAACGCATCATTCACAGCGTCTACGAAGAGATGGCCACAGGCATAGAGGTCAGTATCCGCAACCCCACTATTTCCATCCATCCATCCGTCTGTCTATCGGTCTCTTTCTTCATTCGCATCTCTCCTCATTTGCATCTTATTGGGATAACTTACAGGGCTTAAGCCATGACGGGACGGTCATGGACGGCGTCCATGCACTTATTTTTAAATCTATTATATGTATTTCATTTCCAGGGCGAGATCTCGGCTCTGCTCAGTCAAAAAGTGGACGAACTGAGCGCAAGGATTCAGAGGATCCTCGTCCTCAGCAAAAATTAACGGAGCAAGTCGAAGAAGAAGCGTTTTCCTCTTTCCAGATCATCTCCACAGAACAGTGCACTCACTTGCTCAGCACTACTTCCAGAAACAGTTGCGCATAATAAATGTACATTTTTATGATGGATAGGCGCTACAGAAGTCAGTTAATGCAAAGAGTTTGTGTTGGGTGTTGTCGTTTGAACGCATCGCATGTCAAATACAACGCAGAGCAAAGTATAACGTTTTAATCAGCTGTACAGTGTTATCCTACACTGCGTAAAAAACATCACTGGCATGTACATGTAGGCTTAAATGTGTACAATCTTTACAAGTCAAAACAGTCAATGTGTAACCAAGGCCGTTTAAGGCATAGGTTGAACAGTAGCAAAAAAACTTTGAACAAAGCACGCAAGTTCAATAGACATTATTCTCAAGATGATATTTTACAAGTCACCAACGTTTACATAGAAATGCTTGATGCAATGTTTGCGTAATGCTTCTACACGAGATGTTATACAACATCAAAATTGGTATTGACACCAGTTCTCAAACTGCTTTGAGGAAGCCATGAAGTCTTGCACAAAATCGGTTTGAGTCAATTTCTGATATGTTTTGCACACACTATGCAGTATTCGATCCCAAAACTTAAAGGCACTGCACGATAAACTTGCAGAACATAGTTGCGCACAAATACACGCACTAGTGTACTTTGTAATCCACACAAATTTCCTGCACTCTTGGGAAGTTTCCACACGCATACAAGTCGAAAAGTTAATTTCGTCTCAACCCTCACACAGCCAAGTTCATTACCAAAAGGTGGTTCAATACCGTAATACGCGCTACTGGCGACCACAGAAGGGTGACCGAGAAAACAGTTACAATGAAAGTAACTCTTCTCAGAGCCGGCAAACATTTACATGCCATCATGGGCTTCAAGATCATAGAAGGTCTACAATTTTGATGCTTAAAACTCTGCAAATATACCCATAAGGAACTAACACTGAACCTGTAGATCTACTTATAATTATGTGCCCCACCAAATGATTCACGGCATGCTGCTACTAAGGAAGACCAAACATGACACTGGATAATTATACTAGTTGCCTACCCAATCTAAAATTGACCCAACCGAATCTACAAATGATCCAACCCAATCCAAATGACCCACCCAATCCAAATGACCCACCCAATCAAAAATGACCCACGCAATCAAATTGACCCAACCAATTCAAAATGACCCAACCAATTCAAAATGACTCAACCAAAGCGCAAACATTGCTTCAAAAAGTCTGCAGTCACTTCACAAGTTTACAGGATTATTTAACATGGAATAGCAAGTGAATATCTAACATGGAATAGCAAGTGAATATTTAACATGGAATAGTGAATGAATGCAGTTGTCCATCAGTTGTGAAATAAATCGGATATGCAAAAGTTAAAGACAAAGACGAACAATAATTATATCAAGTTAATAACACAGGTATCCGATATGGAAGACGGCAAAAAGATCATCGCAATAGCCTAGAATGTCCACAAGAACCAAGTAAAGTAGAACTCGTCAGATTATTATACGCTATTATATGCATCCATTAACGGGTCAGACAACAAAGGCACTATGGGGGGGGGGGGTCGGGGCGAGGGAGGAGTGGGTTGCCCTCAGGCAGCCATGTCCATTCTGCTCAACAGGACCACATTCCATGCCACTCTCACATGTGGAGTTCTACTGTGGTCCAACAAATGAGGATATCAGGGCCGGTTTGCACAGTTCCAACAACCTTCTCTCAAAAATGGGAAGGTCTCAATCAGATGAAAATGTTATTCGAAAGGAGATCATTTATTTGTACCCATCACTGCCAACTGGCTGGCATCAGGAACCGAAGATATTCATTCACTAAAGCAGTGGTTCCCAACCTTTTTTGACTGTTGGGCCACTTTTTCTAAGTTGGAGGACACGAGGGCCACTTTTTTTTAGTTAAAGGACATTAGGGCATTTAGGGGCCACGATGCTAAATTTAATTAACTAAAAGCATATAAAAATTGTTATAATTAATTCAAAGTAGAATGTTTGATGTTTATAGACTTCAAAGTAAAATAATTTCTGATAGAAAATGATTAGGCCTATATCATTGTATGTTCTATCCTATCCAAATTGTCAATTTTTCACATTTAATTGTTAATTCTTTGAGAGATAAGTGCCATTGTTGAGGCCTGGCGGGCCATTTTGTGAGGCCTCGCGGGCCACTTTTGGCCTGCAGGCCACGGGTTGGGAACCGCTGCACTAAGGCATCTGGTACTGAAGCACTGACCTCAAGGCACTCACCAATACCTCTTCAAAATCTTATCGAAAAACTGGCTTTCATAAATGACAAACTCCGATCAAAAGATATAATTACAAGGAAGGCCTGTGCTTAAGCCTTAAGGCACACACCATCCTATAGAGGTAATTGTTTCAGCCAGCCATCTACTAAGCAGACTTAGGCTTTTCCAAGCAGTCAATTTAACGCACTCAAAAAGACAACTTTAACCCGTTTTACAACACAAACTCATGCAACTGCACCTTAGTTTCAAAGCTAGTTCTAAAAATAAAAAATAGAAACTTCAAAGTCATATTCAAAGCTTATCATAGTACAAGAGGAACTGACTCCTTCACTCAAAGGCATTTATTTAAGGCAACATCAATAATAAAATTAATTGTATTTACACACAACACCAGCAGATCTTGCTTGAAGGGCATTCATCTAACAGCAAACCTTTCCTCTCCATCATAAAACACATTGGCAAAGATAGTCAATCAACGTTAGGATACACAGCAACAAATTGACACGTCATATACGAGACCAATTGAACCAAAGAAATAGACACAAGTGAATTATTTACACAAAGGCACGGCATGTAAAAGTCGTCTGATATGGAATGAAGAAGTATTGAGGAAATAAAGAACTGCACAGTCGAAAAGTCATCTTAAAGAGAGATACGAAATACACCAATACAAAGAGCAAGATCAATCAATAAGCAGAATTATACGATCAATAAATGCAGCTGAAAAAGACATTACGGACGTCTCAACGAGAGACCTGTAGACGAATAATTAATGACGATCACAACAGGTGATATTAATTACAAAATCTAATGAAAATCAATAAAGAAAGGAAAAGCTGATGACGAACCAATAATTATCTCAATTAATGTAGATCACTAAATGTAATCAACGAAGACTTAATGTTCAGAAAAATCAACAAACAACGTTGATTGAAGATAAGTAAACATCGATTCATAATAATAATAATAATAATAATAATAATATCAAAAAAGAGTGCAGGAAGATCGGATATGAAGGAAGGCAAGAACAATGCTGCAGAAACCCTAGAACACATTCCGGTAAATGCGTACAAACGTCTAAACATGTCGACCAAAGAAGTTTGTCTACGAATCCAACTGAAATGCTTTGCTATCCACTAGCAGCCTAGAATATAAAAAATCAAGAAGAAACTAAGATTTATAAAATAGGACCAAGTGACTTCATAGCCTTCTAAAAGTGAACTACATATAATGCCAAGATGTCAATGGCCTGAACTTGGTTGGTTGAATAACCCAGTAATGGACAGGGTAGCATGAAGCCGATTGCAAACCACTTAGAAAGAAATCCGAACAAAACTGGGAGCATAGCTTAGTGCATGTTCAAAAGCATAATTCACACAGCTTAAAGGCACAAAAATTAACTCTGGCTGAACCAATAATTAAACCAAATGACATCTTCAAGGAGAAAGTCAACCATGAACAGTTCAAATGGCACCTAGGTAGTCAGAAATAACATCATTAGAACACATTATACATCATCAACAACATCTTAATTACGAAACATGGCAAGATGGGCAATTAGCTTTCGATAAATCTCACAAAAGACACACACACAAAAACAGCACAAAATTACAATTCAGGAAATTACACGATCTTTCGCTTTTCCAATCTCGACTTATCTCAAAGTCCTTTTTAATCCATATTTCATCGAGTTCTGTCCCACAGAAATCTGAAAAGTCTTCAATTGCGCTTCATTTTTCCGCTCACAAAGTTCAGATTGTCGATCATTAAATGCACAAACAATTTCAAACATAAACAACGAAGGAAGTTACCAACGCAAAACAACGAAACCAAAATGAACGTTAATTAGCACCAATTAACGCAATCTCTATGTATTCCTGCGACTGCTGATTCCAAGTTCTTTTCTTTCGACTTCCAACTCAGGTTGAACAAACCGTAACCAAAAAGAAAATCCCCGTGCCAGCTGAAGGGGAAGCGGAACCTGGAAAGCACCAACACACGGATGGTACACATCCACTTCACCATTGCAACCGTAACAACGGGAAGTCAGACAAAGCAAATGAAAATATTATTCTGTTGTTTTGACTATCATCACGGATAGTGGTAGCAATGCAAAAACAATAATATATAGACACTTGTACATGTGTCTAATCAGAAAAGAAACGGGTTGGACGATTCCACATCACCACGAGAAATCAGCAGCACTAGCAAGGCCAGAGAGATTTTTCCATGACAAAAATGATGCATCGATGGATAGATCTCATGAATCACGGCTAAACTTTCTACATGCACTCAAAATGAAGAACCAAAGGACAGATAGCTTGATGGTCCTGTTTGGTAGTGTACTTGCACAACCCAAGCAGTTACCATCTTCTCCCATCACATCTATTTAACATGTAATAATTTGGTACTCAAGTGCAGTGCAAGAATTGTGGAAAAGTAATGGGGGTGGGGGGGGGGTGTTGGACTATGATTCACTTGGAATTGTGGTGTGAAAAATAGACTTTACTAGGGGGCTATAAGAAAGGCTGGAGGGGGTTGAAACCTCCCAACCCCCTGGCAATTTTCACCCTGTTCCACTGACAACAGCAGGTCAATAGTAGCCTATTCATTGAAAAATTGTACTGCACCATAAACAAAGAGGCTGCATTCCATGAGATGCATTATGAATTGAAAACACAATACTCACTGCATATGCACACAATGAATTTTAAATCATTCTCTCGTTTAACTCAGTAACGTGATCATAGAGCATGCAGTATCTTCGGAAATACAAAGATAATGGTTTGAAAATCAACAGCACAGTTGAGAAATCAAAATACTTAACTTTAAACCATAAAATGAAACATTATATTAAAAGATATTATGATCACACAAAGTTAAACTAAAATCTTTAAACTTAAATGAAATTCAAACTAACGGTTTTGAACATCTCTAAAAACTCAGACAACATAAAAGTAGAATCATTATACTTACTACAGTATTTTGGTTCATGGCGAAAACTCTTCGTAAAAGACACACACACATACATACACTACGTGCAGGATTAACAGACGCGTAAAATCAATGCACTTACATGTACTTAACACAGTAAAGCATAATGAGACAAATTTAACGTCAACAAAACATTGTTGCATCATCGAAATTTCGTCACAACGCAGAAATGGTTACAAACCCGAAATTGCATTATATCCCTGGAACAGTGTTACATCCTGGAACAGTTTTACATCAACAAGTTCCACATTCCACAGAAAAAGCATAACTTCTATGGAACCGTATAACATCACTGAAAATCACGTCCAACATGTGACAACACTGACCAAGTGCAACGTCATCGAAATAGTCTTGCATCCCTGAAACAATGCTAACTCATCTAAACAACAACCAATTCACCGACAGGTTCAGAACCTCCACAAACCGTCTCGTGGACATCTTTCACCTAACTCAAACGCAAAAAATTCGCAGCTGCATAGTTGTCTTACTATGCCACGAACAGTTTTCTTTCAAAGTAAATCAATTCTTCATATTGACGCAAAATCAACAACCGGTTTCAAAAGAACGTCCTTGCATCTCGACTGAGAGAAACAACGACCATATATCGCAGCTTGAAACACGCGAATCACAAAAATTACGTTGAACGAAAATGATGAGATTCGAGGCGAAAATTCCTCGATATTCGCCGAAAAGTTGCACATTCTTCACTCGATAGAGTCAACATTGGTAATTTTTATCGGCGACGACAGGAGATCGAGATCCCGAGTTCAGAACCAAAACCACCCTTGATTGCCGAAAGATCCACGCGTTCTTCCGCGTCGTCATCTTCAGACCTCGACAAACGTCTCTCTCTCCTCCGCTTCATTCAGTTGGTTTCCGCTGTGCGACGGAGAAGATGTGCGATCGCTTGACATGGAAGCGTACTGACTGTCGGAGTTGAGTGGCTGCATGATCGTGATGATCATCTCCTGAGATCCGTTCAGTTGATCCGTCTCTTCGATCCCATCTTCGTGGAAAACGTCGTCGTCAATGATCGTCTCCAGATGCAGGTAGTTCTGACAATTCAAATAATCACAAATTTCAAGATTTCATATATTTATATATATATTTATATATATTTTTCATATATTTATATTATATAATATATATGTGTGTGTATATATACATATATATTTATATATATTTTTCATATATTTATATATATATATATAAATATATATACACACATATATTTATATAATATTATATAATTTTATATTTGTATATTTATATTTAATATCTATATAAATTATCAATCTGTTTATTCAGTTTTGAACAATCGGCGACAACAATTATATGAGATCTGATAAAACAAAGAGAGCTGCAAATCACGTATGAATTCATCTAATTTTAAAAACAGGTTCCAATTCTTATTATCGTATGATCATTATTTTAATTATCTGTAAACAACAGATGTGCGAATCTGAGGATAGATTCGGATTTCATTGGCACATGAAAACAACTTTTTTGAAGAGTTCACTGATTTCCAAGTCTATGACAGTACTTAGACATGGTAACAGTTTCTAAAGTGTTGCTAGAAATATTATAGAGATTTACAAATAATTTACTACAGAAGCATAATTTTGAAGGAAACTTAAAATTTTAGAGAATACGATGTGTGTTGTCAGTCTAAAGCAGCCAAAAATGTAAATAACTTACAATCAAATAAATAGATGGTCAAGAGCAAAAATCGAGATATGCCAGGAAATCGGAATTAAATGAATATAACAGATAAACTATATGTAATCTTTGTAAAACTGGATCAAAGTCTTTGCATCATTAACAAAATAACCTTAAAAATTTAAACAAAATGGAACTTCCCTAACTTATGCTTTTTCTCACAGCTAAAACACCGCAAAACAGAAAATTTCATATTTTAGTTTGTGCAAAAGCAACAAACCAGTTGTGACGACTGAATGACTAGCCGGTCAAAAAACACGACCAGTTCATGGAAACTCGGCCGGTCTTTGGGATTGCTCTGCCAACATCGCAGCATCATCGAATAGCTACAAGAACACAGCACAACAAATTCACAGCTCAAATGTACACACGATTATTAAAAGATACAACAAGAAAATTTCCACAATCACGTCAATGTTAATGGCAATGCTGTTGGATTGCATTTAATAATTTCTAAAGCAACTCCTGCAGTGCAGGCAAATCTGAGGCATTACCAGTGCAAAGGACTCCGAGAGAAAACACAAGAGTTAGAGATCTGACAGATGCAGTGGGGACCTGCAGTCGGAATCATGGGCCTATCAGTCCAGCCCTTGTACATCCGATACCAGGAAGAGTGGAAAGTTCAAATGGACCAGATCAGATTCCACATCAGATTCAACACTTTATCATGTCTCAGATCAGAGCTTGGATATTTAAAGATGCCAACCAACTATTCATGAACCTATGCCAACTATTCATAAACCTATGCCAACTATTCATAAACCTATGCCAACTATTCATAAACCTATGCCAACTATTCATGAACCTATGCCAACTATTCATGAACCTATGCCAACTATTCATGAACCTATGCCAACTATTCATGAACCTATGCCAACTATTCATGAACCTATGCCAACTATTCATGAACCTATGCCAATTGCAGCTCCAATGAAGTCCAAGAAAACTCGTGGATTGATTGATGATGGTCAAGACACTTGATCATCTATGAGACAAGTTTAGATCTCCACTCGGATTTTGGATCTAAACTCCATTTCAACCACAGATCCCTTTATCCTCGTCAGCATTTGATTTTGAATCGAAGCATGAAGTCTTTATGGATCCTATACTGGAACGGACTAAAACCGAAAGAAGAGTGACTTACACTTCCGGCAGAGCATGTTGCGGCTTTTCCATCCGGTGACCTTGCTGAAGAACCTGTAGGAGATTTTCCACTGGAATAGAAGGATATGGATTGCCACCGTACGTGAATAATTCCCACAACAGGACTCCAAATGACCACCTACAACAATAGAATTCAACAAACAGAGATAAGACAATGCACCACAATGCAACACCACTTGCTTTCTTCACTGTGCAGGAAGTTAGAGACCGATACATTGCATTGTACTTAAGGAAGCTTAAAGTAATTGCATTGTAGCCTACTTAAGAAAGCTTAAAGTAATTGCATTGTACTTAAGAAAGCTTAAAGTAATTGCATTGTACTTAAGAAAGCTTAAAGTAATTGCATTGTACTTAAGAAAGCTTAAAGTAATTGCATTGTACTTAAGAAAGCTTAAAGTAATTGCATTGTACTTGTGCTTGTGCTAATGCACCACCTTCAGAAAAAAATTCTTACACGTCTGACTTTGTCGTGTATCGATTTTCCATCAGCGATTCCAATGCCATCCATTTCACTGGAACTCTTCCCTACAGGAAAAGAAAACATCCTCATTTTATGAGTCTAATAAAAAAAACTACTCCACTCCTCTCAGCAGCACCTTCCATTTGAATCATTTTGCTATTCAACAACACAACTCCTCATGCTTATGGCATGACATGACTAGAGCACTGCTAATCAGTATGCTGCGAATTTGGGTATAACAAATGTTTAATTATTGCAATTATTTAGAGAACACACACAAACCTACACACACACACATCCACGCACACACTGTGTATGCACCAGTATGTGTGCACCAATATGCATACATGCATTGCACGTATGTAAGCATAACGCAATAAGCAGCACAAAAGTATTCTATGCATGCAAATGTAATAATAATTTAAAGAGAATGGTTCATTGGTTAATATAGAATGTGTCAAAGAGAGTTCTTGAAAGTAGGTGTTACTCCATGGCAAGCCATTCTAGAATGTCTTATCCTACCACTGACAAGGCACAGTTTTCAACATAATAAACTAGCTTCTTATTCTCACGAGTACACATGTAGAAGAAAAACGTACGTTAGACGTTCTGCGATAATACTCCTTTTCCTTCGTGTTTCTGGTCAATCCAAAGTCTGCAATCTTCAGGACACAATCTTCAGAAACTAAGACGTTCCTTGCTGCAAGATCCCGATGAATAATCTGAACAAACACAAAAAGTGTATTCATTTAAAAACAAATAAATAATTAATTTACAATGCATACCAACTTAGGCAAAAATATAATGTACAAAAAAATTCATCATGTTCCTAAAACAACAACAAAATTTCTGGCATCACTATGGTTAAATTGCTTGTGTCAATAATGAGCATTATGTGTATTATAGACATCACTACTGATATCATTATGTCATCATTATGGCTACTAAAGACATCAATAATAATAATATATCACTCTTTCATAGTGGTTATTATAAACACCAAAACTAATATAACTGTTATTATTATTATGTTTATTACAAACATCAATAATAATATCATGATATTTTTATGATCAATCATCATGATTTTTTACGACTATAAAAAACATAAAACAAAAATACAATTGTTATCACTACATCTAGCACGAACAATTAAACATCAACAATGAAACAATAATGCTATCAGCATGGTAATCATAAACATTAACTGCATTTTATCATCTTTTGTCATCACTGAACATCTTCCAACCTTTTTCGACGCCAGATACTCCATTCCTCGTGCCACTTGATACGCAAACGACACCAAGTCCTTTGAGGTCAAAGGTTGGATCGTCGTTGGCGCCTGACCAGCCTCCAAGTAATCATCGGATTCGTTCAGTTCCGATGGTCGGCGTTTCCTTAGAAACTCACGCAGGTTGCCATGCGGCGCAAATTCAACGACCACCAGCAGCGACCCTGTTCAATAAAACACAACTTTATAATAATATAAAAATAATAATTTTTTTGTTAATATCTGACACCTGAGGGATTATAGATACCTCGGGTAAAAAAAAATATAAAAATTATAATAATAATTATTATAAAAATTATTATAATAATTATAATAATAATTATAATAATAATAATAATTATTATAATAATAATAATAGTTATAATAATAATAATAATGTCTTTATCAGGGCTGTGCTGGCAAATTTAGAGGCGAATAAATGCTTGCCCAGGCCTGTCTGAAGATCATTTTCCTGTGTACTACCCAATACCCACAAATGCTCTATGATACATCATTTCGTTTACCCCAGAGTGACATTAATTACGCAGTTGGATTAATAAAGAATATACTTACTTACTTGCTTTAAGTTGCTTACTTACTTGTTTACTTATTGTCATGACTATCACAATGTACCTGTAGCATCCTAAAAAGTACATTTAGTGATCGACGTAGTCTGCATTGTGTTTTAATTGGTGGTATTAAATTTCATGTCCTATTCAGTTGATGTTTTTTTGTTCACCCACAATGCTGTCATGCTCTGCTGCCCACGATTGGCTGTTGATCTCTTACTTCTGTTACATGTAAACACCGGTTTTGAGAGCATCAAATTTAATTGTCAAATTTCTTTTTATCCCATCATTCATCGCACGTGCGTTCTTTTTCTTCTGCACCTGCTTTAAGCGCATGGTCGATTTTTAACGTAGGGTTCGCCCTACATGTAGTTGTGCACATTGTTCTTTAGAGATTCTTGCATGGTTCAATAAAGACTAATATGCACCGAAGAACATCAATAACTTCTACTCTTTGTATTTCTACTTTAGGTATGAATTCATAAGGGCCTTCTTTCATGGTATTGACCGTGTTGTAAAATTATCAGTAGCATTCATTGTTAAGCAACATTTTGACAATACTGTTCATTGTACAGCAACACATTCTCGTTAAAAACGGCTTTCTCAATAATAAGTACAGTTTATGTTCTTGATTTAACAAGCTGACAAGGTTTCACTAATGTGCACATGCGTATTTACATAAACAGTAAACCGTGAGAATACACAAATTGTAAGGCATCATGGAAAAGTCAAGAACGCATGAACGAATGAATGGAATTACTTAATTGAACAAGTACTGAATAAAACAATGCCGACCTTCGTTCTGGATGCAGTATCCAATGAGATTGATGATGTTGACGTGGCGACCAATCGACTTCATCGTTTCCATCTCCCAGATGAGATCCTGGATTTCCACGTCAGTGGCGCCACCTGGAATTTCAGATCAAAGTGTTTTCAAACTAACAGACTTGCTTATTTACTTACGTGCCTCTGTTGAATCGTTTAGAAGGAAGGCCAGTAGGTCAACAATGCATTCTCCAACATGGTAATGAAGGGCAAGCAATCAACGTGTCCATCAAATAACTGTGGTTGTCAGAGTCAAGTTTCATGGCTGTACAGTGTACATCCATCTTCACCCATAGCCGCATAGTCATTCTCACCCATATCCACATAGTCATTCTCACCCATAGCCACCTAGTCAGTGTTTAATCTAGATGTCTATGGGGGGGGGGGAGAGTTCCCCCAAACTGTCAGTTTCCCTCAGAAACATTTGACAAAATGATATTACTCTTTAGTTGCTGCTTACATTATTGTATTACATGAGCTGACACGCTATACAGTGATAATATCTAATATTTTATGATTATTATTATTATTAGACAAGCAAAAGGTACATCTCACAATCGACCACTGAAGACAATACACTAAAGACAATATACTGAAGACAATACACTGAAGACAATACAATGAAGACAACACACTGTAGACAATACATTGAAGACAATACACTGAAGACAATACACTGAAGACAATGCACTGAAGACAATGCACTGAAGACAATACACTGAAGACAATACACTGAAGACAATACACTGTAGACAATACACTGAAAACAATACACTAAAGACAATACACTGAAGACAATGCACTGAAGACAATACACTGATGACAATACACTGAAGACAATACACTGTAGACAATACACTGAAAACAATACACTAAAGACAATACACTGAAGACAATGCACTGAAGACAATACACTGATGACAATACACTGAAGACAATACACTGAAGACAATACACTGAAGACAATACACTAAAGACAATACACTGAAGACAATACACTAAAGACAATACACTGAAGACAATACTTACTTTTTAGCATCTTCACAGCAACAACCATCGGCTCTGTACGTCCTCGCATCCTCTGCACATGACTAAGATGCACCTTCCCAAACGCACCTTCTCCAATCAGCTCTCCCACCTGCAGGCTGGACATGGACAGATCAAGAACAATTACCAGTCAGCCTTCTCCGGTACAGTGTACAGAAAGTTTAACTACCAGTACTGATTTGTGTATAATTGTTCACTGACATAATTGTATCATGTTTGTTTGTTGTTTTGGTTCAGGAAAAAATAAATAAATAAAATAAATAAAACTGTGTACACCACAAATTAAAATGTCAATGACAGTGAAACCTGTTTCTAATCCACAAGAGATTAACAAGCTAGGGTCAACAGGTCAACATTAAGTTATTCGAAATTATGGCAGCAAAAGAGATTTATTTAAAGTATAAGCATGGATAGTGCAAAAAAATCAAACAGATATTTAGGTAATTTTGAGCATGGCAAGTCTGCCACTACAAACTCAAACTAAGTTCAATGCATAGCTATATTCAAGCAGCCTATACACAAATATGTAAACAGACAAAATCCTCCCATAGGAACTAGACACCTATTAGCGCACACTAATGTAGTCAGACCATCATTGAGATATACTGTTGCATCACGCTCTTGGTTAAACCTGACACTGGCTGTCAGAGTATTTCACAGCCATGGCCATGTATGTTATATCTTCTGAACCACTTAAACCATTTTACTACGTGATGTTATGTTATAACCGACAACACAGACAAACCATGTGTATGGTTCAATTCCATTTACCTCGGCTGATTCTAGTGCAGAAATACAAGAAACAATAAATGCAAAATAAATTGGCTATAAATTAATGGTGACGATGCCTAGAACTGCACAGTCAATCCGAACCAAAATCTTACTTTTCCTGCAGGATTTCCCACTCCGGGTCGTCCGGCACAGTCAGCGGCACATGTCCATAGATGGCGCTCTTTATAAACGAGATAACAGCTGGTCCTCGCTTTGCCCTCCTCCACGCAACAACCACGGCAATCACCATGAGAACAAACATCACCCCAACCGTGGCGCCTACGGCCGTTGAGAAGTCGCTTGATGATGTTGCTGAGAACAAGAAAGACGAAGGATGAGGTTTGACTTGGATCCAGGCGCCGCGGTGGACGGACCCAAATCGGTTTGACACGATGCAAGTGTACCACCCGGAGTCGGACGTTGTGGCGTTGAGGATCGTCAGGCGACCGGGATCCGTATCGTCTTCGCTTGGACCGTTCTACACAAAACAAATTATAAACACCAGAGGTTAAAGTGGTTTGGGTGAGCAGTGGGAATGCCAACTGAGAGCAGTGGGAACGCTGATGAAGTATTGTAATTGTAATCGAACATTTATATAGCGCCACTTCAAGAGAACTCCTCAAAGGCTCTCAAGTATTACTGGAAATGCCCATTTTTCCAGGGTTCCATACATGGTTTGCAGTGGAAACGCAAGTCAAGAAATTCGAGAGCAGTGGGAATCAGCGTTCCCACCCACTTTAAACTCTGATAAACACGGCATAAAGCGGATCTTAGATTGCATTAAAAAAGTCTCAAATAAATATGTGGATTATGTAAAAAGACATGTACTGAGAGGTATAGCATATTAAACGTAATGTAACAATGGCTTTTGAGTAGTTCAGAAGACAATGGGTCTGCATTAGAACCACTGCAAATTAACCTGGAACGCTTGATAGCCCAATCAAAGCATCACGTATGCGTACGTATCGCATATCGTACTTGCAGATGCATGAAGGCATGAATTTAACATGCAAGCATTTCTTTAGCACCAATCAAGCACATCTTCAATAATCTGTATTTCTACATAAACACATACATGTATTTCGAACTCATATTGCGATATGTCAGCTATGCATATTGCATAAATGTAAATAATCTGTTGCCATTAGGATTTCTCAAAAGCCAGTGAAGTTTGAAAGATGGTGCAGCACAAAAAGTACCTGCTGAACTGCTGTTTCACTTGATGGTACAAAAACTGAACAATAGGTCATGAAACAGTGGTTTTGATTGGTTAAGAATTTGCTCTACAACACAGCGAGGGGATGGGGGGTGTTTGCAGGCTCAAGCCTCCCAGAACAGCTACTGCTTATGAATTCTTAGTCATTATGCAATGCTGACTCACACAAGCAGAGACTTAACATTAGCAATCGATTGTAGCCTAGATTTAATAGAGCTTTGTTCTTTCTGTGCCATTATAAAGTCTGCTACGTCAATCACTATAGTCCTTTATGAACCGGTGTATTGAAGGAGTTCGGTCTGTAATCGTAATCATGAATTTATATAGCGCCACTTAAAGAAGTGGAAGCTGTAGGCGGTAGAAAGAGGTTATCAACTGCTTCAAACAGTTATTGGGACAGTTTAACTCCGCCACTGCTCTTATTCCAGCAGCGCCAGTCCAAAGTCGCGAGATAGGAGGAGGGTGACAACAATCACCTTTGACGAGACACAGTGTCATCAAACAGCAGCATGGACAGCTTGAGCAATGGACCATCATTGGAAATTAACCTTTACTGAAGCTCAACTACAGTGCTAAAAGTGTAAAACAAATAAGTGCCTGGAC
This sequence comes from Lumbricus rubellus, assembly GCA_945859605.1. Classification (NCBI taxonomy): domain Eukaryota; kingdom Metazoa; phylum Annelida; class Clitellata; order Crassiclitellata; family Lumbricidae; genus Lumbricus; species Lumbricus rubellus. Next base: position 35,753,468 of record OX243816.1, on the reverse strand, counting down.
GCCCCTTACCTTTCCAAAAGAAGTGCCTAGACGTCCCTTACATTTTCAGGTGTGCTGGCCAAATAAGTGGCAGGACGGCATAGAGATTTGAAAATAAGTGCCAGGACGCCACCCATGACCGCCCTGCCACACTTTAAGCCCCTGCAACTACATGTACATATCATCCTGAATAACACTGACAGCGCTTCGAGTTGTCATTTAAAATGCAATTACCTGAACACTGGTGATGTAATACGTTCCATTGTTCGCAACGTACGAGTCGTTGACGGTGTAATGTTTCACCCACTGAACGTAAGCCAGGTCACCACTGAGGTAGCGGCAGTTCAGCTCAGCCGTCTGCCCTTCGAATACCGTTCGATTCTCTGGCATCATCGTAAACTCCGCTGGTCCTCGATGCTGAACTACAGACGAGAAAAAGATTCAGCGTTCTTATGATCCACCTTCATGTTTCTTAATATTATTTGTTTATATGTGCACTTGTTATATCGCCCCTTCAAGCTCTCCCTATTCAGAGGCGCTCCCGAATGCAGAGCGGACACTGTATCGGAGTTTCACGCTGAAGCGCTGAGCAATTGTGAGTGAAGGACTTGTCCAGGACTCCAGGGTCCTTACGCGGGGAGGTGGGTTCGAACCTCGAACCTTCCGGCTCCAAAGCAACGACACCACCACTACACCACTGCGACCCACGTTTATCTTATTATAGTTCCCAATCACTTACAATTTTTTATTAATGGCATTAATTCATTTTTAGAAATTGTCGAATTTTCAGTAAAAGTTTTCCTAGAAGCAACCACACAAGTTGTATATTCGCATGATTAATCACCAGCTGTGATGTATTCCGGTAATGAGATTAGAAAAATTGCTGATTATCTTGTTAGTAATTATAAGCAAAAAGTACTCATCTCAATGTGCAATTTCACTTAATTAAAAGGTTGCAAGCTTTAATTAAGGTCATAAAAAAATAAATTAACAGGCCAATGAAAAAAATGCATGCATCAGCCACCACAACTCGTGATTTTCAAAATTGCTTAATTAACGTTTTCTTACTGATAACGTCGACTACAAATGTGCGCTGCAACGTCCAGCGCTTGTTCGAAACGGTGCACGTGTAGTTGCCTTTGTCAAACGCGACGAGTAAACCAGGCAGCTTGATCTGATGTTCAGATCGGACGATCTGAACAAGACAACACATGCAAAAACAAATGTACAACAACTGCAACAACAAATGCAAAAACAATCATAGAAAAGTCAGTGTATATATACAATGTACAGATTTGAATGCAGAAGAAAAAAGTGCAGTCGCACAAGCTAGAATGTTTTATCTGCTGTAGCAATGCCACGTTCCATTACATGGGTATTGTTATGGCAAATGACATGCATTAAGCACGACTTCAGTCAGGGTAAAGTGATGCTAAAGATGTCAGGGTAATGTGATGCTAAAGATGTCAGGGTAATGTGATGCTAAAGATGTCAGGGTAATGTGATGCTAAAGATGATTATTGAAAGATGATCTTTACGTTACAGAAAAGTAGCTGCAGAATCTCTTCTGATAAGAATGTGATTTCTAAGATTGTTCATTCATTTTCAGTCAGACAATTAGATTAATCAGCTATATAGCACCAGTTGGATTAACATGTGCTCTTAACATGTCAATACAGTTACACACAGGCTATTCATCGAAAAGTCAAGCATAACAAAATTCACAAAATAATAGACAGAGAAAGAGGATCAGTGTCAAGTGCCCGGCTTGAAAAGAGACTCATGATGATGAATGGATCACAACAGCCTCTGACCTTGCCCAGTTCTCGTTTCTCGAACGGTTGACCGTCCTTCAGCCACTCGACTCTCGAAGACTTCAGGTTAGTTGGACACGATAGCCTGGCTTCCATGTTCTGTATGAACAGCTTGTAGATGACTGCAGAGTCGTTGTAAAGCTTCGTGTCGGTCCACATCGGAACTGCAACAGAAAAACAACGAACCAATTCTAACAACTCAATGCGAAACTTGCAACTTATGCGAATAGCAACTTGTGACGTGTTGCACTTTTGTGAGGTACTTCACAGGTAAGTACTATCCATAGTTTCTTGAAATGTACAGACATACACTGGGAGGGGCTTGTTGTCATGGCAACACTCTGGCATGAAGAGTGCACCGATCCCGGATCACATCCTTCTACCCTCCCAAATGCCCACTCAACCTTCCATTCAGCAGATTGCGATTGTTAATAATATTGAGCAGTATGATATGATGGGCAATTTCCATGGCTGCCGACAGTTAAATTCGACTCCGGTAACAACTTTGGATCATCCATTCACTAGGAATTGTAAACATACTGTGCTCTATCAGTTTAAAACTAGTTAATGAGGATTATCAAGACTATTACATGCTTACATGGTCAAAACGTTTTGCATATCTACAACAGAGAGAGGTCAGAGAGAGGCCACAGCTTTGTGCTGTCATGGCTGAAAATATGAATGACCAACGAGCAAATCTTCTACCTATCATTGTAAATAAAAGTTCATCATGTACTACATGCATTCATATATTAATTATGGTAAGAAGAAATTCCACATTCTCCAATGTGTCAAACGCTTTGAACCACGGTCCACCCAGGTTGACTTATATTACCATCTGCTTCTGATCAAGTTGTTTTCAGAACACGGACCGTGCAATGCATTCTATGTTTATGTGCTGACCTCTGATGTAGAAATCTGGGTTTTATTAAGAGAGTCGTACACTTTAAGAACTTCTCAAAAGCATTAAATATTATCATATTCATTATTCACCTCTCTGTGCCGAAGATGAGATGGCAGTGAACGCTCCTACCAACACTAGACACAACGGAACATGAATCCTACGGTTGTTTGGAAACATGCTCAGCATCAACTACAACACAAATAGAATAATATTATATTTGAAACACTAGAAACGGTTTCTCTCTATGCTCAAGCATTCTGCGATTGTAAGCATACAGCCAAACACACTTCAGTCAAAATGATATTGGTCATAGTCTTGTAAATGAACTGCACCAAACAGCAAAGAATTCGTTCACTCAATCTTCTTGGACGTGTAAAAAGTTTCGAGCTGCTCACAAAGTACTGATAAATGCAGAGGAGTATCCTTTGTTTGTACTGGACAGATCATACTTCTGAAATACCATATTCTTCCATTATGGTTGTGAACTGTTCATTAAACAGTATTTAGACAACATTTCAAATTGCCATATTAAGATCTACATAATAAGATCTTGTTTAGACGGAGTCCAACCATACAATCCTACGGTCGTGAGTAAAGTGCCTTTCAGAGTACTTGAAGGGTGCCATTTAATGTGCAATTAATCATAGGTATCAACAAACATCTAATTACTCCAATACCAAAATATTTCAGCACACCATTCAATAACGTACATGCACGTAAAACTGAAACTTTAAAAAATGCAGCAAAGAACCTCTCACGTGATAATGCACTTGTAACCATACAGTGTGTTGCTGTATTTCCAAAAAATAAAATCCCACTGTTACAAAATAGCCAAAGAAGCTCAGAATCCACCAAACCCCATTGTCATTTAAGACTTACAACCATAACAGAACTCAATTATATAAATGTACAAAAGGACACATTTGGCGCGAAGACAAACAATCGTCACTACAGTCACCATCCACGACAACCCATCCAAGCAAGCACGTGTGCAACATCCATTCAGACGACACAGCTCCCCGGTTCCTACCCCAGTTCCTTCCCCCACCCCAGTTCCTTCCCCACCCCAGTTCCTTCCCCACCCCAGTTCCTTCCCCCACCCCAGTTCCTTCCCCACCCCAGTTCCATCCCCCACCCCAGTTCCTTCCCCCACCCCAGTTCCATCCCCCACCCCAGTTCAATCACCCCAGCTCCTTCCGTTCTAATGTTCTTTTTCGAGTTAAGAACGACGATGACGATGGGTGGACCACCCACTGATGTCGACGACGACACCAACCATCGAAGAATGTCATCTTAAAAATGCCACTACGCGATGCGATGCCGACAAAAGACCGATTGAAGAGGAACCCAACAATGATGTAGCAATGAACAGAAGGCAACCCGACAGAGGGCAGCAGCAGCAGAAGAGACGTGTGCCTATGAAAACAGACCCATTGTCCACGACAGAGGATGCACCACCGAGGGGCTTATTCAGAGACGACCGGATACGATTGGGGCAATGACAGCCGTATTATGAGGGGTTAGGGGTGGGGTAGAGGGCACGATGAGCCACTTGGACTAAAGTTTGCAAAAGCATTTTTGCCATAAAGGTGACAGTTACGCGGCAGCACGCGCTCAGGCATCCATTCAACAGCGTGTGGAATTATAAGCACCGCTTAGAAGTGCGGATAAGCAACAATTATGGTGTCAAATACTGAAGTGATCATTAAGAGCTCTTTCACCGAGACCCATTTAGACACATAAGTAACATTTAGACACATAAGTAACGCAAACTCAACAATGGCATTCATCGTGTGTGCCGTTAACATACAATTACAATATCACTTCCGACTCAACTAAACAATTAAGAAGTTACTCTGTTAATTGGCAGATAGAAACACAAGAAATGATAGTATGGCATCCATACAGTACAGTTAGTCATTTATTCATTTTCACCTTGAAGGTGCGCTATATAAAAAGTCAATAATAATAAAAATGTGCTCAACCTTCTCCATTGGAAGTCTAAGAGAACAATCACCTTTCACAGCGTACACTGTCCCCTTCTAAATAATATGGTTTGATGGTATGAAGAACAATGGTTTACAATCAGTTGCAATGTATTTATAATATTAGTAAATTTGGGTTTTTGGAAGCAACCTCTTGCCAGTTTCATTCATTGTTCATTCAGAATCAGAGAGAGCTACTCTGAGGCACTCCCAGCTAAGTCACAGCAAAACAATTCTGTATTTCAGGTACTTATCTATCAACAGCAGGCAAGCTCATTTTACCAGCCTTTAGTCACAAGCCAATAACAGATATAAACACAAAAAGGCACAATTGGCAGCATCAAAGTCAATTCTGGAACTCTCAAAAAGGTTGTTCTGGCAATGGACCTATCTCCTTCACACCACTAAATTGTGTCATCTCAGACACTAATGAGCTTTTTGGTTGGCAACTCTCACACAGATATCAATCTCGACGGCAACTCTCCATCATTTGGCCACAAATTCAAAAGGCGTTTTGTTTCCTGGATCGGGCGTTAAATCACAACATTTCAGTCAAGATATCTAATGCATTGGTTTGAAGTTCATAGATTTATTAGCTGCCTTTCCCAGGACCTAATGTGTCAAATGTAAATTATGATGTGCTATAAAGTTAATGGGGAAAGCTAATCAACTGGGCCAAAAGCTACATCATTAGATTCATTACAGGATGTGCCAGATCATTAGAACAAGCCATTGTGAAGTCTTAACAAGTGGCGTGTGCATTTGTGTGTTGTGTGTGTGTGTGTGTGAGAGAGCATGTATGTGTTTGGGGAGGTGGTGTGGCTGTGGAACGCAGTGACATGGATATATTGTCCCTTTCATGGAGCACATCTATTATGTATTTTACTTGGCACATCTCTAGAGAATCACCACTTGAGAATAGTTCAAAGGCAGTTATCATTTAGTCCATCATCATTGGTGTGGTTGAGCAACTCAAGAAATGAAATCTGCCAGGTTCACACCACACCACAATCTGCATTTATCAGACATTAACTGCAAGAACTTAAAAACTAATCATGAAATAATTTTTAAACAGAAAGCACTATTGCAGCATTGTTTCTGCCCAACTACTAGACGTTTTCATTACAATTATTTATGATCAGTCAAACAAGACATGCATATGTTAAAATCAGCAGTTTCACATCAACATCCAAACAACAATAATCAGAAAATAGCCAGCAAATTAAGGGCACGCAGCGGGGATAGGGGGGTGGAAAGAGGAAAAAGGCCACACGTTGAATTGAACACAGGTCTTTCTGATCATTTGACACATTAATGTCAACAGCGACTACAACAAACTATGGATCCAGACGCTGAATATCGGAAAGTCGAAAGCAGTAATTCCACTCCAGCTGATAAATAGCGTCAACTGAATAGCTCCAACTGAATAGCTTGCCTTGTATTAAAACGTCACAGAAATAATTCTGCCTTCAAATTGGAACAGAATGGCAGTTGGTGACTGGCTGCTTAAGCTGTCAAGCGGTCAAATGCACAAATGTGGCAGTTGTCGGTGGTCGTGTCCGTGACGTTTTACAAGCGATTCCACAGCTGGGTAAACTCCAGTTCTGTGGAACTAGTTGTAAGGGGTTAACAATGGACGAACTGAAACGTGGAGAATGGGGCAAACAGAGATTGGACCCTGGACTGCAAGACAAACAGGGAGCTACACATGCACTGGGCTTTAACAAGGGCAAACACAGAAACGAATGACAGACAGAGAAACAGAGAAACAGTGGCACAGAGGAACTCGCATACACATGCACAGTTGCGCATGCATGCACATGCGTACACACACTCACACACATACAAACACTCACAGATACACACAGCAAATACACTAGGACTTTCACCCACCCAATTGTGTGACAACTATGTCATGAAGCACACAACTGTGCAAGCTGAAGCACACAGGCATACATGTTTTTTCAATGCGAAATTAAAAACAACAATTGAATGTTAAAGTTCCAACATTCACATGCAAGCAAGCTTTTGCCCACAGGGCAGAAATTCATGTGTATATAAAAATGAAAACAAATCATAAATTTAATAAAAAATAAATGTTATTGCACGGTGCGGTTCTACACATGTATACATGCATACAAGTTCCTTCACTTGCAGACTGAAAATAACTTCACGCGCACGATTTTAAAAGCAGTAAGCTTCTAGCAAATGAAGAAGTCAGGATTTGCCTGGTGGACGGAAATACCTTAAAAGTATATTTAAGCTTTTAGCAGACATAAATAAAGCAACATTCTAGCTACTTGCATCATCCCATAATTATATCATCAGGTCTAAATATAAACCGAAACTAAAAGGCTCTTTTCCATAGACGCGTGAAGACCATCGCATTTGATTTTGGTTGAATTGTGCAAGGTCGGGAGCAAGTGCAGTGAGCCTCTCCAAAAAATGGCACTACGTAAATATGCAAAACTCCCCTGGATGCTGAAAAAAACATGCTGCTCCCAGGGTCCTACCTTGGGCAAGGGGCCTTTCACGTTGCTCCTTTATATTTTTTACTAGTGGATTGACCTGTTAAGGAGTAATTCCCCATGAATAACTGGGCGACAGCAGCATTCTTCCCCCAAACGCAGATAGCAGCCCCCCCTCCCTGGAGGCAAAACACATGAACCATACCAAAACAATTCTTCGAACCATGACGGCTACCCTGGACAGACCAGACTCCTACAGAAGCAAATGCTGTCATCAACTGAGCCCCCCCCCCCACTACTGGTTCCACTCCTGAAGGCAAATTCCCCCTCCCATCCCCCATCCCACCCAATCCCCCCATCATTCAGAGGACTCAACACAGCATGCGTCATCATCATCCGGTAGAACTGGAACAAGGAAAGGGATTAGTTCGCAGCATGGCACCGTGGTGCACCCCCGCATTTCCACGAATCCAGAAGCTACACGCTTCCCTCCTTCCCCCCTTTCTGGCCAGCAAGTTGGGTGCCCCGGTTAAGCCACCCCGGAAGGGCAGGTCCCGTTCCCGGCAGCAGTGACACAGTCAGCACTGCAAGAGTACAATTTCCGAACACAATTACTTCAAAATAATTGCAACTGGACAAAGAGAAAAGCGTAAACTGCCTTAGGCCAACAATCCATCCACTCAGAACAGCTCTGCAGGTCGCTCTCTCTCTCTCTCTCTCTCTCTGTCCAAAGAAAGCCAAACAAAATTAAATGTCGTATGTCCCACTGGTTGAAGTCTGATTTACATTCAATGACTCCAGATGGCGCCACATCTATTATGTTGCTTTCATACCGTCAGAAAAGTTTTCACAAAAGTCAAATAAATGACTTATAATTCGAGTACAATTTGCAAGCGGTTTTTAACAATTTAATCAATTGCACCTTTCAAAAGTCACGGTGCATAGATCTATATTTTCTAGCAAGTTCTACCTGTAAAGTGTAGGTGTATTAAAATTTTTGACATCCCAATCATACTATCGCCCTATTCTGAGCTTCAAACACTGGGTCTGTTACCACGCAAAGCATGGAGTAAGTAAGTAAGATTGAATGGCAGGTTAATTGCAATTCCTGGTTTAAAAAAAATCGATCTTGAAAAGTAGTCATGTGGACCCTTGCAAGGTTTTTATGGAGTCCTTCACATATAAAATAGAAGCACAGAAACACATGCATGCAAACGCAAACAGTCTTAATTTAATCTTAGGCGTAAAAAAATTTTGTGTTTCCGGTAACCCGACCGACCCATTTTTACGGCCGCGACTCAAATATTTTTGTAAAAAATTTAATTACCAAAAAATTATTAAAAAAATTCAACAAAAAATCACAAAAAATTTAAATTTTTTTCAAAAAATATTTTTTTAACATTTGTATTGACATAACATAAGAGACGTCAACAAAATGAAATTAATAGGACTGTTTCTAGAGCAGTTTTAGGTGCAGACAGTCGAGAAATAGGCAGTTTATACTTGCTTAGAACACGTACTTTGTTTCAGCGTGCAAAAAAGACTAGTGGGGTATACTTTTTCGGATAGTCACTGCATAAAAATATTTTACAAAATAAAAATATTTTCCGACCTACCTACCCAATTTTTTTTAGCTCTGTTACCGGAAACACAACATTTTTTTTAGGCCTTATCTTATCTAATCACGTTCTTGAAGTGCATACGTACAGTATATGAGCAAGACATCTCAAGTCCACATACAAACTGATCAATTTTGTAACTTCAGGCAAGTCCTAAGTTTCTTTCCCATAGGATTGTAATGGTGATTTAGAAGAGACATTGGACAAGCATGATATGTATTGTATAATTGCATATGACTTGATATATGTATATAATATGCAAATATATATTTTTATGTTCCTCTTTTGCCATTTCATAAACATGGGAAACCCTATAAACAGGACAATGGTCCCTGAAGGGTTTCTCTCCTCTAATAAATTATTCTACTTGTTTATACGATGCTGTAAGACGCTTGAAGCAATGGAATGCTTGGTTATAATACTGTTATGTTGTATATAAACATATGCAATCATAGCTGGGTAAACTCCAGTTCTGTGGAACTTGTAAAGGGTTCACAATGGACGAACTGAAACGTGGAGAATGCATTTTAGGCCATTTTCATAGTTCTAAGGTATATTGCACGGAGCAGTCAAATTTCTGATACGTGTACAACATTATAATCTAAACTAGGATTTGAGATAACCATGGGCCATTGTTCAGGTCTTGCACCTGGCTGTAATGAAACTTCCTGGCAACCTCTTTCCATAAATTGCCTCTCGTCTCCCACCCTCCCCCCCCCCACATGCCTGCATCCAATTTTCACACGCTCTCCCTTTTAAACCTTGGTCACCAAACTTGTTGTGCCCTTCACTGCTGAATTTCTTCTCTCCGATTCCCTCTTTATTCCCAATTTATCATAAGGAAATAACCATGCATGCTTCAAGTTCTCATTTCTCCTTGGAGCAAGTCTTACACCAATGCGGGTTCGAGTGGGTAGCTCAATGCTGTGCCTCTAAGCTCATATGCATGTAGGAGCAGCTCAGAAAGAGCTTTATTGGACAGATCCAGATACATCAGAGGCCATTAGCAAGATTGAGACATCAAAACCTAAAACCGAATTGCATCTGATTGAGGTCAACATCATTAAGAACAACAATAATCATTATTGTCCTCGCTCCCTACATCTGACCACATATAATTACATTTTCCATTTCATCACTTTTAAGCATAGCAGATAATTACAAATTAGCCACCTGAACAGCTGCAGGAAGCACTGACCTTAAGAGCAAGGTCACCAGTTCCTGCCCAATTGCAACCATCAAAGCTGTGACAATACGAGCCCCATCAGGAACCCCATCAGTAACCCCATCAGTAACCCCATCAGGAACCCCATCAGGAACGGATGTGCCCCCAGAAGAAGACAGGAAAGGAAGTGCTTAAAATCCCATAAACAAACAAAGGCAGCTCAACAGGTAGTAGCAACAGAGTGAGCTCTGCCAACATCAGACACATGTAAAGAAATGAAAGACTACTCAGGTGAAGCAATTAAAAGCAATCAGATAAGGTATTATAATCAGATAAGGTGTTATAATCAGATAAGGTATTATAATCAGATAAGGTATTATAATCAGATAAGGTATTATAATCAGATAAGGTATTATAATCAAGTGCAATTCTGTTTTAATGCATCTGTAGACACAGATTCAGAATAGTAAAGGCATCAAAATGGAGAGCACCCATACTTACATGCAATTCAACAGCCTGCTGTTTTCGCTACTTTTTTCTGTATAATATGTCATGATCTTAGATTTTCTAAAGCACTTCCTGGAGGTTGAGCACATGTCACCAGATTATTTGCAGTTGCTGTGTCAAGGCAGAGGGTTGTCTCCATATATACGTATTAGATGTTCACAAGATTTTGGTTGCCAGCTCTAGGCGAGAGGAGATTCAACAGAATTTAGGTGGCCAAGGCAAGACAATAATATCACCAATCAAAAGATCAAGGTGGTTAAGATCAAGAGAGTAATCAAGAGAGCTTCAATATATAAAGCAATCATGGGACTGAAAGAAGCTCACTGCGACATATCATCAATACAGTGCTGCCAATACCTCATGCCTGGCCAGAAATCTAATCTGCAATCAGACATCTTCAACATTGCTGGCCAATATCAACATTATCTATATATATAAAAATGAAACTTTCCAATAGTTTGTGTAAAGTGTTCTCGAAACGTACCGCACAGATTATTTTGAAAATTTCACAAGACCTTCCATTCCTATAAGAGAGTTTCCACCTTTTTTTCCTCCGAATAAACGCAATATTTTCCACAAAAAGTGAACTTTGCATTCCGCTCGACCGCCATTTGCAAATTCAAAACCGCACGTTGCCAGATTCACAAACGCCTTCACAGTGACTGCGACCATGCAGACGAAACATGATTAGAGGTTGCGTCCCGTGACGTCATAAGCGATTCGCATAATTATGTTGCGGCCTTCTTGGTTCAGGAAGGAACTTTAGGAGCGGAGGGAGGGGGAGGCGGAGGGGGAGGGAGAGGGGAGGGGAGGAGGGGAGAGTGGAGGGGATGGGAGGAGGGGAGGAGGGGAGAGTCTTTTCTGCCACAGCAACGCGTGGCCGGGTACAGCTAGTAAAATATAAAACTATAGAGTTCGTATGAATATCAACCGATACAATATATCTCCAAGGAAAGAACAGCTTTTGTTCTTGAAATTTAATTTTCATATGCCCCGCATGGGTGGTCACGATAAAAAAATGACTTTCAAGGTTTGATTGAAACATGAATATCGACAGATTCAACACGCATAAAAAGGAAACTACCATTGAATAGGAATACTGTCATTAATCAGCCACAACACTACAGTCCACCGTAAACCAGAATTAGTTCCGCCACACAGTCACTTAAAATTCTGAAATCGGATCCATGGTCTCCTGACATCAAGTTCAAAAAGCATCCAGGATAAAAGTCAACCACATTCAGAACCTTTCCATCCAATTACAGGACCTGCCGCATTCAGTACCACTCTGGCTATTTGGCTTAGATGCCAGCTGGGGTATAACTTTCTCATAACCGAAGGGGGGCACTAGAGTTTGCAATCATAAGCCTGGATAAATTAACGAGCTCTAAACATTTCAACAGTAGCTGTGAATAATGTAACATATGCATGAAGAATGCAGTCTGTGGTTCCTTCCACATGAAAGCATTTCTAAGCTACCAGAAAACCTTCGCACACCTAATTAACACTAGTTTCTTGTTTTTTCCGCCTTATCATTTGTTCGACCACCATTCTCCAATGAATATTTATTGACTTCCGTTGGAAATGTTCTTTTGATAAATGTTCTTCCGTTTTCTAAATGCTCTCCTCCTCGCCCAAAATGTTCAAAAACTTCCACAATGTTCAATTTTCTCGATGCTTTCTCTCTTACTGCAGCATATATTCCAACAAACACACTTGTAAGCATTCTCCTTTTCTATAAATAAACTCTCATTTCTTACAAATATTTTCATATTTCCCCAACACATGAATTCTTTTCCAAATATTCTTTCATCTTTTCAATATTCTCCATTCTCCACAACTCATCATAAAAAGAACATGTCCTCCACTAAGTTTTACTGACAGACAAACAATGTACCAATGATAATGATGACATTAACCATAAAAAATTCTTCCTAATTAATATGATGTAGCCACTACAATGGTCAGCCCACAAGCTCTCCCCAGCTCAATAAAGTGTTTGTAATATTAGTCTTCATTCTAAAGATAACAAATGTTGCAAGTCCTACTGGCCAGTATTAAAATTGAGCCTCACATAAAGTTATTATTTCCATTAAAAAGGCATTCATATATAATTATGCATTCCAAAACTCAATGTCATGTTCTTTATGCAACTTATAAACTTTCACAAGAGCATGCTGAAATTAATATTCCATTAAAAAGGCATTCACATAAAATTATGCAGTCCAAACTCAATGCCTTGCACTGTGTACAACTCCTAAGCCAACACAAGAGCGTTTTAAACTCCCGTTATTATTCATACCAGGGCAGCACTACAGCAGAATATTAATACGTGTATACCTGTAACCGAATCTCGCAACCAAGCGCGATAAACTGTAGTGTGGAGACCTGTAGTAGGCTAACCGATACTCAGGTTCCCGAGTGAAACAGGTGTCACGAACCAGGCTACCACGACGACGACTACGACGAGGGTAGAAAGAGCAAGGTCCGGCGGAACTAGGGCTCTCCGATTTCCACGGGCCGTCAATCACAGGACGGTGTTTTTCAGTCCACAATTATCCGCAGTAACAGAAAATATTTCGTTCAGAATCAAGCCCTCTCTCTCTTTTAGGCTAACTACGATCACAGCACGACTACTCACGCGCGCAGCACAAGAAGAGAATTTGGTCTTCGAGACTCAGTCTGGTTGGTTGATGTTGTCCTCCCTCCTCCTTATACCTGCCTCCCTCCCCTCCCTCTCTCTCAGACTCTCGTGGATGCAGCAGCATTCACCGACCGCTCGAGCGGAAATCCTCAAGAGCAGCAGCGCGGTGGTAATCATTAGACACGCCGGTGGCCTGCAATTTATGATTTATGCGACTGTGCTCAAAACTGATTCAGAGCAGCGGTGGTACTCGTGCGTTGTTGTTTTCTCTCTCTCTCTCTACTAGTAGCAGCGCTGTAGTAGGGCTACAATTGGTTGAATTAAAATGCAAAACGCGGCCGTCACTCCGTGCATGCAACAACGAACAGGTCATGCGTACATGCATGGTGAACAGAGTCACGGCCCGTTTGCAGAGGTTTAATCTGAACTACATTAGGTATAATCAGCATGAACAATTGCCTCATTGTCATCATCATCAGCATTATTGGTATTATCGGATTAACAATGAACACATCTCAGCATCTTTATGGCTCGGCTAAAAAAATCAAACAGAGCTCTGTATTATTTTTGCAGTATACCATAAGGCCTTTCACGTATTAAACTGCAACTTCACAAATCACTTCACATACACAACACAGCTCCCTCCTTGCAAGATGAACTCCCATCTCAATTAATTTCTCTAGACCAACTTGACAACTCTTACAAAAAAGCAGCAACATATGGTTTCACGACATACATGAAATATTATCACCTCTCAAAATCATCAGTGTCTATAGTCATATCAGACTTGTTATCAATTTTTTGTTCCACATCATTTGTCCGTCAGAACCACAACACAATGTCTATACTGTATAGCCTACCAACACAGCCATTTTATCACATCAACACAATTTGTCAAATCACAAGTAAATAAATGTCACATCAACCGATTCGTTCGTCAATGTCATATTGCTTTTCAACACCATCACAACCTGTTGTGCCATGCCGCTAGTTATACCCCTGTCTTTTAAGACATCAATATCCTTAAAGCCAACAAGTTGCCATGTTTCTGAATATTGCCAAGCATTGTCATCATGGCAACTCCATTTACCACTCAGTCTCAAAGGCAAATTTCAACTTCACAAAATCAAATCCACATGCAGCATAAAACGAGTTATTAACAAATAAATGCACAATGTGTATTTCTAACAAATGCCATTCTTTAGAAGTTTGGAGACATAAGAAAGTGTTGCACATATGAGCGAACCAGGGTGATAATAGGTCCCCCATAGTAAGCTTTTCACACCCCAACTCCATGTGGATCAGAGTCTAGTTTGACCCCCCCCCCTCCAGTTATTCTTCTACAATTCCCATACCAAAGTGAAAGCACAAATTTATATCTAATCTATTGTACAAATACGGCGGCAATGTATATGAAGTCAGATCACAGGTTGGTCTTTTATTACCTCAATTAATTTTACCATGCCTGTACACAGTGTACAGCTAACTATACAATGATAGGGCACTGTGAGATAAAATTATCCCACACAAATCGGTGGTCAGAAAATTTCGTGCCGATATGACTTTTCACTTTTCCCACAAACCCAATAAAACATCATCACCGCCAGTAGGATGCCTATAAGCAATGCCACCAAGGCAATCTATATAAATAAAAATGAAACTTTGCGATCCTGCGGTCACGATCACGCCGAAACTGACGCATCAATTGTTTTGAAAATTTACCAAAACCTTCCATTCCGATACCGCAAGGTCACGACATTTCTTTTCCCGAAAAAAACCCAATCGTTTCCACAAAAAGTGAACTTTGCAATCCGTTCGCCCGCCATTTGCAATTTGAACGAAACGGCACGCTTCCAAAATTTCAGAATCGTCTTTACCCGAAACAAAGTGACTAAGCATTAATGAGTGCGCGTCCCCTGACGTCATAAGCGACTCGATAAATAATTACGTTACGGCCTTCAAAAATTCTTGGGCTCTATCCGCTGTCAGTAAAGGATGGTCTGAGGGACGAAACGAGCGGAGTCGGAGGTGGACGGAGCGGAGGGGAAGAGGGAGGGGGATGGGGAAGGGGAGGAGGAGGAGGGGAATGGGGAGGGGGAGTGGAGGGGGAGTGGAGGGGAGTGGAGGGGAGGGTAGGGGAGGTGGAGGGGATAATAGAGAGGGAGGGGGAGGGGCGGGGGAGGGGAAGGGGGAGGGGAGGGGGGTCTTTTCTGCCACAGCAACGCGTGGCTGGGTACAGCTAGTTATATATACAAACCTTGTACCACAGTTGTTGTTGAGAGTCTAGATAACTATCTTTTACAGGCTTCATCACTTGTTCATGCAATTAAACACAATCTAATAGGGAAATCAGCTGATAGTGCTCAAGTTAAGACTCTAGCAGATGTGGGTCATACTGTCATGAAATGCACGTCACTGTTGTTTTGAAAACTATAGCCTATATTAGGCAGATACGTCATCAAAAATCAACCTTTATACCCACCCTCAACATCTTCAAAATCATCTCACCCTAAATCCTTCTTTCCTTAAAGCTTTCACTCTGATGTACCGGATACTGTATCATAATATAAATATACCGTAATTCCTTTTAAATTTAAATCATTCAAGCATAATTATCTATATAAATAAAAATGAAACTTTCCAATAGTTCGTCGCATTACCACGCCGAAAGCTACGCACCGATTGTTGTGAAAATTTACCAAAACCTTCCATTCAAATAGCACCGTGTCTTAAGATTTTTTCACCCGAAAAAACCCAACCGTTTCCACAAAAAGTGAACTTTGCAATTCGTTCGCCCGCCATTTGCAAATTAAACACGTCCCACACGGCTGCCAGATTTCATAAACGCCGTCTCCAAACACAGCAGACGAAACATCAATGAGGTCGAGTCCTGTGACGTCATAAGCGAGACGCGATTAATTTACCAAAGAGGCCTAGCTTTTCCCAAAGCGGCCTTTGGGCTTGCAATGGACGATGCGACGGAGGAAAGGAGCGGGACGAAGACGGTGGGGAGGGAGCGGAGGGGGAGGGGAAGTGGAGGTCAAGAAGGAGGAGGAAGGGGGACGGAGAGGGAGGGGAAGGGGGAGTGGGATGGGTAGGGGAGGGGGAGGGAAGGGGGAGGGGAGAGGGAGAGGGAGGGGAAGGGGAAGAGGAGGGGAGGGGGAGAGCCTCTTTTCAGCCACAGCAACGCGTGGCCGGGTTCAGCTAGTATATATATAAATTTATATTTAATTATATATAATATATATAGTAAATAAATTCTTCAAGGAAACTACCCAGTCCTAATTCTACCATACACAACTTTGCAATATTAATCCAGTGGACTGTGGCCACTGGTTTGAAAGCACGGTCAGACAGCCTCAGACAAATACAGACCAAGGATGGATAAAATTAATTTTAAAATAATCCACAAGAATTCCTCCATTTCTTGCAATTCTCAATGTTTTAGACATCGATTGAATAAGAAAGCGTCTTTAGTAAAACAAGCCAATTACTACTTTTTCAAAGATCAAAAAGGCCTACAGAGCAACAGGCAAAAAGTGGAGTGAGCATACAGTATACTTGTTCGAGTATTGGGAGCATTGGAGCCATCCCAGATAACACCGACTCAGGGGACCCGTGCGGTTTTCTCCCGGGGTGCCGGTGCGGTTTTCTGACGGGTTTTGGCCGCGGTTATCTCGCGGGTCCCGTCAGGTGCACCCCGCGAGCTTGTCGCCGTCTACCGACTCTACCGGTATATGCTTTTATTCCGACGCCATTTTGCATGCCGTTTCGAATGCACGAGTATTCTGAGATCGAGATTTGTTTCTCTTGAAGGTAAGTTTACGTTTTATTTATTACGCCAAAGAACATGCACCTATCTATATCAACATTTTAGGTAACTGCTGCGTCTAATTTTGGTCGGAATACTTAATAGGCGCGACGTAGATTGGGTTAAGATTATGGACATTGTGGACAACACGTGCTGGGGGTTAGCCTAAAACATGTTCTGCTTCGATTGATTTATGCATTGTTATGCACAGTGATGCCACAGCTGTGTTTTTCCACATAGATCTATGTTTTTTTGCTTTCGTCTGTGTTTCTGGGTTTTTTTTGGGAAAATCTGTGTTTTTTTCCGTTTTCGTCTGGATTTCTGTGTTTTTTGGGAAAATCTGTGTTTTTTCCCGTTTTCGTCTGGGTTTCTGGTTTTTTTGGGAAAAATCTGTGTTTTTTTTCGGTTTTCGTCTGGGTTTCTGGGGTTTTTTTTGACTTTTCGGACCGGATGACTAAAAAAAAAAAAAAAAAAAAAAAAAAAAAAAAGGTCATCAACTTTTTTGTCGGCGAAAATAGAAATTTTTTTGACTTTTCGGACCGGATGACTAAAAAAAAAAAAAAAAAAAAAAAAAAAAAAAAGGTCATCAACTTTTTTGCCGGCGAAAATATAAAATTTTCTTTACTTTTCGGCCGGGCGACGTCTGTGTTTTTCTGTGTTTTTTTTTATAGGAAATCTATGTTTTTTTTTGAAACCTCAGTGGCAACACTGGTTATGCATAGTCCGTGAGTGTTTAAGTTGATCTTTGATAGGGAATTGCTTATTATGTTAATCATATCGGCCTTATGCCTCGTGTGCACTGAATTCCTTTTTTATCTAACCCCTATAAAATTCGTGGTAATCGTGTATTTTAGCGTCGTAAATCATTAACCATTGCGTGGGTTTCAGCGTTGCTCGAATACAAGTCATATTGACGAAAAGAATTCTTGCTAAATAGAGGTATGGTGGGATTAATTAAAATTATAATTATTTGTTAAAACTGAAATTGAGGCGGACTTTATGACAATAATCTCGCTGAAATCGAAGCTGGATTGGTGAACAGTAATTTTTGATTCAACAGAAGGGATTTTGCCAATAAAAATAATTTCTGCCTAAATGGAAGCGCAATTGATTAAAAACAAATTCTTCCCTTAGCAGAAGCTGGATTGATGAGTAGGATTCTTGCCACACTAGAAGTTAGATTGCTGCAATAAACAAAAAATTTACGACACTAAAATGCATGATTACCAAATTTGTTTGAAACTTCTGATTTTATGCCCTATTGGTAATCCCGAAGACTGCGTGCCTGTATACAAAACAGTATGGTTGCCAACGACTTAGCTAAATTAGAGCGCTGTGACCTATCAGTCACATCCCTGATGAAATTCACTCATTAAGTAAGTCAACGCAAAATCTATGTAAAATGGCCAGGTTAATAAAATTATAAATGAGGGAAATATTCAGTAAATACAAGCAAATGTAAAATTCGAAACTAAAGCTGAAGCACTCTATTTTAGCAATTTCTTGGGCGGCGATACTGTTTACATAAACAGGCATGCAGTCTTCGGGATTACCACATTATTAGTCTTTATTTGCCTTTATAGTTGTCTTTATTTGTCTTGTTTACACCATGTCTATCCTCGTTAAATTTTGCTCGTGTTTTGCTGTATTTGCAGTTTATGCGAGTAATTTCCACCTACTGAATGCAAAACAATTTGATTTACTGCCAGTTGAAAGTAAATTTTAGACTAGACAGGCATTGTATAAAAGTCGTGACTTATAAATTTTAAAGTAATTTTTTAATGACTTAGCTAAAATAGTATGTGAGTGATTTGCTTAGCTAAAATAGTATGTGAGTCATTTGCTATATAAATTGGTTTTCAAGGCTTAACTTAAGGTGCAGCATGTTTTTAAAGATAATTTCAAATTGCAATGTCTGAATTTTACTGTCTCTTGTTAGATAAAACATATCTGATATGCTTGTTTTAAAATTCAGGTGTGGTGAAGCAAAATATTCCTTAAAAAACAGCACGAGGAAATGGTCGAGGACGAGTTGGCTGTTTGGTTTGAGAATTTTATGGATCTTGGCACTGGACGACGTCGGCCGTTGAAATCTGCGCCTTTCAGAAAGACTGAACATCATTTAACATTATCAATAATTTTGATTAAATAAAGAACTTCGATAAATTCTGTTGAATAAACTGAGGTGTCATTCAAAGCTATTGTTGATTATTTATTCCTTTAACTATGTTTGGTAGACAAGACAGAAATCAATATTATGTTGGAAACCACTCAGAGTAACTTATGAAAACATTATGTTCGTGTTTCAAATTTTTTCCAGGAATTTCGTGTGTTTAAAATACTTGTTTCATTTTGTTAGCTTGTAATTTTTAACTCTATTCTGATGCACCTATTTCATTTTAATTAGGTTCGTGTAGCCTACTTAAAATGTGCAATGCATGATTCTGACATGGTTTTTGCAACATATTGAGTTTTATATTTGTTTTTAAAAGTTTTGCATCAAACTTCAAAATGACCAAAAAATAATTGCTCCAGGTTTATTCAAACTCAGGATAAAAGGTAAATCATTCAATATCTGTTGCTTTTTGCTTGAGTTTGAATAAAGCTGGATAAATTATTTTTTCTCATTTTTGAGTTTGATGCAAGACTTTTGAAATGATGAATGCAACTCAATACATGCTGTAGATATGACGTTAATGGGTGGTTCTGGTGTGTGGAGCACATATAGCACAGTTCACAGTACATCTGGCATACTCTGGGCATCGTTTTTCAGTCATGGGAATGATCTGCGTAGACTGGCGGGCTAGCCCGTATGGCTCCCGTCCGGAAACCGGGGACAAAACCCGCCGGGATCCCGCCGGGTTGCCCGTACGGGTCCCGTGAGTCAGCCCGTATGGGACCCGTGAGGTTCCCGAATGGGCGTGTTATCTGGGATGGGCCCCTTGATTTCTGAATAAAAAATGTTCAACATTTCATTTGGTCAATTTGATGCAAGGTACGATTCAAGTTCCAACCATTCTAGTCCTTTAAGTGATGCCATTTCAGAGACGCTTAACTAAAGTTTGATGTGTCATACAGATACAAATGATTTATACAAAAAGATTTGGCTTGCAAAGAAAGCCATTTCGGTTCTGGATTTCACAAATTATCTGCCGTGTACTACTTTGGCTCAGGACCATTGCCTATGCCATTTTGAGCCAGCGGGAGGTACAGGGAGAGCAAGGGAGAGACGGGGAAGGAACAACAAGGAAGGGGAGAAAGCGACCAGTTCAATTACAGAGTTGAAACTCAATAGGTCACATCATGTTTAGTAGGCCAGTGAAACTGAAGTCTGTAGTCTTTGGATCTTTACAACATCACCTCTCTACCTTTTATCCGATCACCGCTGAAAGTCAAGGGCAGTGAAGAGGATTAATTTATGATCCAAAAATATTCTTTTTTGCACCTTGGACAGTCACTGTGGTGCACCCAACACACACACACACACACACACCATTTACCGCTGCCTGCCCACCTCAGCTACACCACTGGTCCTCTCTGTTTACAGAGATGCCCTTAGCAGTCAGATAGCTAACCGGTACTGTTCTCAGGCCAGGAATGTGGTCTAGCCCTTTGGATAGGCAGATGCTCAGCATAAATGGCATAGCTACACGCTTGACATTAAGTGGCAGAGGCATAAGCATATGTACTACAGAATACTCAACATCAATATCAAAGATTCAAATGGTCCACTACACAATGCAGAATATGCATTAGAAGACTTCAAATGGACCACTGCAATGTAGGCACTGGCACTTAGGATGCCATTTTAAAACATACATATACCCCTCAAAGGCTTTGAACATTTCTTCAAGAAGACCAAAACATCACAGCATGTTTTACAACAACCTGTAGCCTACCTAAGCATGCACTCATTGTTGGCATTGTTCACATGCAGTTTTTTTTATACATGCACGCATAGTAAACTTACACATCAACTCAATTCTAGTATAGTCCTGGGTACTTGAAGAGAAAGATCACTTAGATCAGAGACATGCTACAAATTAAGGACTTTGCACGGTATGGTCGCTGATTCAAGTCCTTGTAAATAACCGTCCTTGTCAAATTGGTTACCATGGCGACATTTTAAATCTCACCACAACTTGCTGAAAGCCTGATCGATTTGAAATCATGAAATGTCATACGCCAACAAAATTAAATTAATTAAATAAAGCACGCCGCTCTTTCAACGGACTCAGCTATATCACGGCGCTATACAAATTGTCTTTGAATTATGCCAAGAAAAGTTCCATATATGCCTAAGTGAGGCAAATTCATAAATTCCACGTAACGCAACGGGTTTGAGCGCTAAACCTAGAACTGACAATTCTGAAGTTTCAGCCC
Source organism: Lumbricus rubellus (assembly GCA_945859605.1). Lineage (NCBI taxonomy): Eukaryota > Metazoa > Annelida > Clitellata > Crassiclitellata > Lumbricidae > Lumbricus > Lumbricus rubellus. Next base: position 35,732,189 of record OX243816.1, on the reverse strand, counting down.
TTGAAAAAACGTTTTTTCGAATGTCTGACAAAGATTCAAAAGTCAAAGCAATTACGAAACAAGTTGACTTTAAAATTCCTAAATCTCAAATTTCTGTAAGATCATAGCCTATCCTTTCCATGTAGGCCTAATTCCTAGCAATTCGTAAGCTTGGCTCGGCAACCTACCTCAACTGCTGAACAAAATTAATACTTACAAATGTCACCTTAGACGATTCAAAACCACGTTTCACACGTTTCACCGAACTAGAAACGTGCGCTTCAGTCCCAACAAAACTAAAAGTCGACAAAAAGTTAACGTTTCTCGCAAAACTTTCTCTAAAAAACTTCGAACAACTACGTAATAATTCTCACTATAACTGCCGTAACTCTGTCAAACGGTCAAACCTCAATCATTCTCACACGTGACGCTGCTGCGCACAAAACGCGGGATGGAAAGTCACGTGACGGACGATATTGGTGGGTGGAGATGTATTATAATATTATGTTGGAGGTGTGGTGAGGGGTGTGGCAGCCTGAAGGGACGCCACCGTAGCCGCCTCATTTACCTGCCTGCCAATTCAGGTGGGCAATTTGAATGACAATTGAACACTGAGACGTCTCGCGGGGTCTAATTGGCGGAAACGTAAGCGCAGGCGGGACTTTGGATGAAGGGAGCAAGAGAGAACAAGTGTGTGTGTGTGTGTGTGTGTGTGTGTGTGTGTGTGTGTGAGCGAGCGTGCGTCTATGTGCGTCTGTGTGTCTGTCTGTCTGTCTGTCTGTCTGTCTGTCTGTCTGTCTGTCTGTCTGTCTGTCTGTCTGTCTGTCTGTCTGTCTGTCTGTCTGTCTGTCTGTCTGTCTGTCTGTCTGTCTGTCTGTCTGTCTGTCTGTCTGTCTGTCTGTCTGTCCGCCTACTAGTACTAGGTCTATGTCTGACAGCTGGACAAAGACAGATGCATGTTGGATACAGCTTGACCATTTCTCAATTATTTCTGTCAATCTGTCGACTGTCGTCGGTCTCTACATCAATCTTTCATTCTATCTCTATGCGTGACGTAATCGTAACCGTAAACTCTACATTTCGGAAGCGCCATTCGAAAGCCAAGCGCAGGGCACCAGCATATTCACGAGCGCTCTGTCTGACTGCGTGTGTGTGTGTGTGTGTGTATGTATGTCTGTCTGTATGCGTGTATGTCTGTCTGTATGCGTCTGTCCAACGTCGTTGGCATGACGTCCTCATTTCTCTCAGCGTGGTGGTGCCATTGTTAGCACCGTCTCCACCACCCTTAAATGCCACCACCCCCAATACGTAGGAGGCGTGAGTAGGTCTATTATAGTAGCCTAGTCAATGCCCGCTCCCTCCACAAGTGAGGCTGCTGTTGGCCTTAAGAACATCGGCTTCGAGTCGACGCTTAAAAAGTCATAAACTTCACTTAACGACCAAATCCGGCAGACGAACATAATATTTCTATGATGTGGGACAGACGTAGGTAGACTTTAGTGTCCTTGTTATTGTCCTTGTTGTTATTGTTGTTGTCCTTGCTGTTGTTATTGTTGGTCTCATTAGCGCTGATTATAATGTTGACGCGTTGGAGTCGCCGCTAATTATAATTTCACATGAAGGTCGACACCGATGAGTGCTGAGAATGAGGAGAATGAGAATGAGAAGTCAGTAATAATAATTGGCGGTAGAGAAGTCCCCCCCCTCTCCCATCCCCAATTCATCCTCTCTCTCTCTCTCTTCTCAGTGACATTCAAAGTCTCGGAATTTCTCTGCGGTCAGGCGTCAGAATCGAAAGTCCTAATTGGCGACAGCGTCGGTGGCGGGGCTTTGATGTGCTGAGTAGCAATCATTCTGCAGACTGCAGAATTATTATTATTATTGGTCTTTGACGCAACCGATCGCTAGAAATGCATGAGTGCGCATCTGCAGTTGCAGACAACAATAATTGTGAGCCAGTGTTTAATCTAGACGTCTCTGGAGGGGGGGGAAAGTTCCCCCCCCCAGGATTGACATTTCCCCCCCCCAGAAAAATTTGACAAAATGATATTGGTTTTTAGTTACTATTTTCATCGTTGTTTCATATGAAGTGTTATAATATACCGTGATGTTATTTACTATTATATGAATATATTTATTATTTACTATTATTATATATGATACTATCATGTTGCAATTAGTATAACTTACTGTATATATTTGTATAAACACTATTTTTGCACAACTAAAAACAGATATGATGTCCACACCAAAAAATTTGACAAAATGCTTATAGTTTTAGTTGCTGTTTACATCATCGTATTACGTGAATTGTTATAATATACTGTAATATTATTTATTATTATATGGTCAATGGTTATATAATGTTATTGTTTACTATTATAATATATGACACAATCCTGCTAAAATGAGAATAACTTACTGCTAATATTTGTACAAATACTACTTTTGTACAACTAAATGGCTTCTCAAAAGTGGTATCCTTCAAATTTTAAACTGTAGGCCTAAAATTTCAAAATGTTTGGTCCTATTATTTGAACACATATATAGTAAAACCTAAAAACAACATCATTACTACACATGGTTTCTTGAATTTGGCACAGGTAGTTTATTAGTTCTTGGTTGGTTTGTGTACCATTAAATATGATTTCAGAAATATGATTTCTCAAAAGTGGTATCCTTCAAATCTGGTCAGCAATTCAAGACCATCTTGGGAACAGGTTTAAACTGATATAGTGCTGAAAAGTCAGCTTATATATGCTACTATTATATTCTTGTCTGCATTTATTCATTAGAATAACTCAGCAACAGGAGAACTGAGCTGCTGAACTCGATACATAAAGATATTTTTATTGTAATTATAATCATATATTATATTAGATCCTAAAACACTTTTTTATCAGTACTGAATAGTCTAATGGAGTTATTTTGCTAAAATGGCACCTTAAAAGAGGAGGCCTACTATTACAGTGTGGAAATAACCCCCCTCCCGCCCCCCTCCAAAATATTTGTTAAGTGTTGCCTATATTTATTGAAGTCCACTCTTAAAAGCACTGAAAAGTGTACAGGCAGTTTGTTAAGATGGTACCTTAAAATGTTGCCATTGCAATGTGGAAATTCAAAAAGTTTCTTATGGGGCTCTGAAAAAGTACAGGTATTTTGTTAAGATGGTACCTTAAAATGCTACCATTGCAATGTGGAAATTCAAAAAGTTTCTGATGGGACTCTGAAAAAGTACAGGTATTTTGTTAAGATGGTACCTTAAAATGCTACCATTGCAATGTGGAAATTCAAAAAGTTTCTGATGGGGCTCTAAAAAAGTACAGGTATTTTGTTAAGATGGTACCTTAAAATGCTACCATTGCAATGTGGAAATTCAAAAAGTTCCTGGTGGGACTCTGAAAAAGTACAGGTATTTTGGTTAGATGGTACCTTAAAATGCTACCATTGCAATGTGGAAATTCAAAAAGTTTCTGGTGGGACTCTGAAAAAGTACAGGTGTTTTGTTAAGATGGTACCTTAAAATGCTACCATTGCAATGTGGAAATTCAAAAAGTTTCTGATGGGGAGGGGCACATCCCCCTCCCCATACCCCTCCCCCTGCGGGTCTCGGCGCTACGCACCTCACGAGCGTCCTTCGGACGCTCGATTGTCTCCCCCCCCCAGAAACCTGAATTCCCCCCCCAGCGGGCGGGGACTAGATTAAACACTGATTGTGAGCGAAACTGGGCTTAGGCGCCTAGGCATAATACTCGATGCAGACCGACTTATTATTGCTGACTAACTGCATGGCAACCGACCGATTTATTACTTACTGACTAACTTATTTACTAACGGAATAACTTTTATTTTAATTATAGTTTCCTGAGTTGTGTAGCCTAATAACCGATAGAATGTAAACGTGAAGACTCGAACTTTGCCATTACTTGGTCAGTCCACTAATTAATCAACTACCGTGTTGCACATAAGCTTATTAACTGACTGACTGACTGACGGAATGACTGACTGACTGACTGACTGACTGACTGACTGACTGAAAATCTTACTGACTGACTGACTGAAAATCTTACTGACTGACTGGCTGACTAACTGACTCAGTCTGACCGACTCACTCATTGACTATGATATTATGGTGTCACTGATATTCTCTAACTTCAAACTCCGCCACTAGGCCTATTTCAGTGCTTGGATAAAATGAGGATGTCGACACTAATCATCCTTGTTGTGACAACTTCATTCGGCGGGAAAATTAACAAGAAAGCCAGAAATGTTAGGCATAGGCATATCAAAACGCGGCAGTTACCTGTCACAAATCAGTGTAAGAAGCTTGTTATAAACACCCGGAGGGTCGATATCAATTAATTGCTTTTTCTAAGTGGAACAAGGTGATCACTGTTTGGGGCGAGGTGGGTTCTGTTGGGAGATGTAGGATATCGTAAATGAATTATGCATACAACTTGCCTCTATATCTCTTCCTCTTTTTTTATCCCTCCCTTCTCGTCTCTCTCCCTCCAGTGTCCACATCCCTCTGCGCGTGCTTGCGCGCGTACGCTGCGTGTGCGTGAGTGTGTGTATGTGTGTGCATGGGTGTGTGTGTGTGTGTGTGTGTCACAGTGTGTGTGACATTGTGTGTGTGACAGTGTGTGTGTGTGCATGTGTGTGCGCGTGTAAAATGCTTTAAAGTCTTGAAACCACCAATTATTTATGTACAATCTACACAGGAACGAATTCCTAACAAAACCTATTTGCAAAGGTTACACAATAATAGTAATAATATTTTCCCACAATTCTCACACTGGTTCTCATGCATCTGGTCACCTGGTGCCGTTAGCTCTTGGAGCTCTGGCGATAGTTTTGATGTATCCTCTCCAGTATTTCCTCTCTCTTGTTGCCTCTCTGAGCGTCTCCAAGCTCATACCAGACTCACTGACTGAAAATCTGATATGATGACTGACTGATTGACTGACTGACTGACTGATTGCATCCTTGTTTTATAGCGCCAGTAAGCAGTATATAGGCAACAGGCAACACGCACACACCCACATACGCCCCCCCCACACACACATACGCATACACACCAACTTATACATACAAGTCCAATAATGTTCCTCACAGGTGTCGTTTATTGCAAATAGGGGCCTAATAGTTAGCCTATAAAATTATATTAGGCCTATAATTATTAATTATAGATGTGGACGGATTTTCACGCAGTACCAGGTAGGCCTACGCCTACACCTAACATTTATCCGACAAAGCGTAAATCCTCAGGGATCGCTTCACATCCTGTCAACATTCCAAGACTGTCATATCAACCAATGTGACATCTTCTTCAGTTGTATTATTTGACGTCTATAATAATTACTATTCGGTTTGTGTAGTTTGCCGTGTGATCAAGTGCCCACCATTTGCCTATGCGTCCGGATGTTGTCTATTCCCGGGTGTAATGTGGGAGACCACAGATCTGATCGAGACGCTCACGGCTACATGTATATCCTAATACACTCGTTGTCGATCTATATTGTCCTGTCGCTTTGATCGTCTCTGAGCCCCACTGAGCTTTGCAGTCGAAGATTTTATACTACAGGGTAGACGAGCATTGAAATAGATTCATGCATGCATACATACGTAGTACGTACATGTATGTACACACGTACACACATACATACATACATACATACATACATACATACATACATAATACATACATACATACATACATACATACATACATACATACATACATACATACATACATACATACATACATGTAGGCTATGCTATAGCCTACAAAAACATTTAGGCCAACAAACAGTAGGCAACATTATGTGCTGCAGTTTCGGCGCCTACACGTCAAAGTGTCTGCTTAGCGATCCCTCTTAAATTAAACTCTGCCCGCTAAACAGTCTTTCACCCCCGGCAACCCGGTTGAGGGTGGGGGCCCTAGGGCTACAGAAATATTCTATCGGATCTCATAAAAGCCCTACGTGTTAATTTAGCCCCAAGGCGAGTCATTTTCAGCAATACCAAAGACCTCATCATTCTATAATACACTTCAAACCGTCATTCGGTCCCCTGAGGAGGGAGAATGACAGGCCTACTTCCTCAGTCTACACTGTCACTATCCATACATCGATCTCTTCCTCTCTGTTTGTCTATCCGTTTGTCTCATATTGTCTGTCCCTCTGCCTCCCTCTGTATGTCGATCTACTCTTCATAATGCGTGTGAATGAACTAATTCGCTGCTTTGCGTCTTTTATACATAGGCCTATGTGTCGTCGAGTTAAAGAAATTAAAGGCAAACACTGTCTTGTAGGCTAGTTGTCTAACTGTCTTGTAGTTGTCTAATCGCAAATAACTTAACTCGAGGTTCAGTGGGTCATGCATACATGATATTGTTCAAACATTTACATTATAGGCAATACATGTATTCTGCGTTAATTTTGATATGTTTGCGGCATAGTGATTGAGTAAATACCGGGTGGCGCATAAAAAACGTCCCCAAACTTTGTTAATCTGGCAAAGATCTATTTCAGAGATATCAAACATTAATTTACACCAAAATGTTAAGCAATCATTTCTGTGCACACATGTCAAATTTCAAGAGAGTACGTTTATTATATCACACTCTGCGGCAAGGTTATAACGTCGTACCTGTTAAAATATTTTGCACAAACCTACGTCATTAAAAACCTTCCCAAACGTTGTTAACCTGGCAGGCTGGCAATTAAACAATTTTAAAGATAAACTAAATCATAGTACATCAAACTAATCATAATTCATATTTGTACAACACAGCCAAATTTTAGCTAAAAATACTCAACCGTTTGAGAGAAATTGTTGTTAGAACTGTATGACCCATGGCCAAAATTTTGCACAGTTGTTTAATGATGATGTTTTACGCGAGAAAATGTTTGATTGATCCTCCGCTTTCTCTTGTAACGACCCTTAAACGCTATTTCCACTGTCCTGTTGACTTCTGTAGGCCTATTTGTGTGTCGTCTAATAGAGACCATTAATTTTTTACTTCAATGACCTGCTTAAGTTCGTCTGCATTAATTTTAGAAACAATTTTCTGCGACCAGCATACACATTACACAAGCTCCTTTGGGGCGCTCCGTGCATAGTAGACCATAGGATTTAGATCGGGAGAGTTTGAAGGCCAGGCATCACTGTGGATAAAATCAGGGATGTTTGCTTGAAGAAATTGCTGATCCAATCTGCAACGATGTGAAGGAGCACTGTCTTGTTGAAAGATGTAGGCCTAATTGTCATCAGGATTGAGTCTACGTACTAGGCCTATACGACTTTCGGGAATGAGCTTATCGCGTAACAAGCCAACGTAATAGGCCTACTCTCCATTGACTTTGGTTTTCCAAGGATCAATGACGATGATGTGTGTTTTACCGTGCATCGAAACTCAAGCAGATGCCATTAAATTTTTTAGAGAAACGACTAGTCTCATGATAAAGTCTTACTGGCGCAATTGAAGACTTTCGTTCGCGGCAAAATAAATGACGTAGTTTTGTGCAAAATATTTTAACAGGTACGACGTTATAACCTTGCCGCAGAGTGTGATATAATAAACGTACTCTCTTGAAATTTGACATGTGTGCACAGAAATGATTGCTTAACATTTTGGTGTAAATTAATGTTTGATATCTCTGAAATTAGATCTTTGCCAGATTAACAAAGTTTGGGGACGTTTTTTATGCGCCACCCGGTATAGAAGCGGAAGGAATTGTGTGGTCAAAGGTTATTATTAAGGCTTGCTATTATTTAATTGCTTACATAAATTAACACTCTATAGGTCTGGGCGTTGACAGTCCCTGAAGAAGAAGACTCGCATGCAGTGCCAATTCATCACGCTAATCCCAATGGCAATCATGAATGAATGTGTGAAGTAGCCTATGTGTCAGCGAATTCAGTTTATGAGACTCGATCATCATTTGAACCTTACTCGCAGGATTGTTGACCCATTGGACGGTTGACCCGTTGGACTGTTGACCCGTTGGACGGTTGACCCGTTGGACTGTTGACCCGTTGGACTGTTGACCCGTTGTACTGTTGACCCGTTGGACTGTTGACTCGAGATGGTCAACAGTCCAACAGCTAGTCTAAGACTGCGCAGACAGGCGCAAGCAATTTTTGAACTACTTAACATGGGCAGAGTTTGGTTTCCGTTCCATGGGGGGGGGGGGGGGGCTTAAAACTTGGGATTTGGTCGGGGCGGACACTTAGTCCAGATCGAGCGGCGCAGAAAAAATTTCCTCAGTCAAAAAGTTGACCTTTTAGTCATCCGGCCAAAATCTTGAGGAAAAATGTCACAAATTTTCCGTCCGAAAATTCTGACGACTTTTTTAGTCATTCGATTTAATTGTCGAGCCTCGGCCTTCTTCGGGTGGTGGGGCTAACACCGGGAAAATTTTTCATGGTGGAAAAATTACTTTGGGCCTTCTTGGGGAGGGGGGGGGGGGGTGTTAGCTCCCGCTAGCTCCTGATGAACTCCGCCCACGACAATAATTAATGCTAATAATAATATTCTAAATATCTATAGGCCTAATTATATGTTGCAGGTCATTGCAATTTGTAAGATGAGGCACAGTGGCGTCTAGCCGGGCTCTCATTCGGAACAGAACAGCCATGGCCGACTTACACGATCGAGTCAACACCCCCCCCCCCCCAGCTTGTGCCCAAAACGTGCTTCAACCCCCCCCCCAACACTTTTTGAAGTTCGACGGAGATCGTTCTGAAAACTCCACCATTATTAGTTATGTGTAGACATCACTGCTCGATCTTCCTAATAACAGCCTACGACCTTCAAGTAGGCCTACCTTAACTCATTCCCGCCGGAATTGTTCCGATACCTATTGGGTTAATCGGGTCACCCGCGACCCGATCCGGTGGGAAAGAGTTAATTATGAGGAGGTCTTCTGCCTTTCACCGTCTGATCTTATCATCATCATCATCATCATCATCATCATCATCATCATCATCATCATCATCATCATCACATCATCATCATCATCATCATCATCACCGTCATCAAACTCATCATCATCATCAGCCTTAAAGACTGGAAAAGCTTCTCTCAACCCTAACAGTCGAGCAAGCCGGTGAATTCATTTCAAGGTTTTAGTCGCTAGGGGCGTAGTTCGACTGGAAGCAACTCGAAGCGTCGTCATGCCAGCCATGGGCAGGGTCAGCATTCCATCACTCTAGGAGTCTAACCATTACGTTATGAACTTGTGACCATAGCTCAGGCGTAACCACTGCACTAATGCCATGCCTACCAAGCATTTGGTCACTTCAAGCAATTGGATGTTAGGCGTAGGCTACAATTGATTCAAGAGGATTGAGATCCAGCTTCCAGTCAGAGAATCAATTACGTCTCCGTGGGAGAGCAAATTACAAATTGGCATAAACATTGACATCTACTAACTAGATTTCAATGTTATGTTATCTAGCTCGAGCGCTTTTGCATGAAACTCCGATGCAGTGTACGCGCTGTAGTCGGGAGCGCCTCTGAGTAGCGAGCTTGAAAGGGAGCTATAGAAAATGCGAGAATAAATCAATAAAATTCTAAATAATCCATGCGCTGTATCGACCAGCAAAAATAATTCTGCTGCCAACTTACATTTGTTGACTACAAGGCCGTAGCCAGGATTTTATTTCGGGGGTGTTTTCAGTGGCGGCCTAAAATAAAAAAATATTTACAATTTTCGCCGCGAAAATTTCTGATGACCTTTTTTTTAGTCATTTGGTCGAAATCTGTGAAATATTTTCCATTTTCGCCGCCAAAATTTCTGACGACCTTTTTTTTTTTTTAGTCATCCGCTGAAAATCTGTAAAATATTTTCGCCGTCAAATTTATTTTACTTCATTTCGGCATTTCGGGGGGTGTTTTCATCACTTTTTCATGATTTTTTGCATGACGAACTATAAAAATGCAATAGATTTTTTTCTCCATTTTCCATTTCGGGGGGTGTTCAAACACCCAAAACACCCCCCTAAATACGGCCTTGGTTGACTACTTGAAAACGTTCAGTTATTATCCTACGACAGAATAAAAAATTAATGGTAAAAAAATAGGTGATGCATAAGGAATTAAGTCTAAGAGATATAAACAGTAGAAAAAAGTGGTCCTCTGGTCAGGGCAACAGACAGCAAGAAGATAGTCACTAGCCGTGACAATGGAGAAGGTGACAATGAAGAATTTAATTGTCAGTGGAGAAAGAGACAATGGAGCATTTGGCTAGCAACGACAATGGAGAATGCGGTCAACCGTTGCATTGAAAAAATGCAGTAATGGAGAATTTGGCCAGCTATGATAATAGAGAATATCTAACAATAAACAGCTAGGTGATGCGAGTGTGTACCGATTCTACAACATTCCGTTCATGCATTATTCATTCATTCCAGATATTTATATAGCACTCGTTCAAGGTTACCACTCAGAGGTGCTCCCGACCCAAGCATAGCTAAAATGGACAGTTTTGAGCTGACAATAGAACGCAGCATCGGAGTGGACTCTGAGAAGCAAGCGACTGCATCATCAAAGCAAGCCACGAGCTAAACAACAAAAAAGCTTAATCCATAACTATGAAAAAAATATTGTAGATGTTAGTGACTACGGCAATTAAAAACTACAATATTAGTACTGTAGGCTCACTCTGTCTTAGGAAACTGATCTTATGGATATCGACTTCAACACAGTCTCCCACCTCAGACATTGCACGTCCAGCACCGCTGCTCTCTCCCTTCAGCTGCACAAGTGGAACTTATTGTTCCCTGCTCACAAACTGCAATCAGGCAGTGCCGTGCTTTCTTCGTGGCTGGCCCTGCGACCTGGAATGAGCTACCTGTCTTTCTGCCTCTTTTCTCACTGTTCTTGCGCCTGTCTTATTCGACCGGGGTTGGACTGGGAGTGCTCCTGAGTAATTAACCTTGAAGAGTCGCTATATCAAATTTATAGTAAATATAAACAAATGATGATAGAAAATATTAATTACATTCACACTGGCATCACCATCTATTCACTGTATTCCGCGTTACATTTCAGATACTCTCTCTCTCTCTTATTTCTCACATATAACAAACGAGGCATTGTCACAAACATAAAACCGATATTTTATTGCAACAAACGAACATTGGAAACGGTGATCAACAGCATCGCAATAGAACAGTATTGCAAACAAAGAATAAAATATTTTATATAATCGACAATATTGAAACAAGACACACACAAGCATCCGCTAAATAGTACAGCAGCACTGTGATTATTGTTTAACAGCAGAGAGCCGCCAAACAACAGCTCCGCAGAAAACAATGAGATTAAGCTGCATTGTGATTTAATAATAGAAATAAAGTGATTCAGTGCTTTATGTGTGTCAGCAATTATTTCACAAAACATTGGTCTTGTGATTTAGTAATCCATTGTACTTCCGCTCATTAGCACAATCCAGTAACAATATGATATTCGTACAGTGATCCACTTAGTTCAGCAATATTGTGTCTCTGAAATATTCATTTGTTAAAATTGTAACTCAGTAATATTGCAAGCCAACCAGATAGAAACAAAACATGCATGCTATTCAAATACTGTTCTCTTGAATTTTTGTGCTTCATGAAAAAAGATCAGTACTGTGAAAACATTACAAGCTAAACAATGCCATTGGTCAGAACACCATTGATAATAATAAACTAGGGAACTTAATATTAAAATTTAAATAAAAGAAACGGCAATGGTTCATGATTTAGCCGAGATGTTACACCGCAGTTATACGGTCGAGTACCAGCGCTCGGTTATACAGTCGAGTACCAGCGCTCAGTTATACAGTCAAGTACCAGCGCTCAACCATGGTCAAACTATAAGCAGTACTACGTGTAACAATACTGAGATCAAATAACGTTGTGACCACATGATTTACTGACTGACAGTATTACTGGGAAACAGGATTGCCATATCGATGATTAGCACAATCTAACAGTACTCGTACTAAACTGAAACAGTACTTTATCGCCATGATCAACAAACAATGTGATCATAATACGGTAAAAACAGTACCATGGTCAAACATCACTTAGATAAAACAGTACCACGTTAAACAAAAACAGTACTTAATTCATCAGAAATATTAATTTTATCAAATGCTACAATAATCAAAGTACTCAGATTGAAACACAAACAGTACTCTGATCAAACAGTACTCTGATCAAACGGTACTCCCATCAAACAGTACTCTGATCAAGCAGTACTCTGATCAAACGGTACTCTGATCAAACGGTACTCTGATCAAACAGTACTCTGACAAAAAACCTGGGAGTCAAAAGCTAACTAATCTCCATTAATTGTATAAATGAGGAGCAAAACACATCCTCGGCCATCAACACGATAAGTACACCACAACTGAACACCCACAATAAAGACATGCAGCCACGATGGTTCTAACAATCATGCCACATAACCACACGTGTTTATAACAATAGAACCCTAGCGTATTGCACCAACTGGAGTTACCAGCCGAGTAGTAACGTCCCAGGTTCTCGACGCTGTGTCGTGGATTCAAATCTCACTGCAACACATGATATTGGATTAAAAAACCTTGCAGACGATCCTGTTGCAGTGCTAGAGATCCTGTTGCAGTGCTAGATAAATGCAGCATTATTTTACATTACATTAAGTTGCACCTTGGCCAAAAGAGGTCAGCAGTTGAAAGTTATACCAGTTAGGTAAATCCTGTGTTATGGATAAGACACAAAAAACTGAATTCCAGTAGAAAAGAACACTATAGTCAAACCAACGTATCTTCTCTCTCTCTCCAAATATCAATATTACATCGTTAAAATCCAGCAAACTACTCAATCAATCGAACAATAGCGAATCACCAAAACCCTGATAAGAAACAATCAATCAACCAATAACACCAACCAACCAATCAACTGACCACCAAGCAAGCACTACATCAATCAACACCACCAATCAAAATGTCAACCAACCATCACACGTAGTACAGGCACTTGTTAACTCGATCTCTGGTATGCGCAATTCCATCCTGGTCACAAATCATCTCTGTCTTGACGCTACGCTTTGAACCAAAAAATAATAAAAATATATTCAGACATCTAAAAAAATTCAAACGACCTTCAAAAGCAAGCGTGTCCTCCTCTTCCTCTGTTCGCCAAGCAATACTTAACTGACTCTACATAATAGATTTAATTTATGTATATAAATGTTCATAATTATAATAGTCATTAATTACACCGGCATCTAATTAACCCAATCGTCCAAGTCTACAACGTGAGCGATCGCCATGGCAACCACCGCTCAACTTGGGGTCCAAAAATATCTGTACACATACTTAAAATTATTCACAGTGGTTATTTACCCAGGTCACTGATTGCCTTAAGCAGCCAAACACGGCATTTCATAGTACAAAAAAAACTAATAAAAAAAATCTCCTAATGAGAGACTTCAAAAATTTCAGAAAATCTTTGATACTTGTGAAATCAGAAATAGAAAAGTTAATTATAAACCAATTGGCTGAAAAATCCCAAAACAACAACTCAGTTCCGCGAAAGACTGAACTTTGGGAAAACAAATTCACAGAGTTCCGTTGCTGCTGGCTGAAAACTTCACATGGCACCAGTGTATTTCCGCTAGATGATCAAGTGTCAGTGCCTTTACAAGGTTTATAAAAGGCGCTATATAAATGTTCAAAACACACACTTTAAAAAATCTACAAAAACCCATTTTCTCCACTAATAATCAATTGCCGAAAATAGAAAAGCTAGTGAAACTCACAGATACCTTTTTCAAGTAACAGAGCAAATTTCACAAGTGACAGACTATAATTATAAAGCACCAACTGCAAACTGATTTACCAACTTAATTATTAGTGAACACTGGCAAACTGGAACATTTTCATGACAAGAGGCCAATTTTAATGAGAATTGCACGAAAGTCGTTGGTTGCGTACAAGTACACACATTTGGTAAATTGTAATTAGGAACCTCCGTTTGCAATGGCATCTAATTACACAAGACATCAGATGATGGAAAATCTAGTCAAACCACTATTACCAACCTCAGTGTACCTCCTCCTCTCTCGTGACTGAAGTACGTTCGGTAATTCGTAAAGTAGCAGTTGAATTGATTGCCAATGTATACATGTTCAGACAAAACGGTGCTGCAACCTTAATTATCCACAATGAAACAATGTCCAGCTCTGACAATCAACATTAATATGCCCTTTGATTAAATTATTACAACACACTACCAGAACTACTACTGCTACATTCACTACAACTAGTGCAAATAATAATAATAATAATAAAAATTATGCTAATGATCATCATCATGAATTCTTTTACTAAAAAGGGCTGAATTGAAGATACTTCTTCAAAAAAACTTCTAGATTCAAATATCAAACATATTATATATTTATAATTATTATTTTAATTTCTGATATTCAATTACAGCTGATGATACGAAACAGAATCCCCCCAAAAACAAATTTAGAAAACTGTTTTCAAGACCAAGATTAAGCTGTCTAGTTAATACTTTGAGTATTTTAATTTTATTTAATTATATGGTTTGTAAATCAACGGATATTTTACTCACTTATGTACTGCAATATTCAATAAATGATCTACCTTCACGAATGTTAAAACAAACTATTTATTCCCAAGGATCACCTACACTTTATTCATTAAATTAATTTTCAGCATATAGATAAATAAGGTTTTGCTATGAATTTTACCATTGTTAGCACCGAATATCTATAGACCACAGACATAAAACTGATAGCTGGTCCAAACTGAAGCCAACAAAGATTGATAGACAATAGACTGACTTACGACTGACCGATATATAACGAAGAGTCATGCTAGTACTTCCTTAAAATCCTAATTCCCGAATAAGAACATATGCAAAAGACACACGTGTAAGCAAATGGTATTTTTGGCATCAATAGAAGTTGAGGTGTTAAGAAAAGGCCTCTGTCCATTACAATCGTAAATTTCTATATTGCAACTTCAAGAGAAACTCCACAGAGGTGCTTCCAACCTGACAGCACCAAACCACGATCATGGAAAATGGTTTCCAAACGCTTGTGGAGAGGTGGCAAAGAACGACCAAGAAGTTCGTTACGGTAATTCCCAGGTAATTTGTTCCACACATAAGGACTGACCACAGCAAACCTTTTATGCAGCACTGTGAAAGTTCAAGCCACAGGGACAAGCAGGTCACCTTGGAATGCTTCTGACGTGTGTCCACCTCAGAAAAAGAACCAGTGACCTCAAGGTTATCAGATTACCTGAAAAGATGTGTGACAACAAATGTGCTGCTTTCATCTTTGCCCAGTAGTCAGACTGATAGGATAACACTACAGGCTGATATCAATTTACTATCTGGTCATTATTGATGGCATTGAAACATTAAAGATTGGACAAGAATAAGCTGCAGATGAGTGGATCTGGGGTCAAAGGATCTATCAGCTACGCAGAAACATGGCAATTGCAATCCAAAAAAACGTGGCAATTGCAATCCAACAAACATGGCAATTGCAATCCAACAGACATGGCAATTGCAATCCAACAGACATGGCAATCGCAATCCAACAGACATGGCAATTGCAGTCCAAAAGACATGGCAATTGCAATTTAACAAATATGGCAATTGCAATCCAACAAGCATCGCAATTGCAATCCAACAGACATGGCAACTGCAATCCAACAGACATGGCAATTGCAATCCAACAGACACGGCAATTGCAATCCAACAAACATGACTGTACCAATGCAACTGGACAACTTTTCATAATGGGAAGCATCTATAGGTTGATTACGAATCATCGATTTTACACAAAACAACCAGGATTCAAACCCCCATCCTCCCAAACTGAGGTTACCTAGGCAACTGCGTTAGCAATCTGCTGCTGCCACTCAACCATTGTTGCACAACAATGCATAAAAACCGTTAGCACAACAGAACACGCGACAGTTTTCTGTCTTTTGTCCTAAATAAGTAACGACAATACAACACACTACAACTGTTTTAACAAACGCTAGAAACTCGCTTCAAGCAAAATACATACGAACCAACAACACGCAAGGTATACAATCCTTCCACACATCTACACATGACACTCTTCACAAGATGCATCATCGCTGTAAAGTACTAAGTACTCCTGATGATAATACGACTGCACGGATGGACCCCAAACTTTGAATTTAGCGATTAATATAAATCAAGCCACACTTATATAGCGCAATTCATGAACTGCATCGCATTACAACGTGATCTCGTTACATGGTACTCGAAGTATGGCATATAATAAACGTCGCGTAACAATAAGGCGAATACTTCACTTCAACACAATCACAAGAAACACGGTACACAATGTCGTAGCATAACAATGAGGAGGAGGGTCCAGAGCACTGTACACTGGGTGTCAGCACAGTTAAACAAACGTCAAAGTACCAAACCTGCGGGTAATAAACGTCAAAGTACCAACCTAAAATGAGATGTTAAAATCAGGAGAACTGTTCGTTATATGTACAAGCAGCAAACCAGAAGATGCGATAGAAACAAAGAAACTCAAAAACCAAATAAGATCGCACGATCAAAACTAAGAGAAAACCCACCGTACGACAGAGACAACAGAATGTGGTGTTAGACTAGGGATGTTAAACGAATTATCAGAAATCTGGTGTTTGATTCTGAAGACGAAAATCGGTTTCCGCTGTTTAGAAACCAATAACAGAATTCATTTTTTAAAGAAATAATTTTTTTAAATTACAAGAGACGATTTATGCATTTGTACTGACTATTAGCTTAATGATTGCCTTGAGAGAAAAAAACAAATCGACAGAATTAACGGTATCTGCGATGCTGCGTTACCCACAATCCATTATAAATAAATAGGCTGTTGACCCATGGTACAACAGCTTTCAATGTGTGGCACTTCCGAGTGAAACCTGTAACACATTTTGCCAAATTTTAACGTTCTGTGATGGCAGAAATTAAAACCAGCAAACGAGTTGGTAATTACGGAAAATATTATGTCGAAAACGATGAATCCAAGTGGCTGCCATCTTTGTTAGTCACCTGGATTAGATAAATTTTCTATAGGTCCAATTAGAAAACCGAAAATCGGCTTGCCAGAAAATCAGATATTACCAACTCTATGTTAGACAATCAGTGTATGATTTCATATGCTAAACGTCTGTCACTTAATGAGACAAAAAACAGTTTAAAATGTGTAAAACTGTCCAAAATGATGTTAAAATCATATCAAATTATGTCCAAATGATAAGAACTTTGTCAAAATCTGAAGAAAAACTGTCAGAACAGTGCCAAAGCATGTCAAAATGGCATAAAAATACAAAAGTAGAATAGTGTGGAAATAAAACCCGAATAGTGTCACACGATACTAAATTTAATTCCGACTGATAGCAGTACTGTATCAAATGATGCAAAATGGCACCAGAATTTGTGAAACTACTGATAAACTATCATACCAACTGGACTGAAAAAAACTCACTTGACATTTTGGTACTTAGAAAACAAACAAAGATGCCCAGATGACACAAAATTATCCCAAATTTAAGCTGAGCAACATCAAAAAAACAATACAACATCGTAAAATTGCAATGTCAAACTTGTATACCGTAACTTCATGAGAAACTTATCGTACATTCTTCATACATCTGCAGCATTGAACCAGCCTTTTTTTTCTAAGCGTCTTTCCTAACGTGTGATTTTTTTATTCCCCAACTGATTACCGGTTTTTGACAATGGTTTCTCATGAAGCACCTCACACATAACAATAGTTTTTGCTTCAACGTCATCAGATTACATAGTATCTGACATCTGAATATAACCACTAAGAAACAATTTAACCAAAGCTGGGAAACGCAAAAGGTTAATGGCATTGTCTTCGACTCAGCAACAATTGATAAAAGGATCGACACATTGAACAAAGGTTCGACAAACTTTGAATAGAAGTTCGACATTCAATAATTAATTAGTCAATTGTGCATCGTTAGCGGTTTTGCTTACAACACGTTTATCAAACACATAGACACTACAACACGGACTTGCATAACATGGTCTCTATTTTGGTAGCGTTTTCTCTTATGCTGCTTCACCGACACGTACAACGTACAGTACATATCAATCAACACGTACAACGTACAGTACATATCAATCAACAGTGCTTCAAATAAACAACCACTTGACTCGACAAAATCTTAATGAGCTCCCACACATCATCGTCTGAGAGGTCACGAGTAACAAACTTAATGGCACGCAACGTCATTAACATAATTGCCCAGCAGAACTATTTCTAACATGTAGCGTAGCAGCAAAAACAATTCGAAGCAGATACTGCGACGTACTTTGTTCTCGAAAAATAATATACACCGGTATTTTACGGCCGAATTCCAAAGTAATGAGCTCAGAATATAAATACGAAACTTGGCAAATTACGATCTGCCAAAGTCTGCATTGCATGCTACATTTAAAGAGTCTGGGGCTCATGGCTACAGAATACTGAGTAATGCGCATGTAATAGCTACACATTCCAACGGAGTAGAAATCACTTTGTGGATGTATCAGTCACTCAGATGGTCACTAGAGACAGCGATTATATCTCGAAAAACTGCATTAATCAAGATGTTCAATAATCAGCCAAACAATGAAAATGAAATATATACGGCATAATAATATGATTCAGAAATAAAAAAAAGACTAAGAATCCAACAAAAGAATCCTTAAAGGAAAAAATGGTTCATTCACAAGTCAGTCGGTCGCTTCACAAGCTGTTCAAAGAAATCAATCCGCAATTTTTACCGTAATTACTCAATCAGTCAGTAAGTAAGGAAACTAGTTTTTTGGGTTATGCAGCAAATCAAAACGAACAGGATGTAGAACGAAAGAAACATCAGTTTTGCTTCACCAACAATCACCCAAACATAAATAACTCTAATTATGTTTAATACACGATCGGTTTAGCTACGGCGAACAGATACAGTGCCTAAGTGACTGTCGTAGCAGACCGCTCACCTTCCCATTTAATAAACCAATAAACAAAAAACCACAAGCGAAAACCAAAACACACACACAGCGTAAATTCCGTAGCACCAAAGAGTCAACATTATGCCAAAAAAAGTACCTGACAACGACGACAACAACACACAGAAAAGCAAATTAGCCTAATGTCAAAGGTCGTTTAAAAGAGTAATTAATTATCTGCATAATGGTTACGTAATTAAAAACAAAAAGCACTGGTACCAGGCAGTTAAAAATTAACATTAAGGTGCATAGCTAATGATATGCATGTACGTCTTATAGATCTGCATACATAAACTGGTAGCACTGGTGCAGTGCAGCACCAGACTAAAACAAATGCACTGGTTGAATAACGGTGTCCAGAGATAATCACTAACTTTCAAAAAAATTATGCAGAGTCCTTAGAAACCATCACTAGATCATATTATCAATATGTTTTGTAAAGTTTGCTTTAACCATTTTAATTTTCAAAACTGGAATTAGTTGAATGCGTAAAATTTGCTTCTTCATAATAGTATTTCTTCTACAGCCAATAAAATTTAACCTTATCAATTAATTCGTGGAAAACAATGTCTAAACTCAGCAGATAAGAGATGTACTTACACTCAAATTCTACAAAATTTTGCGTCGCTTATGCGCAGGACAAGACTAAAGGAAAAAGCAATGGATATATATAATATTGCCAATACAGAGCTGTCCCACAACAAAAAGTCATAATCTTGGCCTGGTCGAATATAAGACATGAGAATAAATTAAATTTACAAACTTTTAACTGTTCAGAATCCTTTTGACCGAATTCCCCAGGGGGCGGCTCTCCTGAACGTCTTTTGCGTCTCCTGAATTGCTTTTGTGTTTCTCGGATTCGTCACAAAGTGCTCGGATTTTACAGTTCAGCCTCGTCCGTCTTCCTACTCATTGACCTAGAACTTGCGATTAAATATGAGACGACGCGAGGCTCTTTCGCGACATTTTCCCACGACGATACACCATAGCGACGATGATCTTCTAAGCATATACGCACCAGTCTAATTCAGGACAAGCCAACGTGAAACGCCGCCTCCAACTCAGTCACGCTCCATTTGCCCACAACACCTGTCGCACACGTTCGATTAATTAGCTGTCACACTTAGTCTTCTTCTGACTGTTGTGTCATGCTGTATAGCAGCTGTCCTTTTCAGCAGCATCACAAACCTTAACACAGATGCAATGTTGCCGCCGTCGCAACCCTCATCGTTGGCGCGCGACTCTTAGCCTCGTTGACGCCAAGTTGGAGATGCATCGTCGGTCAACATCGTCAACGTTAACTCTCGATCAAGTTTTTTGCACTTGGTGGACTTTGGCATAGCAGATTGGCAGGATGATTAACAAATTCTTAACATGTTGCGAAGAACGTGTATCTGATCGACAAGCATCCTGCCACAACAACAGAGAATAATGTACAGATCCTAAGGAAATCCCACATTCAGCCTCAGACATCATCGTCACCGTCCGCGGAACAAAAGCACCAAATATCAGCCGTACGACGACCAAAAACCATCATCGACAAAGAACAACAATTCTTAGCATTAAGGCTGGCTTAATACTTAGACCTAGACTTCGCTTTCCCAAGAAACCATAACCGATAAGAAACTCAATGTTTCAACCGAGACGTCGCATTTCTATCGGTAATGCACTCCGCACATTTCAGAAGTTATTGACAACTCAACTGTAGAATGATTGCTGCAATTCGCTGCCTCCGTTGATTAACGTCTGGAATTGACCTACATTGAAGACAACGTGTAGAACAAAAAGAAGACTTCAACATGTACATGAACTGCTGGACAGAGACAAAGTACGTGCAAATGCAGTCCGGAGACACAACCGTCTTTCGAAAAAGAACGTGGACTCTACTACAACCCAATGAGCAACAAGGAAGGATGACCAACTAAGAAACCCAAAGGAACAAGGACGTATAGCTATAAAAAAACCAGAAAGAACATGAGAAACCCAATAAATGCCAAGAACTCGTAATGATCAGTTGACATCATTAACACCTGAGAAACAAAAAAGAGCAAGGATTGACTATCAACAGAGCTACGTAACAGAAAACAATGAGAATCACTCATCAATTGCCAAAATGCCAGAAATGAACAAATGATCTCCCATCAACAGACAAGACAAAAAAAGAGCAAGAAATGACTACCGGTACTGAAAGCCAATACCCGGAAAAGAGTTCGAATCTACTACTAACAGCCTGGAAAGAATGAGAACTGTTTATCAACAGCCAAGAGCGTGTCACAAGAGCCTGTTACAAGAGTCAAGAGCCCGTAAAAAAACTGTGATATCAGCAGGAAGGAGCCATAAGAGGAAAACCGAACTAAGTCTGGCTACGCAGTACTACACGCCAGTGAACCGTGACAGTCTATCAACAGTCAAGAACCAGGAGTGAGAGCATGAACAGGCAACAGACCGAGCAAGCAACCAACCCGAATTGCCTACCGACAAACAATCGATAGCCCAAAAACAGAACGACGAGTCTCTGAGAGAAAGAGAGTGGGGTGCGCAACCTAGACGACGACGATGACAATGACGACGATGATGACATCACAGATGACCCTAGCGGCAAACAGTAGTATCCTGACGAGAAGAAAACAACGTGGGGGGTCGATCGATGGATCTGAGGTCAACCGAGCGAGGAGGTCAGAGAGACGATTGCTTTTTACGAATGTGAGATTTCGAGCACCTCCTTCATCAGCGGCTGGATTCCCTCGGGGTTGACCTTGAGTAGGACGTGCGAGTGCTCCTCGTTGAGGTTGCGGATGTCCGTCAGCTTCATGAGCAGCTTCGGAAAGATGCGCTGCGCGAACGCCTGCGGGTACTTGGACTGCAGGTACTTCTCGAGCAGCATCGAGTAGCGCTCCTGCTGCTCGCAGATGAACTTCTGGTCGACGAGCGACCCGCGATCCGGCGAGAAGAGCGAGATGCAGAGCAGCAGGATAAGAGTCGTCTCGTCGGCCTGCAGGCTGATCGCCAGCGACCGTACGAACTTCATGTGCTCCTCGAACAGCCCCGTTCCGTTCTCCGCTCGCTGCAGCTGCTCCACGCTCATCGCCTTCGTCTCCTCCTGGTCGAGCGGGTCGAGGAAGTGCTGGCGCTCCTTGTCGAACGTGATCACCGACCGGAGGATGAGCAGCTCGATGCTGCCCCCCTTCAGCAGGTGGATCTGGTCGGACTGGCGCAGCGCCTTGAACACCTGAATCTGTTTGGCCATCGCGATCACCCGCCGGATGCTCAGCTCGGCGATGTTGACGAGGTCCTCGAAGCCGGATGCCGTGCTGCGCGGGATGTCGCGGTCCATCTGGATCTCGAGCGACTTGCGGTACGCGACGACGAGCTCGTCGATGATGCGGTTGTCGTCGGCGCTCAGCGCCTTCGTCTGAGACGACACCTCGCCGACTTTGAGGAGACTCTGCTGATCTCTGATGATGCAACATCGAAAAAACAAATCATTCATTCGTTCGTTAGTTAAATGAATTTGTAGAGCACCTCTGAGCAGTAGCCTCTTCAAAGAGACTGCTCAGAGGTGCTCCCAACCTCACCACAGCCAAATAATTAATTCATTCGTTAAATCAATTTGTGTAGCGCCTCTTCAAGGAGACTGCTCAGAGGTGCTCCCAAACTCGCCACAGCCAAATAATTAATAATTCGTTAAATTTTTTTAGCCATGGCTAGACTTGGAGCAGTTCTGATTAGGTTATCTAATGGGATACTACATAAACTCAGAATGAACGAATGAACGAAAAGCTCAGATCTACGCCAAGCCAGCGAGGATTTCTTACTGGAACAGGCAGAAGCTGGAATCTTCCGAGTTTGCGGACATCTTTCGCGACCGATTTTCCTCGATCTTCCGGCGTTTAATCATCTTCTCCTCCTCGGTGAGGATGTATTCCTTGCGCATGCCGATCTCAAAGCACTTCTTAAGGCGGCAACGCTTGCAGAATCGCCGATTCGACTGGTCCATCCGACACCTCTCGTCGTACGGACATTTGAAGTAATCCTACGCACAGAAAGTAAAACCAAATTCGTTGATTCATTCACTGATTCATGGATTCAAGTTGTTTATATAGCACCTCTCCTAAAAGGAAACTACTCAGAGGTGTATGATATATTCAGCTGCACCACGTTAGAACTGTTAGATAGCTACAGTTGGCACCATTGAAATTTCTGAAAGGAAATGAGATCATACACCAGAACCCTATGTAAGATATGCTATTGCTAACATGAATTTTGATTCAGGTTCATTGGGATCATGCAGTATCACATCTTCACCTGTTGTTGCTGATACTACATAGTCCAGTGGTTCCCAACTTTTTCGACTATAGGGCCAATTTTTCTAAGTTGGAGAACATGAGGGCCACTTTTTCTTAGTTGAAGGACATTAGGGGGCCACAAGGCTAGAATTTAATTCAGTAAAAGCACATAAAATTGTTATAATTGAATAAAAAAATAGAATGTTTGACGTTATTTATAGATGTCGAAATAAAATAATTTGTAACAGAGAATAATTACGTGTTTAGCCCGTCGAAATTGTCAATTTTTTCATGTATTTTTATTAATTTTTTCAGAGATGAGGGTAATTTCTTTGGGTCTGGCGGGCCACTTTTGGGTTGGGAATCACTGGCATAGTCCAAGAGCTCTGAACATTGTGTATACATTTTCTATCCATACTGAATCTGGATCAAATGCCTGGATTCTGAATGCCTGAGGGTGAACACCAGACGTGACTCTTCATTTTATGAGTTCTTTTTGTTCACTGAATAGTTTATTTGCACTTCAAGACTTCCACACCATTTAGGTTGGTTAACCTCTGTCAGATACTTAAAAGGCACCACGGTAATTGTAAACATATATATATAGTTATCCCAAATTTTTAATTAGGCTTTAGAAAACTAAGCCCACCTTAACACAAGTATTTTATATAAATTATGCAAAAAATGTACCAGGTATTTCATACAGCATTCAAACAAAAGCATTACGGTATATAACAAGTCAGCATCACACATACAAATATATTATGAAGTACATACACATGTCATACAAAGACAATAAAATCCGGCATAATCAAATAAGAAATGCAGGAAGTCAGACTAACCCGAATAACAAATAAAATTAAATTGGCTTTTAAAAGTTTCTAAAACAATTAGGCCTACAACCCAAAAATGAAATTAATAAACTAACTTACACTAGTAAATAAACAAGTAAAATATAGTCCCATATTAAAGAAACTGTTTACATTTATTTATAAAACAATTAGATGCAATTAGCAAACTAACTTAAACCAGCAATATTAGTAAATACCCACATGCAATTGTTTACACACACATAAATTAAGCTAAAAATATGCTCTGCTGGTTCTTAGTCGCATTTGCATTAGCACTTCAGCTAAAAAGGTACTTAAAGCAGCCAGAGACAAAGCCCTCTGCCTAGTTTCAAAGCCAGTAGGTAAACATGTGTGTGCTGCTCTACGTGCACTTTCAGTCTGCATGGGTCGCATGCCCGGTTTTCATTTCAGCCTGGAGTTCAAAGTTCCAATCCCTGCCAGGGACGAAAGATCAGGCCTAAAAAAATAAATGTTGTGTTTCCGGTAACAGAGCTAAAAAAAATTGGGTAGGTAGGTCGGAAAATATTTTTATTTTGGTAAAATATTTTTATGCAGTGACTATCCGAAAAAGTATACCCCACTAGTCTTTTTTGCACGCTGAAACAAAGTACGTGTTCTAAGCAAGTATAAACTGCCTATTTCCCGACTGTCTGCACCTAGAAACAGTCCTATTAATTTCATTTTGTTGACGTCTCTTATGTTATGTCAATACAAATGCTAAAAAATATATTTTTTTTTTTTAATTAAATTTTTTTTGAAAATATTTTTTTTGGGGAAAAAATATTTTTTAAAATAAATTTTTTTAACAAAAATATTTGAGTCGCGGCCGTAAAAATGGGTCGGTCGGGTTACCGGAAACACAACAATTTTTGTCTATGCCTCAAGAGTTTTTGTTCCACAGGCGCCCTCCAACAAAAAAAATCTAAGGACAATGACAAAGTAAGGCCGTTGTACGCACTGTCAACTGGACTTATATACATGTATGTAGACTTAAATGAAGAGGTGACTCCTATACTAAGCATTACACAAGGGCTATTAAAATCATAGTAAAATCGTAGTAAAATTTT
This sequence comes from Lumbricus rubellus, assembly GCA_945859605.1. NCBI lineage: Eukaryota > Metazoa > Annelida > Clitellata > Crassiclitellata > Lumbricidae > Lumbricus > Lumbricus rubellus. The sequence continues at coordinate 35,706,932 of OX243816.1, read as the reverse complement.
ATTGGGGGGTGTCATCTACAGCCCTTCGCTGCTTGAAGACTTTCTTATTTCCTCGGGGCTGTCAAGCTGAGAGCACCTCTTAATAGCCAGCACTGCACGAGGCGCTCCATAAATTCTCATATACACGATACAATAAAATCAGCCATGAAGCTCAGACAACTTCAATAAACAAAATTTGGATGCGAACATTTGGCAGAAAACGGTATATTTTGCGAATGACAAGGCAGTCGAATTTATACTTTTTCTCCTGCAAAAGACGGCAGAGGCAGAAGAGAGAGAGAGAGAGAGAGAGCACACGACCAAAATAATAAGCAATCATAAACTGAGGCCAAAACCATTTGAATATTTAAATGTCGAGGCAGTGAGGATATATTGAGACTGTTCCATATGTTGCCCACAGACGACAGACAGCATAAAACCTGATAGCCGCTGCTCGTTGAACCATCAGGAGGAGGCTTCTGTACAAAACAGCTGGCAGCCTAAACGCAGTCGAATTTATACTTTTTTGTCTGCACACAAATAAGAAGGAGTACATCACAATAGATCCTATTACGATGTCGTAAATCCTTCACAACGACTGAAAAAATTTACGCTTTCAGCTTCTCAACGGGTGCAAAAATTCTCATCTCACCAGAGTTTTTAAAGACTTAACAAAAGCAAAACTACAGTTCAATGCCCAGCTGCTCGAAATTCAATTAAGCCCAGCTACTTATAATTCAACATTTTTCTACGTGTCACAGGATCATTTGACCAAGGTGCAAACATCACCGCAGGAGTCTAAAAATAAAAAAGGCATCAGTCTTGAAGTGAGATATCGGGAGGGGGCGGGATATGGTTGAATAAAAACAGGCTGACAAGACGGTCAGGAGAAAGCAGGTTCAATACCCACTAGCCCTAAGAGGTTGACTTGGTCTCCAAGTCCATAGATGCGACTGTAAAATGAGCAGTAGGACAAAACAAAGAGGCACCTTGCTGGCTGCCATACAATTAAATTATCCGAACATTACTAAGTACTATGTCATGTGACCTTACTGTATACTTGTCACTTTCAATAAAGAATGAATATTATCATTATTTACTTTTAATGTACATGAAAGGGAAAGCACCATGTGGAGCAGGATGACACACAGCCAAGATTCCCATCTAAGATGTTGGCTTGGCAGTTGGCATCCAGTGGCAAGATTTCATGTTTCGAGTACCTTAAATGAATATACAGTCGAGTAGTCAAGAAACAAGACCTATATGGTCATGGAAAAGAAACATCTCCCGTAATTAATAACGCACTTTTCACAACCAGGAGAGCCAATCAATGGCAGAATGGCATGGCATCTAAAAGTGTGACTAGAAGAAATTATTAATTGCACAAAAGTACTTTCAATTTAATCAGATGCTTATTTAGGCCATGACAAGATTATAAATAGATGCTACTAAAGGCCCTTGATAGTTGAAATCAATTTTGATTATGGTATCTTCATTAAGATGTAGCCTATATTAGTAGGATCTTAGGCTCTTAGCCTATATCTGATATCTAACCACTCAGAATCTGACCTATCCAACCAAGTCGATAGTATGACTTCAGTGTGACTAGGTCAATTAAAAGTACTATGCTTGAAAACAATGACTGACCGTAACAATGTAGAAGTAGATTGATGGACAATAGGACATGGGTGACATGTGTACTTTACACACAATAACAATAAAAATATTTATGACAATTTACATGGTCCTGCAATACAGCCGTGCCGTTAAAAAGGTATAATAACAATAATAATAATAACGACAATTTACATGGTGCCGTAATACAGCCGTGCCGTTACAAAGGCGCCTTAAAAAGTAACAACATGGTGGAGTTTTTCTCATCAAAATAATCATGTAGGAAAGATTTTACGCTAGCCCACTTAAAAGTCCATGTCAACCATCCACTCACTGTAGGACAGTTCACATCTACGCATACGAGAATTGGTTTGGCAAATCTTTGACAGGAAACAGAACTATTTAGACGATACTCACCACTCCCTTATGCGCATTCCTACGGAAGAACGCCTTACACGACTCGCACGAGATGGCGTCAAAGTTGTAGCCGAGCGCTTTGTCCCCGCATACGCCGCAAGTCTTGTTGTCCTTGTGCTTGCGCGGGCGTCCGGTCTCCGACGACCGCTCCGGGCCGAGCCACGCGGACGCAGACTTGGAGGAGCCCGGCGAGGGAATGGACCGGCTGTCCATGTCCTGGCTAAGGTCGTCGATCATCATCGTGTCCGCTTCCATGTTTCCTACGAGTGAAGGTCACGGCGCTCGGGGGGTTTCGGCAGCAGAAGGCACTTGGCGCTCACAAATTATCCTCCCGATCGACTGTCGACGACGTCGCTGCGTTGTTGTCACCCACAGCTGGACTGAAATTCAGCTGTTACACACAACAGAACAACAATGATCGTTCATATTAATTCCTGACCGGAGAACGTTCAGCACAATAGCAATATATTTAAGCTAACGTCGTTTTGCAGATCATAAATAATAACCGCGTTATTAATTAACTCTGATAAAACGCGTGCACGTATGCCACAATTACGGCGAATGACGAATGGAGAACTATTAAAGCGACGTATATTTATAATTAATCGTGCGTTGAATGAAAGAAGTTGGAATAAAAGAATTTTTAATTGTTAATCAATACTCATCAGATAAGCATCACGAGGCAGCTGCCAAATGCCAGTAACGACTCATCCTAACACGCCTTATTAAGCAGCTCTCCTTTCCTATTTGTCTGCTTGTTCCCCTTCTTGCCAATAAATAGATCTATCTTTATAACCAGCCAATGCAAGCAGCGTTTATATCCCATACCACGACAAGGTCAACAAATAGTTACATGCTCATTCAACCGTTGGAGGAGGGAGGGGCTACGGCAACAAGTCCCTCTCCGCACCTGCTTTACAGTCATAAATTGAGGCTTTACCATTATAAAGCGGTGCTACATAAATACAACATTATTATTTTAATTATCATTAAAAAATTATTATCACATAAATTTATGACGTGCACAAGATGTAAGTTCAATAGTAATGCTAGTAACAACAACAACAATGTCACAGATATTCTGTGCTAGGTAATGTATTAAGGCAGGTTTTTTTAGCTGTTGTCATGACAGTATTCCCAAACAGCAAATATACAATTATACATGTGACTGTGCCTTCAAATTTGAGCAAAAGGTTTCCGTGCATTCTGCTTAAAATGTGATGCCACATATAAAAAACATAATTAAGATGACTCTTGCAACATATTGAGTTTGATAATATTTATCATTTGACAGGTCATGCCTCAGGTTTCAAAATTGCACAAAAATTATTGTTCTAGCGTTATTCTAACCCAAGATATAAGACAAAAAGTTAATTAAATTAATTAATTAATTAATTTGTTTATTGTACTTCCTGTTACTGATGCTGTTTGTTGAAATAAAAAAATATTATTAACTTAACTAAAACAAAATGATATGCATAATCAAGAGCATTAAAATAGCTCTTTAAAACTTGTTCTCATTAACAAAATAAGAGAAAAGAATTTTTCAAACATATTTCCATATTTTATTTTGTAAAAAAAAACTCAAACCTACTATCCCCATAAATTTCTCTGATGTGCAATTTCCGACATAATACCGACTTTGGTGTGAACCGCCGCAAGTGACGAGAGCAATATACGCAGTTATCAATACAAAACATGAATCATGATTTCCTTTGAAATTATCATTTTATAATGCATCCATTCAAATAAAATATCCTGGGAACAGCATGATAAATGTGTCGAACAAATAATGGCACACTATATCAACATCTGAAAGAATAACATAATTTAGAAGTATGCTATAAAATTGATAAAATCTGTAAGGTAATAAAAGTATATTTCATGCTACACCCCATTCGTTTGATTCCATTGGCTGACCGCGCCACACACTGGCTGAATAGAATGACATCTTTTATGTCATGCGATACGCCACTAAGCTGACGTGCAAATATGTTTATCGTGACCAGAATTTATAACCCTTAACCTTCTCCTCGCTAGTACCTGTAGGAAATTCTGAACTACCTACTGTGCCAGTTGAATATTTACAATGGTAGATAGTGACCTTTCAAACAACTTACAATTCATAAGTCTGTGTTATTCATAAGACCAGAACAAAATGAATCCCAAAACGTGACCCAAAACTTGGATTTAGTCTTTGCCGAAAGTGACAAAAGCTATAATTAGTGACATTAAAAGATAAGGCCTAAAAAAATAAATGTTGTGTTTCCGGTAACAGAGCTAAAAAAATTGGGTAGGTAGGTCGGAAAATATTTTTATTTTGGTAAAACATTTTTATGCCGTGACTATCCAAAAAAGTATACCCCACTAGTCTTTTTTGCACGCTGAAACAAAGTACGTGTTCTAAGCAAGTATAAACTGCCTATTTCCCGACTGTCTGCACCTAAAACTGCTTTAGAAACAGTCCTATTAATTTAATTTTGTTGACGCCTCTTATGTTATGTCAATACAAATGTTAAAAAAATTTTTTTTTTTAAATTTTAATTTTTGAATTTTTTTTAAATAAATTTTTTTTACAAAAATATTTGAGTCGCGGCCGTAAAAATGGGTCGGTTGGGTTACCGGAAACACAACAATTTTTTTACACGCCTAAGCACTAATTTATGAGAATTTGTTTAGAATTAAGTTAAACCATGATAGGATAACTGAGACCAAAATATGCTGAAAAAGCCAACACATGTGATTTCAATCAAACACGTGTCATTTCATTCCAACACACAGTTCAGACCGATTTAGTCAGCCGTGCAATTATTGAAAACTGCAACTTTTCACAGTTGGACACGTAAAAGAGAATGAAAGATTGCCTTTCCCATAACGACATAGATACTTTGAGGCGTCATTTCCGTTTCTTTTGACCAGGCATTGAATAAATCCCAAAGTCCTGAACATCCGGGCAAGACATGCCAATCAGTTTCTATAGCAGTATAGCTTAAGCTGGTATTAAACCAATTCCACTGCTCAGTGCTTGCAACAAAGATAAGCCCTGGGAAAAAATGCTGCTGAAAGTTGTCAAATGAAATCCACAGAGCAAGCGTGAACACTGAACACAATAACCTAACAGAACATAACAATAATAACATTTATATTTTTTCTCTAATGAACGTCTGCAAATGCACTGTGCTGTACATGTACAAGTTATGCAACAATCTTAATTAACATCAATCTTAACTGCTAACAGAACAGACAGCCTGCACAGCGTTAATAGCACAATACAAAGCATGTTTGCCGTACAGGGCGCGATCTCGGTACCTCACACTCTCCATGCCAACATGTTATCCAATGCGCTACCAGGCCCTACCCCCCCCCCCCAAATACCCTCCTATCCTACATTATGTATACTAAAGTTATAAACATTACTTACTCAATACTACAGTACTAAAAGGCAGCTATTTTGATGCCACTTTTTCTTAGTAATTGAACACATGCTAGCAACTGACAATCATTTGATCAGATGATTTAATAATAATAGCCTGTGTAGCTGAAATGTACGTGGCAGTCCAGACCAAAATTGGTAATAGGTTGAAATTACATTGATCAGAGAAACCTACGGAAACAGTATGTTTGTGTGTTTGGTTTTTATACAAGACCTTTGAAATGATGTATCAAACTCAGCCAACATGTTTAAAATCACCTTAATACTGCTTTTGGAGTTTTACACCACATATAGTAACATGAGATCATATAAATGAGATAGGCAACGTACAACATAAGTTTTTCAAGATGCTATCTGACTTATACGGCAAAGACGGGTTTAGATTTTATGTACGACCCACTCGGCTGGAACACCCGACGTATCACCTCTAACCAGCACAACGGTGTCCGCCACTACTTGTTTACATCGCCACAGGCAATAAAATCCAGAAATTCGAAACCAAAAAACAAACTTTTCAGTGGGCTTCATCGTCACTCACCCTGCTTGTATACCATTCATGGTAACTTTTGCACCATGTTTTAGCAATGAACATCTTCAAATATAGCCCACAGACATGCATTAATTACATGCTTAGTTTACTCACATTAGAATAACAGCAAAACGGCTACATTATAATCTGGTTACAAGTTACAGTGACGTCCAGTGTCCACAAAGTGCCTATAGATGAACAACTTAACATGTCATAACCATGACAGTGAAGGGGAAATTCGAGAGTGTAGTGGTTAACAGATGGGTTGCTAACAACATGTGTTTTTGGAAAAATGATATTAATCGATTTTAGAAATCCGGTTTTAAACTGATTAATGTGATTATATCAATTTTTTTTATTGGCCTTACAGTATAGAAATTATCCGACTTTCCCAGCTCAGGCAGTGTAGACCATGTAAGAGGCTGTTGGCGCAAAAAGATGGTGGCCGCTGCATTCGATGATGTTTTTGACGCAAAAAAGTGATTAAGACGTTCTGTAATTTAATTAACTCATCTTGTTCGCTGACAACAAATTTTATATTGGTTTTCATTTTCGCCGTCATAAAGCGTTAAAATTTTACAAAATGCGTGATGATGTTCCATTCAAATAGATGCATGCCATACATCCATTGTACCTTTAATCAACGACCTCTTGTGTAAAACAGGCCATAGAAAATGCACAGCATTGCACCAACCGTATTTATTGCAATTACTTTGTTTTCACGACAACCCTTAAGCTTCAATATATTATATATATGTATATACAACTGCATAAATCATTTCTTATAATTTCAAAAATAATTCCTAAAAATTTTGTAACTTTTTTAAAAATTACAAACATACTATTTCCCAAATATCTCAGATGTGTAATCTCCGACTTAATGCTAATTTCGGTGTGCGGCGCCACATTTAAAAAATAATTCTTAAAAATGCATGAACAATTAAATCGGTTTGCAAACAGTAAAACTCACAATCATTTTCGAAATTGATAATACAATAGTCGCTTAGCATCCCTAGTTAAATGACAATCTGGACCAGCTGCACTAACAAGATTTCAAGAGGTTGGGGTTTAAATCCTTGCCAGGACAGAAATTTGGTTCAAGATTTCTGCTCCACCTGTGTGCCACTGTCACATCAGCCATGAGTACACTGACCACACACTGTTCATGGGAATATGGGGCATGGTGGGACGAGAGCACTGACCACTTGCCTTCACATGCTGAAGCTAAGAGAATGTAGTTGCTAACACTCTATGCCCGCAGCTTAGCTGCCTCAGGGATAGCTTACTCGTCTTCTTCTATTCTGTAAATAAATATACGGAGACTCCTATATGAGGTGCACAATATCATTTATGATGCTGAGGTATGTTCAGTGCCTTAAAGCTGGAAGGTTGCAGGTTTTGAATCCACGTCAAGCTGCTGCGTAGGAACCCCGAACAAGTCCATCACTCGCAATTGCTCATGCGCTTCGGTATGAAACTCTGATTGAGTGTCCGCACTGTAGTCGGGAGCGCCTTCGAGTAGAAATCTTGAAGGGATGTCATAACAAGTGTTCATACATACATAAATACATACATACATACATACATACATACATACATACATACATACATACATACATCATAGAGCAGTGGTGGCCAACCTGCGGCACGCGTGCCACTTGTGGCACGCCGGCCTGTGATGAGTGGCACGCATGACCATGGAATTTTCGAAAAATATAATGTGTTATCTTAGGCGCTTCTGTATCTTCGTAGCTGCAGTGACCAGGTCAAGCCTAATTAGCATGACGGCTGCAGACGGACACAGCACCGGAGCACGAAGTGGACTGAGGCTGGTACATTATCCAGACCTCCTATGGCTGGCAGTGGGCATCTGTCGGTCAGGCTGGCCAGCCTCATCAGTTGGGGGTCGGTCAAAGTCCACTTTCTCCACAACATATTTCTGCCATTCAGAGATAAGAAATTGAGTTTCACCCCACTGAAGGGTTGCAGGATCAAACGAAGGAAGATCTTCTGGTCTTCTCAAATAGGTTTTTTGGATACCGGTATGTCTTTAGTATTGGTATTTGCAGCAAGACAGCTAGTTCTTCAAAATAAGTATGAATATAGCATTGTCTTGCAGGAATTTGGTTTGAATTGGAAAGAATAGCATTTTTACACGAAAAGTAGGCCTATTATTACTTTTGGAAAGTCATCCAAATCTGTTTGTCTGCTGTGTACTGTAACAGTTGTGGTATGTAAATAATTAATGTTTAACCTGCACAGCTGCACTTCAGTAAGTAACATGGAACTTTAATTTTTTTTAAATAATGACCTGGGTGAGGCCTAATTTTACCAGCCAGAGAAAGCAGCTTTTATGTAGAACAGCACTTTTTCAGGAAAAGTGATGAATTGAAAGTGATGGCCATTTATACAAGTTAAGGCTGATACGAATAACTTATTCTGATGGCAAGTAAAGACTTTGTCAAGTTTTGCAAAGGTTCAGGATATCCCAAAATCAAAACAACAATAACGAGTAACATTGCACTTGAACGCAACATGACCATGAGGCTCAGCATTTGACGGAGTAAGAAAGAATCATAATTTCTTAGCTAGCCATGAACTAATGCTGTGATGCCAGTGAATCTGCATAGTTACTTTATGTACACGTAAGTGCATGTTTCAAATTGGAGCAGCTCACAATGCCTTTTGTTTAGCATACATGTATGTGATGCAATTGGTGGCACGCGGACCCCACGCTTGATATTTTGTGGCACACTAAGTATAAAAGGTTGGCCACCACTGTCATAGAGGTTACCATGCCTGGCTGTCAACCCAGAGGCTCAAATGCCCAGCTTGACAGAAATTTGGTTCAAGATTTTGGCCTCATTTACGACCTAATGATTTGGGCCTTGAGCAGCTAAAAAATAAGAACACTGACCATGCGCGCACTGCTGGTGGGAAGATCATACAGCAAGAGAGCATGCTGACACCTGTTTCATATGTTAGGCCTACAAAAACTCATTGCACTCATTGCCACCTCAGAAGGGACTTAACGACTTAATGACTTAAGAGGGACTTCGTGTCTTTGCTTCTTTTTCTGAAGGCTTGCTCGGTGTTTCTATTATAACATTTGAGGTATCAATTTATTGTTGTTTCCAATGACATATTAATCAAAAATCCATAGTGTCCAACATTACGAAATCCGATATGTCAGACAGATTATAACGAGCTGCTCAGGTTTTGCACTTTAAGCAAAGCCGTGGAATGTTCAGTCAACAATAAAGGCCTTTTATTATTATTTGTCACACAGCATGAAAACAAAAATTTCGATTTCACACTACATTAAAGCAAACTTCAATTTTACACTTGTGTCAACAATTGAAATATTAACAAACATGCAAGTTGAAAGGATTTGAAATCTGAGCAAGAATGAAGTGACAGTTGTACTTAGGAGTCAAAGAGTAGGTACTATCTAATTTAGCAACTGAAGGTTGAGATATCATGCATGAAAACGGCGTGGACTTCTCAAAAGTTCGGCACAATACAGACCGGCCTGGACACTTGAGTTCATCTAATAAACCAGCTCTTCACCAGTGATTCAGTCAAACAAAAGACAGCAAGTTAAATCACTTCATGCATTTAGGTCAATTTCAAAGTTGGTTAAACCGTTTATTTATTTCATAAATTTACATTATATCACCTCAGAACACCATTTCTTCTGACTTCCAAGGAGTACACAACTGAACACCAGTAAATATTAAAGCAGCAAGTGGCCACTAAAACACAGCAATACTCTTTAAACAATCATTAATAGGTTTTTGGCAAGGTCTTGAATATGTGATTCATGGCCAATGACTCCATGTGCCACCCTTTACAAATGTTGATAATGGGGCACTTTCTAAAATGCTTAGCCATATCAACAAAAGCCTGAATTCAACCTGCTGGGTACTTTCCCGCAAACCTTTCTTCATTTTTTTAAATCAAATACTGGCAACAGAAGGAATAGTTAAGTAAGCATCAACACTTCAACAGTTCAACACTCTTAAAAGAGCCTCCCCTTTGTAAAATAATTTCTCTAAAAAATATCTGCATCCCTTAAGTCCCATCAGAAAAAAGCAAAGAGTTCAAACCCCCACCGATAAAAGATGGTCTGATAACTATTACCAGTATTATTACTAATAAATTACAAACACTTTTATTAATAGGCAAAGTCATATAGAAATGCAAAACATAGATATGAAGTGCGCAACTCATCAAGTATTGACCGTAAAGATTCAGTCTTGGGCCGAAGAATATTTGGCTGAAGAACAACGACACATTGTTCAGAAATGCAATAACCAAACAACCTTCTAGTTCTGGTTCATGGTCCATTGTTCAATAAGCATTTGACAGCAATCAAATAAGACATGACAAGTAGCAAAATCGTAAATTTCTACTTACAATAAAATAAGCCCTATAGTGGTTTCAAAATTACAGTGCTCGGCCAATCTCCAAAACATGGAGCATTCATTCATTCAAGCATTTACATAGCGCCTCTTCAAGGAAACTACTCAGAGGCTCTCCCGACTCCAGCCCGGCCAAACAGAACAAAGATGTAGGAAGACAACAGCAATCCAAAATGCAGCTCAATTCAATATTACCAAAATAAATTTACTTTCCAAATAAACAATTAAATTTCCTCTGCCTGTCTAAATTAAAACTTATGAATAACAGCATCAAACATTTCTCAATAAATAAATGGAAAGACAGTAGCACTCTCTGACTCATAATTCAAACTAAAGGTTCTTTGAACAGCCAAATAATCTTCAGCCTAAAACATTAAGCAGATCTTCTGCAATTGTACAGACGATAAAGGTGGTACGAATCAACAACGAATTACAGTCAGATCGTTATCATGACTAACCACAAAGTCGAAAGACCATAAAAAATACCAAATTCATGTAGCCTACCAATATGCCAACAAATGCTACCAATATGCCCAAATTGCTCCTTAGTTTTTTTCTCTATGTCTCTCCTATTTTGCTTCCCGGTTTCACTCGAGGTAACAGAACCCATTTCTACATTTTGGAAGAACAAATACACAAAAAAATTCTATAAAATTTCAGGGTCCAGAGTCGGGAAATAAGCTTTCAATGAACATTCAAATGGCCACAAGACTGTGCACTTTAAACATCGTGTGTGTGTGTGTGTGCACGTACTAAACACATTTTGTAATCTCAAAAAGTTATCAGTCCTGAGTACTTCGTGCAATGTTTCAAATTAGTCTATTTATTGTCTTACTTATTGTTTTATTCATATTTATTCATTTGTGAGCAAATTGCTCCTTAGTTTTTTTCTGTAGTGCTTACCCTTGTTACTTTACATCATTTTTGCCAATTCTCTTTTCTTGTAGTTAAGGAAAACTGCATGCATGATACAGTTCCATGTGCTATTGTTAATCACAAATGATCATCTTGTCACATCAACCAAGTAGTAGGCCTAGTTAGGTCCCTGTGTAAAATGACTTACAAATCACTTTTGATGCACCTGTTGCTCTCATATTGTTATCTTGATGTCTCATTACAATGATGAAATAATGATGAAATAACCGTTGATTGCGCTCAATGTATAAAAAGACAAAAGATGTACTTATCATTGGGAACAATACATGTCTTGTGCAAACAATCAAACACATATTTACCAGACCTTAAAATGCAACACATTGGAATAGATTGCAACACAAATGTCTGAATTTAAGGGTATTGTACTTACATGAATAGAATGCATGCCTGCTTAACTGCTACATAATCTGATTCACAAATGAACCCTTTTATTACACATGTCCACTTATAAAATTATGTCTTACCGTTTGTTACATCAAAGGGTAAAAAGCATTAGAAGAAACCACTCAGATGAAAATATTCACACAAGAAAGACCAGCAAAATTGTAAAATGTCTCAAAAATATAATGGAATCTAATATTATTACTATGGACTAACTTACATGATCTTGGATGTGCAAAACTGAGCAAATTATTACAATTTGACTCATGGTTGTAGCTCACTCCCCCCCCCCCCCCACACTCTCTCCACGAAATTCTTTTCATCGCACTGGCTTTATGTTTTCATGCATTGTAAGTATCATGCACTAACTAAATACCACCTTGCAATATTTTAATATTCGCTCAACACACCACCCGAACGCAAGACTGCAGCCTAACTCAAAGAACATTCCTGAAGTCTAAAAAACCGAGAAACATGAATTTTTTAACCGCTGATACGCGGAAACAGCGACTGGTCACATTGACTGGCGGCCATAGTAAGACGTGTCCGCAAGCCGCAGTGCATCACAATACCCTGCCACAAAGGTAACGATTTTTCGTTGTATTGCGTAACCTAAGTGAACTAAAGCCATGGACGGACGATAAAGGCGGTACGAATCAGTAACGAATTACCATCAGATCGTTCTCAAGTCGAACCACAACGTCGAAAGACCTTAAAACATACCCGATATAGGCTGTAATGAACCATCGTGACGACATGATCATAAAACACAGACTACGCGCATTCACTCGACCAAACACAACGACCGACCGACAGCAAAAAACGACGACCTACATGTCAGACGACTTGGCTTTCGTCGGTATTCGCCATTTCTTACCAAAAGGCTCAGAATCCTCTGTCATAAGAGAAACTACATACCCTGTGGGTGTCATCTGAACGTGTCAAAGAAATCCATTCGACGTCCTATACGAAATAATTAATATTTAGACAAAATTTACGATTTCATAAATCTCTAGTGGTGCGGGTGCGCTGTATTGCCTTCAAGCTACGTTGTTCGTGTGCTCTCGCTTTAGCGGTAGAGTTATGTAGCGCATTTCATTGCATACTATCAGTCAAAACTGTCAAACCAAAACAATATTCTGATTTCATGCCACAGACGTCCTATAGAAAATTTGAAAAATCAAACAGCTTATTTCATACTTTAAAATGTGCAGAAATACATGTCTAAAATGACACCTAGACCAACTTGAAGAGACTATAATATTATGCTTTGAGATGAAACTGCCCCTATAATAATTATTACAGGTCTATGCTCCATTATTGAAGAATTAATTGAACAATTAGGCCTATCAGGGGCGCCGTTAGGCGTACGCACTTACGCAAGTGCGTACAGCGCGAAAAGGCAAAAAAAAATTTTTTACGAATTGTAAATTAAAGAATGGATAGAAAGCGTGAAATATTATAAGCGATGAAAACCTTTTGAATCTATTGAAATTCTATAATTCTATAGAATATACTTACCTACTTACTTACTTACATACACTCTAATAGAGAGCGATCTTCGCAGTCAGCGTCTTCGGGTATATCTTCTTGTCCCGGGAAAGCATTGATTAAAAATGAAGCGAGCAAGTAAAAAAACTGGAAAAGTGACACTTATTTTTTTCTAACTACCACTTTTGAGTTTTTAACAAATGTTTTCGCATTAAAACCCTAATGATACACACAGTGAAAGTCATAAATAATATTTATGTTTAGAAATCTCTATAGAAATAAATATATATAGTGCCTATTATTTTAACATCATTCTACTTTTGGATTTTTAAAAAATTTTGCACTTGGGAAACTATTCATATTAAAAATAATACACAAAATGAACTGAAAAATTTGCATAAGGAAACCTCTTTGAAAAAATACCCGTCTTTTTAATTTCCAGCGCTGTATTTTTAATGCTTTTATCACTGAAAAATTCAACCGTGGCCATCCTAACGTTTTTGCCCCCTCCTGCGAAATTTTCTGCGGGCGCCCATGATTGTTTCTTTAGTCCTATAATGTATACATGCTCAATAGTGTTCTTCAGTGCTCGAGAGTCACCTCCCAGCATCATAAAAGCGTGATATTGTTTTGTCTTTAAAAACTACTTGAAATACTATTTGAAAAACTATTCCACAGTGTTAATATTCATCATCATCAATAATATTGGCTCACTATAAACAGTGGCCAATTGTCTGATTTCTTGTGCAAAATTTGAGTATGTTGACCTAATTGAGGGAGAGTGCTCTAAGACGCCCATGAAAACGAAGATTGTGCTTTTCTTCTGTGTGGATTCCAAGAGAAATAGGCTACATCAAACACAAAGAATGATCAAAAAAATTAAATTGGGAAGAACATTATTTTATTGAAGTTTTAAATCATGTCTATAATGCAATGAGATAACAGGAAATTTTGACAAGGATGTCATGACGTCAAAATGATAGCCTAAGGTTCTACCATCGCAGTGTGACAATAAAAAAATCGAAAATGGGGAGGAGCACATCCCGTTCCCAAACCCCTTCCCTGCTCGGCGATCATACTTTGGCCGCGAGTTCGTCCTTTAAAACCAGGACCAAGTCTCCGCCTATGTGAACAGTGGTGATTTCAATAAGTCTCCTATAAAAAAGGGTCAAAATTTTTTCCGCGCGCTGACGCGCGCATATTTTCACATTCTTTTAGGCACCCCTACTCTTTGGGTCAACTTGGCGCCTATGGTGATACATCATAATCGCCAGTAGCATATACGGTATATATACATACATATATAATATATATAATTATATATATATATATATATATATAAGCTCGTATCGATCACTGTTCGCTTCATATTATTTTGTGCAAGTTGTGCGTACAGAAAAAAAATCCTGGCGGCGCCGCTGAGGCCTATTATAGCCTAGTGCTCCAGAAATTTTACGAGAATTGCAATTATTTCAGTAATAAAACATTTGCGTCCGCTGAGTTGGCTCATAAAACAGGTAGGCCTAGTCCTGTCAAATAGCCTAATATAGGCTAGGCCTACGGCACGTAGAACGATTAGCTTAAATTGCACTTGTAGCTAGAATGCACGTGTTCCTCGCAGTAGGCCTAGCTAGGCTACTATAAATTGACCCATAGCTTTATCGTTATTGTGACCTAATATCTCACAAAAACATTTATAATTATCATATTTTTTAATATCACCATTGTTATAATTGGGCACTAGGCCTATCGAACTACTCGATCAATTGGCTTATGTCACTCTTTAAACTTAACTGAGTGTCACCTATAGGCCCTACAAGCCTATAGCCTATAGCCCTATACCGTATATTTAGTCTAGCATTAATATTAGCAAAATACAAAATCTTTAGGCCTAATTAATCCAGTAGGCTAGTCTTTATGATGAGCCTAATGACTTATATGTTAGGTTTTCACCGCACCATTCTGTGCAGCCACTGCAGCCATTATAATTAACGCCATATAGGCTATTGGTAGGCCTATATAGGCCACTTTGATACTCGAGGTTTTGCAATTGGAAGCTAGCTATGATGTCAGAAAATTTTGAATCGATTCATCGAGTGTTATAATCATAAATATAGGGCATATTATAGGGCTTACATGCACAATTGCACATGTGCACGCACACATATTCAGATATAATTATTTGCATAGCCTATGTGTGGATTTGTGTGAAAACATGACTGCGTAATGCATAGGCCTACTTGTCTAGGATAGGCCCTACCGCATACATTAAATAGGCTGATATATTATATCATGGATATGATAGCCTGTAACTTCCGACTTCCGAGTAGACGTCCTAGGTCTTGAAAATTGGCGAGTTTGCTCCTTCAGATTGTGATCACGGCTCTTCATTATATCGGGCATAACAATAATAATTCCATAAGGCCTATAGTTCGCATCCGTTAATTTTCGCATCCATTGTCACAGCCACGTGCGTGCACGAGCGCTGAAAGTATCGGCAGAATATCGTGACCTATTTATGACGTTTCGGATTGGCTGTTGCATTGCCGATCGGTCGAAGCCCTTTCGGTGTCACCGTGAAGCCCATAAAGCATATTCTACCAGCTATTCGGGTTTTCGTCAAGTCCCAGAATGCAACGCGTTTCCGGCTTAGAAGAGTTTTTGTTTACATGGTTGCTATGCCGTACTTTGTAGAAAACTTAGGCTACTAACATGGACTTCAGTACTCTAAAACACGTTGGCGAATTAAGAAAGTTGCCGATTTCTGTTCTGACTGATGAATGTAAACGTATAGGTCTGTGCGAGCAGCGAAATGAGCGAATTAATAAAGCGACTGCCATAGTTCTGTTGTGTGAGGTACGGCCTAGCTACAACAGGCGTACACGACCCGTTGGTAAGCAAACCTCGCTATGATGACGGATTGACTGATGACGAACTGGAACTCTATTCCATGTTGTCGATGGCGACTATCGAGAAAATAAGCGGTTGGACTAAAGATATTCGTCGCATTCCAGAGATTGACATTGGCCATGTTAAACAGTACTTTTGACATGCTCGGCTAATTTAGTATGTGCACCGAATAGTCGTTTTCATTACTTTTGCGAAGGCTTTCAACGCAGTATTCAGTCTAGAACTTTGAATAAAGCCTATGTTTGTTTAGGATGTAGATCCTTACACCCGCATTGTGCTAAGTTGCAGCTCTCGAAGGGTTTCATTTAGTTACATTACATGAAGATTGTTAGGTTAATAGTTAGACCCTTAACAGGTTCAAGTCAAGCAGTATGAATGGTAATGTCGACCCCCTAAGTCATTCCCCTCTATTCTTCCCCCTTCCAGTTCCTCCCCCCTTAAAATGGTGGCACACACACAGAGAACTCCCCCTCCTTTCTTGAATGGAGCATTTGCTCCAAGGTTTCTTTGGTGTAGACACCCATGAATGTAGATATTCTTGAGATAACATTATACGACTTATGTTGTGGTTCTACCATTTTCAGTGAATTTCTTATTTTTATTACATGTAAATGACAGTCTCTTTCATTAAATACTGTTAATTGCCTATTACTTTTATTCATTGTCGTAGTAAAAAAGGTGATGCACGAAACATTTAGACTGTACGTGATATGGTTAAATATTAAATTCAGTAACGAAAAGTAATTGCAATTTTTAAAGTCTCCCATAGTAGTGTTGCATCTGTACTGCATTTCATGCATGAAAATAATATTAGACTGTTGGTTATCCAGATTACGTTTTATCCAGAAATGCTTTTCACACAACAATGCTGTTGTCAGATTTGCATCGTGCTTGAGTTCTTATTATTTTCTGTACACATTCTTATTGTGTGTCACCACTGTCTTGGAATGAACGATTGAAAATGGTAAAACAAAAGTTATAACATATGCATAGCTTATAGAAACAATTGTGTGTATAATTTTATTTATATATAGTTGTAGCCTATACAACATATAATTGTGTGTGCATAATCTATGCAGACATATATTTGTATTAAGGAAACCTTAGACAATGTTTTTCTGTAATTAGCATTATGCAGGCAGGTGTGCTGTCCTGTGAATACTGCATTTCTTTTTCTATTTACTTTTTATGTTTTGTTACTGTTCTACCATCATTTGTAGAATAAAAGATTGATATATAATTGTACAACAGGTTTTTACTCAAGCAAACACACTTCAACATGTCATTTACATACATTGCAATATCTCTAACATCCACATGCAACTGATAGAAACCAAAAGCTTTACAACTTATGAGCCGCAACAACGGAAACAGTAAACCAAGTTTCAGGAGCAGGCTGCCTGTCATTAGCCAAGTGTAATCTGTTAACGCAGAATTGGCCTTTGGAAATTTGTTAGATACGCGCAAACAGTGAAAATCTGCTCAGCAATAAACTTCTGGTTTTGCATTAGCTCTCCATCAAAGATATGGTAAATTTTAATTCGCTGCATTATACGTTCCACATGAATGCGACACCGGGAAATATCTGCAGATTTGCGAATTTCTGATGTCGTAAACTGCAACCTATCACTGCCCTTAAATGCCGGCATAACAAGTTCAATGCCCAATGGCATCATTTTATAGTTACCGGCAAAACCTTTATCACATATGATTTTACCCCCAATTTCTTTAGCATAATCGAGAAAATCTTGACTGAGAAGTTATTAGCTTATCAGATGCACGACCTCCATACATAGGTGAAACATAGATAACACATGGCTGAGCATGTACTGACAGTACAACTAGGAACTTGAAAGTTTGATGATGCTTATAATTTGAAAATGTATGTTTACGTTCAGCTAACTGTGAAGGCTTTTCGGTGAAAAGCTCTGTGCAGTCCATAACCATGTGTACATCACGAAAATCATCAAAGCTTTTAGCTCTATTGACAAGCATGGAATCTATATTAGGCAGGCAGCACAAATCTTTCAGTTCCACATACAACAAATTGATCCAAGTTGTAAATACTGAACTTGCGGAAGCAATAGATATACTAAAACATGCAGCCAAATCAACCATTAGCAGTCCTGTGCGTAAGCGAACCAGAGTCAAAAATAGCTCATCTTCAAGAGAAAACTTATGCTGACGACCAGGCTTACTTGCAAAGTGTAAGTTATAATGCTGATTAGAACTCTTCGGACTACCTTTCCAATATTGCATAGACTCTGCACGTGGTCTTAAATATGTGAGCAATGCAGAGAATACACCATAAGACGGCATACCAGTCCAAAATTGGAAAATGTCATTGTCTTTAACGTTACTTATACAGAACTGTGCACAACGCAAAGTTTCAACATCCTTAAGCAACTCGTGACTCTTTAAATAGGCTGTCACGGAACCTGGCAAAATAGCCTCACACTCTTCTAATTTCCTATTCAATATTTCAGTTGAATTTCCCGATGTAACATATTCGTGAAAGTCAACCGGCGGAATAGTACTTGGTCCGGCAATCGTTTTCTTTTCACCTAAGTTTCGCTTAAGTGTCAATTTTCGACGATATTTTCTTTGAACAGCAAGGCGTACAGCAGCCAGTCGTTTGCTTGGCGACATTTTCCCTGCCTCTATTGATGTGCGTGTAGCTCGTTTTCGGTTCCCGACGTTTGTCCATGGAAAGAGAGATGGGCATTTGGCAATATGACTTGCTTCCTGGCTCATCACTTTTTTCTCCTGCACAATAACAAATTTGGTAACAGATAATTAATAGCTCTCCACTGAACTATCTTCGTATATTTCTCTTGGCAAGCTCACAAATGAACTTCTTATTACCAATATAATTATGTGGTGAGCATACAATTATGAAGTAAATGCTATTACTTTATCTTAGTCATAAAATGATGTAACTTTTGACATGAACATGGGGTGCACTGGGTCCGCTGTGAGGTTTATTGACACCGTATAAATTATATATAGCACCTTAGAACAAAAAATTGAACTGGTTTTGATCCAAAGATTGTTAACGCTTCCAAGAATATTTCATGACCACAATCTCGCCTTGCTACAATGCTTAGAATATATTCTGCAGTTCCGTTCCGATACGTAGGCCTACTAGCCTCAGCTGCATCTAAGAGTAGCGAATAGACAGTCACGTTATACTAGATTCAGTGACAGCATATTGTAATAACATTATTAGATAATGAACTAATACGAACCAGATACGAAATGATCACTGCATATTCGATCCCATTTGCGGGGCAGCCATTCAGCATGTCGTATTTGCCTAACCCATTCCTGTCGTCGTACAGCATTTGCCGGAATGCGATAGTATGAAATCTGTCTTCCTGCAGACTGCGTTTTCAAACGGCTATTACTACACTGCGGAACGCAACAAAATTCTCCTCCATGACGCGTTTTAGCAGGATCAATCAACACTTCTTCATCCATCTCAAATTCCATTTGCGATTTCAAACGGCGTTGTTTACAATTTCTTCTAAGCCGGAAACGCGGTGCATTGTGGGGCTTCGCGAAATCCAGAATAGTAGGCTAGCTAGACCTACGTCTGATCAAGGACATATTGCACCTGGAGCTGCTGTGCCTACTTGCCATGACATGCGCAGTGCGCGTCTTTTTTGTTAATGAGTTATGTGTTATTTGCATTGTATGCCCGTCTTTCTACTCTTCGTAAGCGTGCGTAGGCTATATATAGACTAGGCCTACTCGTCTGTATGTGTGTCTGTCTGTCTGTCTGTGTGTGTCTGCGTGTGTGTGTCTGCGTGTGTGTGTCTGTGTGTGTGTGTGTCTGTCTGTCCGTTTGTCTGTCAACGACTCGTGGCTGCTTACTGAGCGTCTAAATAAATTGACCTGGCTTAATTCCTGGATAGCCTATACAGATAAACACGTGCGTTGACCTGCGCGCGGCAGGCTGCAATAATTAGCCTAATATTATGAATAATGCTTTCGCGATGTAGCCTATGTGCCATTGTTCGATGAAATGAATTTGGGGTGTTTTTCTTTTGCATTAGACCTAGCACTGTATAAATTATAGGTCTATGTATGCAGTCTATAATAATTTTATAGGCCTACATAAATTATGTGCATATGATATTCGTTTAATTAAAAAACAAGAGGTGTTAAAAAATTATTAAGTTATTATTACAATATGAATGTCAGGCTTGTCAGCATGGCTAGGCCTATAGGTCTACTTAGTATAGGCCCTATATGCTTCTTATGGTACAATGGCTGAGTTTGTTAGCACTTAGGCCTATTGTATATTTATTATTTCATAGCAATTAACGACGACGATTGCCGTTCCGAGGGTTTTCTGCTGGTTGGATGGTTGCAAAGACGAAAGTTTTGCTATCAATGACTTTATTGTAGCCAAGAACACAATAATTAGGTATAGACCTATATAGCTATGCCTAATGACAACATAGTTTCTGACTTTCTGTGGATGCAAAAGGAAGCGCCCAGAAGGGATCGACGATCCTGCTACTTAGGGACACTCTAACAATTATCAAATTAATTATTGAAGCAAACATTGTGTGCGATGGCATCATGGCAGTCAGGCAACAGATCAAGACTTGACTAACGATATTTATAAGCTTAGCTTACAAAACACCGTACATTGACTAGAGCTCGATCTATGGCCGTACAGGCGCAGCATAGGCCCTATACGCTACACCGCTCTTCAGCACTCGCGTGAGTCGCTCGTTATTTTACCATCTCATGAGTTCGCTTGGGGCGACACAATAGTAAGCGTGGTACACAGTGAAAACAGGCAAAACATATATATATATATATATATATATATATATAATAGCCTAATTATTGTTGTTGTACACAGTGAAAACAGGCAAAACATATATATATATATATATATATATATAATAGCCTAATTATTGTTGTTGTTGTTTTTGTCATCATCATCATCGTCGTCGTCATCAACACCATAACCATCACCACCACCACCATAACCATCACCACCACCACCACCACCACCACCACCACCACCACCATAATCATCAAAGAAGCGGATCAGCTGAGGAGTACAGGCCCTAACCATAGAAACCTAGGCTTTGTAGTAATAGTAACGTTTTCAATGGCCCCTCCCACCCACCCTCGAGCGTTACGTAATATTTGTATGTGCATTTGTTATAGCGCCCATTCAAGCTCTGCTACTCAGAGGCGCTCCCGAATACAGCGCGGACACTGCATCGGAGCTTCACGCCGAAGCGCTGAACAATTGTGAGTGAATGACTTGCCCAAGGTCCCTACGCGGCTACTTGAGGTGGATTCGAATCTGCAACCTTCCGGCTGCAAGGCAACGACCATACACAATACACCACCGCGCCCCATTAGGTCTACTTAAAAATCCATAAAGAATATTAGTATGCAATGACCTCCAACGACTACTAAACGCTAAGCCCACAGGCACTCCTTAAAATTGGACGTAATTAAAAAGCATTCCTTTATTTCTTTTGCTTTCGTTTTATCGTTTTCAGATGCTCACGATTATAATTATGAATTGTTGATAATTACGCATTGCCCTGATTACTTGTCTTTATAATTATGTTTTCAAACGTCTTGATCCCTATAGTGGGAAATACTATGTCATGATCTGCATCTATGCTACGACCGACGTCTCATCTGATTGCATGCCAGCCAGTGTTATTTTAGTTCCAGGATTAATTTTTATTCCTATTCTTATTCTATTCCATTGTTGTAATTTTTATTCTAGTTTTAGTTCTTCTTTATAAATAAATTTCGTTCTTATTCTAGTTCCACTTCCTATTTAGAAATAATTTTAGTTCCAGTTCCAGTTCCAGAAATTTTTTATTTCTAGTTCCACTTCCACTTCCACTTCCACTTCTCATAGTTATGTCTAACATGAATGTTCACAGTAACACACAAAACAGTGTCTCGAGTCTTTCGACCTATTTATAAGATTAGTAAATTGCGGACAATGTGAATGCGACTGTTAAGAAAATGTCAGACTATAATAAAAGTTTCTCGGCAGACAGACACTAAAAAGTTACCAGTCAATTATTCCGGGGACAAGTTCGCACGTGTTTTTTCAAATTTGTTGGATTCTTCCCGCTGAGCTGTTTATCACAGCATTCACCGCTATTGGCATCTACTACTTCACACTGACTAATATTTTTTCCTTCTGAATAGGAAAAAATTGCCAAACGCCAGACTCTTTTTTCTACCCGCCAAACTTTTAGACAAACTCATATTTACGCTTTTTCACTTCTAATTCTGGCTAAGTGACACCCGTAGCTCGATTCGTAAACAAACTGGCTGACGCGGAAATGACCATAAAGCATTATGCAGAGATAGAGTATACGGAGAAGCTATACTATCATAGCGCCGCGTGGTGACAAATCAGGAGCCGCCTTCAGTCCGAAAAAAATTTCTGGAATGAGAATAGAATAGGAATAAAAATTTCAATATTTTCTATTTCTATTCCGTTCTCGTTCCAGAAAAATATTGAAATTTTTATTCCTATTCTATTCTCGTTCCAGAATTATTTTTTATTCCAGTTCTCGTACCATGGAACGAAATTAAAATAATTATTATTCTTATTCTATTCTCAGGAACTAAAATAACACTGATGCCAGCTCTCCCGTTTGAAATTCCGCCGCTGCTCGTACTCAGACAGTGCCAGTCCCAAGTCTGTTTGGAGGAGGAGGGCGACGCTAACGATCTCTGTAATCACACAGTACAGGGGTCGTTAAACTGAAACCACTATCTTCAGTTTGCTCCGACTGTATCTATAGGACTGTATGTATAGATCTATACACTTGTTTGTATACACTGATATGTGTTATCGTGACTGTTTCTACATTCCTTGTCTATAATCAGCGCAGTGTGTGTCTAGTTATATGTCTAGACTTGACTGCAAAGTGTCTGACTGTTCGTCGTCGAATCGCTTGACGAGTTGTCGATGGGAGGTGGAAGTTCAGCCAATCCTTCGTCTGAATATTCTTCCATCTGCTGCTGTTGTTGGTGAGATTGAGACGCAGCATGGAGAGAAGGCTGAGGAAGGAAGGACTGGGGAGGTGGAGGAAGAAGAGGTGGAGGAGGAGGCAAATGGAAAGAGGGATGAGGCAAGGAGGGCTTAGAGAGTGAGGAATGAGGAGGGGAGACCACTTGAAGAGAGGGCTGAGGAAGGGAAGAGTGAGGAAGAGCGGATTGCGAAAGAAAAGGGTATACTACAGCAGGGGGTGATAACGAAGAACCGGAGTACTGACAACTGCGTGGTCTGTCATCGGCGATGAGGGTCCTTCCATCTTGACCACCAGAACGCAGACGGGGGTTGGACGAACGCTGGACGAAGCACCTGCCACCCGCAGCAGCCGAACACGGGGCGAAGAGGGCTCCCGTCTTGGCGCCAATTCGAATCACTTCCGCTGATCCACTTCCGGAAACCTCTCGGCACATCGTGACCCCGATGATCCGATCTTCGTCAAGGTCGTCGGCTGATTTGGAAAGCAACTGACGATCGAAGGCGGAGGGAGAGGGGTTCGAATTCAGCTGGACGGTCGACTGAGATATGGTGGTGGCAGGTCGATGGGGATCGGTCCCACCCTGCTGGTCGGGGGGTAAAGGAGACATCACCCTTATTACTCCTGGGTTGCGCAGCTCTGACTGGGACGCGGTCCCGGAACAGATCCCGGGAGATCGTCGATGATGATCCATTGGGTTCTGTTCCTCGTTCAAGGGTGAGCTTCCCGTTCCGGAATCGTCGCAGCCGGAGTGTGGAACGGGAGCAGGGGACGGAGGAGGTGCCGGAGGTCGCTTTCGAAAGGGTTTCTCGCATTGACCCTTGTAGCAGGCGGCTTGACGGAAGTACTGACCACACTTGTCGCGCACGTTCCAACGGTACCCACGAACGAGGGTGTTCTCAGGGGTGCCACGAACGAGGGTGTTCTCATGGGTGCCACGAACGAGGGTGTTCTCAGGGGTTGCCGCGGTCAGCGCCGACTGGATCTCCGTGCTGGTGGCAACAGCGAAGTTCTCCTGTCCGTCTCCTACACAACGGTTCTCCGGTTGTAGATCAACCGGATGTGACGCAGATAGGTCACGTGATCCCACGTGACATTGTGCCATTCCAGCCTCGTTCCCACGTGTGACGTCAACGGTGCAATGTCTGTTCTCAACGTCGCTCGTTTCTTTCCACGGTCGCTTTCTTCGTTTCGTAGGTGGTAAAGTCTCACGGAAGTTTTCTCCCAGGTGAGTTTGACATCCGACTGCACGTTCTTCCTCAATGTTTTCTTCAACCTGGATAGCATGCGCCTTCGAACTGGCACAGCCACAGAAAATCGAAGGTGACGAGTGGTCACTCCTGCGGTCACTTCGCTTGTCACCTGTGTGGTCATTCCTTTTGTCACCCCTGTGGTCAGTCATTTTGTCACCCCCGTGGTCAGTCCTTTTGTCACCTCTGTGGGAAGTCAATTTGTCACCCCCGTGATCAGTCCTGTGTTCAGTTTTGTGATGAGACTTGTGCTTACTCCTGTGTTCTACCCCAATATCGTTAGCATGGTCATTCCTGTTGTCTGCCCTTTGGTCAATCACTTGGTCATTCCTGTTATCTGTCCTGTGTTCAATCACCTGGTCATTCCTCTGGTCACTCGTGCGGTCTGGCCTTTGATCAATCATGCGGTCATTCCTGTGGTCAGCCTTCTGACCACTTCTGCGTTCAGCCCTGCCGCTCGAATTGAGAGTGTGAGTTTGTCCGGCGGCGCGTCCATTACACGTCGCGTCCCAGACGAACTGATGACCTCTGAGAATGACCTTGAAGTTCCATCTCTGCCGGACGGTGAAGAGGAACCACAGACAGATCCAGCCAAGCATGACGATGACGTCGGCGAGCAGACTGGCCAGCAGCACGACGGAACCGGAAATCCTGTACACGGTGACGTAGTCGAAGACGACGGGAAGTCGCAGTCCGACCATCGTCAGCAGAAAAACCGTCGCCAGGATGTGCTGCGTGTAACCATGACAACACGTTGCCATGCGCACCGCGTCGTCGTCGTAGTCATGAAAACGCATTGTCGTGGCAGCGCCGCGCTTGAGGAAGCGTTTCCATGCGCGACGGTAGTGTGAGTAGCCGTAGTTGAAGATGATAAGAGGAGACAGGAATGCGATGATGTTGGCAACGACGGAGAGAGACAGGAGGATGACGGATGTGAGCATGAAGTTCTGAGCTCCGGGGTCCTCGTCTTTAGCGAGGAGTACCTCAGGGTTGACGAGCAGCCTGTAGAGAACGGAGGTGCCGCAGAACGACAGAGCGAAGTATCCGGCGGAGAGGATGAGATGGATGGAGAAGAGGAGGCTGAGGGAGGGTGCCGTGTCCCAGAAGACGGCCGCGTAGCGAAGGGCGTGGAACGATAGAGCAATGCAGTAGTTGAGGAACTCAGGATGAAGCTGGAATGGGATGGATGTGTCCCCTCCTCCTCCTGCTCCTCCTGCTCCTCCGCCGATGATGATGGGAGGATGGTCGGCTGCTGAGGATGACGTCCAGTCGATGGATGCGGATGATGAAGAGTTGAACGTCGTCGTCATGGTCGGTGGGTCGCCATAGCGACGGTTGCCATGACGACCGAGGATGCCGTCCAACTCAGACCACCAAACGGCTTCTGAAAATCACACAGAGGCACAACAGATGTGGAGGCGCTGCATAAATGCTTGCGCTTATTTAAGTTATCTTTGACGATAAATTTCTATTACTAAGGACTTCTTATGGACCGTATAGGCCTATATACCACCGATAAATTACCGTTCTTGTAAATTTTGCTATTATTTCTACAGCTATTGCTGTTCACGATAATGATGATGATGATGATGATGATGATGATGGTGGTGGTGGTGGTAGTGGTGGTGGTGGTTGCGGTGGTGGTGGTTGCGGTGACCGTGGTGGTGAAGATAAAGATGACGATGATATCAAGGCAGTTAGTGCTGGTGATGATGATGATGATGATGATGATGATTGTCACAAGTCTTTTCCCTCTTCTTCTCTACGTGTGACCTTCAGTCTCTTCGGAAGCTTCTTCGTATAAGTTCGTGGTAGCGTAGGCCTATCCCTAGATAACTGTTTCATTAGCTAAATGGCTAGGTTAAAGAATCTACAGTCTTTCACTGTTTTGTTAACCAACAACGACGACGTGTTTAACTCTTCTTATTATACTCCAAAATCCGATATAAAGTAAAACGATCAGCAACAACACAACAATGACTACACTTGCGTTATCATAACAACTACACGACTACTATCTTCATCAGTCTACTCTATCGCAACTCAACAACAACTCTTACAGCCTATCTCAACGGCTCTCAACACGCAACTCTCCTTCTTCACTTCCACTCCCTTCTTGTACAATTAACGTACGCTCGTCTAGACGTCACGTGCTGTCCAGACAATCACCTGTGCAGACGCCGCGCGGCAATTTGCACCTGGCCTACTTACGTCGCTGTACGACAATCGGCGTGCACTGATTAAATTAGCTGACATTACCTCCTTCCTTTCTTTTGAAGAGAGCTAATTAATCTTAAAAATTAGCGAACGTATAATGCTTAAACTAAATACAAACAATTCTTATACTAAATGCAATCACAAAATACCTTATACTACAATCTCGATAAGCAGTCTGCTACTACATTCAACTTTCCTTTCTTATAGTTCAACAGAATGTCAAAATTTTGCAATGATAAAGACCATCTGACTAACTTAGCAGACTTCGACATTGACTCAGTCAAATAAACTAAAGGATTATGATCAGTGAACACATTAATCTTGGAACCAATAATGATTTCTTTCAATTTGTTTAAAGCCCATATGATTGCATAGGCTTCCTTCTCAATCGTCGCCCATCTCCTCTGGGTATCTGTCAGCTTCTGGCTGATAAATGAAACGGGACGTTCTATCCCCTCATCGTCCACTTGTGACAGCACAGCCCCCACAGCAAAATCACTGCTATCACAGTACAAATTAAATGGTTTGCCAACCTCGAACATGTACAGAATAACATTCGATAAAACAATTTCTTTAAGAGAATCAAAAGATTTCTGGTGGTCCTCAGTCCAAACAATGTTCTCAGGTGTCTGCTTGCTAGTTAAATCTGTTAATGGTTTAGCAATTTCAGCAAAATTACAAATAAATTGTCTGTAGAAACCAAAAAATCCTAACACTTGCTTCACTTGCTTCTTCGTTTCAGGGTTTTTTAAATTAATCAAACTGTCAATCCTATCTGGATTCATCATCTTCTTCCCTGATCCTATGAGGTGACCGATGAATTTCACCTCACTCTTACCAAACACACATTTCTTCAAGTTCAAGGTTACATTATGCAGTCTTATTTGTTTCAAAAACATTTCTAAATGTTTCAAATGAATGTTCCAATCATCAGAATGTACTGCAATGTCATCAACATAGGGTTCAGTAAATGCATTAATCGGTTGCAAAATCATGTTTATTGCTTTTACAAAAGTCCGTCCAGAGTTAATCATGCCAAACGGGACACGTGTAAATTCGTACAGTCCATTATGGGTAACGAATGCGGTTTTCCATTGGTCGGATTTCTTCACAGGACAAGTCCAGTAAGCACTGCGACAGTCCAAGACGGAAATAAACTTGGATTTCCCGACTTTGCTCAGCACGTCGTTGACGATCGGCATGGGATATCGACAATTTTCAGTATATGAATTCACATACCTGTAGTCGCACGCGAGTCTCAAGGATCCGTCCTTCTTCTTGACGATGACCAGCGGACTTGCCATTCTGCTCGACGACGGTTGAATGATGTTTGCTTTCAGCATCTCTTGTATTTGTTTGTCCACTTCTGCGCGGTATATCAGCGGTATTCGATAAGCCATGAACTCCTTCTCTCGAAAGTCCGATCTCAGCACCACTTCGTGTTCTACCAATGTACATAATCCAGGTTTGTCCGAAAATCTGTCTGCATAACGGTTCAGTACATCCAGTAGCTGTTTCTGTTGCTCGCTCGTAAGATGTCCAATCTGTTCATAGTCCAATTGCAGCGATTTCTGTGTCGTCTCTGCATGGTCTTCTTTCAATGGTAGCTCTACCACTGATCCGAATTCGTCGTCCTCTTCCACGATGAGACCACACGATAATGTTCTTGCGATGAACTTCCTCATTTTGTTGGCATGGACGATTCGTCGGCCGTTTTCATTCATGTCCACCAGATACGAATACTTGGATCTTCTTTGTAGCACTGTACATGGACCATGCCATCGTGAGATCAATTTATTGGTTGACGTTGGATACAGGACGATGACGTTTTCTCCTGGTTCGAATTCTTTATCCTTGGCCCTCTTGTTGTATTGACTGGCGTATTGTTTTTGCTTTTCCTCTGCACAATTCTCAGCAAATATCAAAGCTTTCTCCATGTCTGCTCTTAAGTTCTTCAGGTACTTTGCTGGTTGTACTCCAATGTTTGGTGGTAGATTTATTTCTTTGGTCCAGCTTTCCTTTAAGATAGTTAATGGTCCTCTTGGCATTTTTCCATACACCAGCAGATATGGTGCCACTCCTGTCGTTGCGTTAGGAACTTCTCTCAATGCCCATACGGTAAACGGAATGATTTTATGCCACTGTCTTGGATTTTCCACAATGACATGATGTACCATCTTCTTGAACGTCTGGTTCCATCTCTCGACTAATCCGGCTGCCTCTGGATGCCCCGGTGAATCGAATCGTGGACAGCATCCCATCAATTTCAAAAATTCTCTTGTAAGACTGGCTGTAAAATTCGTGCCTCTGTCGCTGGTGATCACAGACGGCACCCCCACGTCAATGAAAAGCTTCATCAAAGCTTCGCACACAGCCTTAGCAGTCAATGACTTCAGCAAGAAGATTGTCGGCCATCTTGTACATGAATCCACTATGCACAAGCAATACTTATGCCCAGCTGCTGACTTCGGTTCTATTGGGCCTACCACGTCCATAGTCATCCGTCGGAATGGAACATCTTCCCTTGGAATTGGTGTAATCGGCACTCGATCCATCACCAAACTTCGTGCCTTCAGCTGACACTTCTCACAGGACTTACAAAATTTCACCACGTCTCGACGCATCTTTGGCCAGACAAAGGACAACTTGATTCTCTCTCGTGTCTTCTCTTCTCCCAAGTGTCCGCCAAATACTGACTCGTGAGCTAATTCCATTACTTGAATTCTTCTCTCTTTCGGTAACACCAACTGATACACAAGCTGATCCAGCATTTGATGCTTCTTATACAGCAATCCATTCACCACGATAAACTCTGATCTTTGGTCTTCAGCGATCCTCCACCACGATTTCAGTGACTCGTCATTTCTCTGCTGCTCCTCGAATTTCTTCGCATCTTCCAGCTGTCTTTCATCGTTCGAATTCTCTGTGAACAAGTCCCTCATACTTGTCTCCAGTTCAGCGTCGCTTCCGGAATCTTCACTATCATTTCGTTCACATGCAGCCATCTCTTCTTCAGTTTCATTGTTCTCAGATGTTGTTCTTTCGTCATCTTGGATGCTGAGTTCATCTTCGCTTTCCGTGTCATCTTCTTGCGAACTTTCGTTTATCGTTTCATCTTCTCCGTCTTCGACTTCTGCTCTCCGACTTTGTGCTCTTGTAGTCACATTCGCTTGTAGCTCTCCTTGCAATATACTGATTGGTGGAACCTCTTTCAGTTCTGCAATTATCTCTGGATGTAGCAGGAACTTTTCTGGATTTTCTTTACACAGTTCTGCTGAAATGCTGGCACACACTAAAGTTAAATATGGCGCGATATTTATTGTCCTGTCCTCTGTAGCTGCTCCTTCGTTACGACCGCTCATCCGCACTTCGATTTTCACCAACTTAGCTGGAATCGGCTCTCCAGCTACACATTGCAAATGAACTCTGCCGATTTCTTCTACTGTCGTTCCTTTCAGTAGTTCCTCGTTGATTACTGGTATCTCGGTCCCCGAGTCAATCAACGCCTCGACTTGCACAGGCTGCCCATCAGTCCCACGTATCTCCACATTTACATGCTGCAACGATATCTTCTTTATGCGTTGACACTCCTCTTTACTTTTTGTTTCTCGACAAATTTCTGCAATGGAAGTAGTCTTTATCGCTTCTTTCTGTATGGTGAACTGCGGCGTACACTTCATTACCGACTTCACTTCTGTTTCACGATCGTCCGATTCTTCAAACTGGTCTGGTGCATTCATCACTTGTATCTGGTTTACTCGAAGATTTTCTGCACTTCTGCTAAAGTTCTTCCTCAGATTTGCCGCTCCTGGTGCTTGGCAATGTTTTATTAGGTGTTTGTCAGAATGACAGTTGTGGCAACGTTTCTTTATAAAACTTCTTTGCTCATTGTTCTCCCACTTGTTGTACGGCGTGTATGATGCATTACTTTCTGTTGGGCGTCCCAGCGGCGGAGTTCGATTGTAGGCTTGTCTGTCCCACGTTGACTGTTGTTTATCTTGCGACCACTGCTTTCCAGAATAATCATCTTTCTTTGCATCATTACTCTTGGCTTGGCTTCCGGTGTCTTTGCTATCCTTGTTCCACTTGGGTTGCTTTGGACTATTGTCCCATGCTTCAAATTTCGGTTTGTCTTGGAACATCACACCAATCCGATTGTTTACATGTATATCTGCGAGATCTGCAACATTACTAGCTTCCAAGCATTCTGTGCCCTCTTTTGCTAAGACAAACTGCAGTGGACCTGGTGGTAAACATTCTTTCAGCTTATCCGCCACTAACAAATCAAACAGCTTCTCGTAGTCTTTGTCCACTCGTCTACTTCGGACATAATAATTCAACAGGTTCTTCAGCCTAGCCGTGAACATCGTATACGTTTCTTCGGCTGTCTTCTTGGCATCTGCAAACCTTGACCTGTACTCACGAGCTGTTAACTTGAATTCCTTCAACAAATGCTCTTTCACTGCATCGTATTTATCTAAATTCTCAAATGACAATCGATTCAATACCGTTCGCGCTCTCGGGGTCATCAATGGCAACAACAATTTCACCCAATATTGCTTTTCCACAGCGAAGCTATTGAATGCATTTTCAACTGTTTCAAAATATAATGGCACTTCCATCATATCATACGGCATCTTCGGTAACACATGCTTCATTGCGTCACCTATCTTCTTAATCTTGGACACCATTGTCTCACTTTCTTTGAGCCTAATCTGTTCTGATACTTCCCGGCTCTTACGATCATCTTCGTCTCTCTTCTTCAGTCGATCTTGATCTTCGATTCTCCGCAGTTCTTCCTGTTCTATCTTCTGTTGTAATAGTTCTAACTGCTTTCTGCGTTCTTCTTTTTCAATGGCCATTTCTTTAAGTTGAGCCTCCTTGATAGCAAGTTTCTTTTGTTCTAACTGCATCTGCTCTTCTCTTTCTCTTTCTGCTTTTTCCAAATTGTCTTTTCCGGCTTGAAATTCTTCCTGACGAATTTCTTCTGCTCTCTCCAGTTCTTGTAAACGCATCTTTTCTTTTTCTTCCTCGCGAGCCTTTTTGTCCTCAATCTGCTGCTTTCGTATTTCTTCATCGCTTTTTCTTGCTTTTTCGTACTCTATCATTAACTCCATCCTTCTTCGTTCGGATTCGTCACGATCTATTTTCATTTGTTCTAACTGAAGCTGGAACTGTTGCTTCTGCATGTCTATCTCTTGTTGTCTTATCCTTTCTAATTTTTCTGCTCTTTCCGCTCGTTGCTCCTCTTTCTCTTTCTCCTCTTGTTTACGCTCTTTCTCCTCTTGTTTACGCTCTTTCTCCTCTTGTCTGCGCTGCTCTTCTTTCTCTTTTTCTTCTTGTTTACGCTCTTTCTCCTCTTGTTTACGCTGCTCCTCTTTCATTATCATGAATTGCAGCAACGCCTCCATAGACATCGGTGCCTCAGGCTTCTCCACTGGCTTCTCCGCAGCGCCTCCGACAGCACCTTCTTCTTCTTTCTTAGCCCAAACCTCGGCTAAATTTCTCATCAATTCTTCCCTAGACATCTGTTCGACTTCTTCTGCGTCTAGATCTGCTTCAATTAGCAGTTTTATCAGTCTATCAGTAGACATCTTCTTAATATTTGCTTGCTTTTTCTCCGTAAGTTTCTCCATCTTACTTCTTTACTTTACTGATGCTAGTCGATAAATAGTAGGCTACTCTTCAAATGTTTGCAATTGACTGACTTCAATTCTTTAAGCAAACTTCAATAGACAAGCAAGTTTTTTCTACCTCGTAGTCGTTGTGTTGTCGTTTCTCACTGACGTACGGATGCTCGATGTATCGTTGCTTCTCCCGTGTGCTCGGCTCCTCGATAAATTCGCAGCGTCCGTTCCTCCACAACGTCTGTTGATTGAATAGAATCCCTCCGTTCGTAACTACGATCGTTCTCCTGCAACTTGGATCGTTATCCTGCAACTTGGATCGTTATCCTGCAACTTGGATCGTTATCTCACCGCAACGACACCAAATGTCACAAGTCTTTTCCCTCTTCTTCTCTACGTGTGACCTTCAGTCTCTTCGGAAGCTTCTTCGTATAAGTTCGTGGTAGCGTAGGCCTATCCCTAGATAACTGTTTCATTAGCTAAATGGCTAGGTTAAAGAATCTACAGTCTTTCACTGTTTTGTTAACCAACAACGACGACGTGTTTAACTCTTCTTATTATACTCCAAAATCCGATATAAAGTAAAACGATCAGCAACAACACAACAATGACTACACTTGCGTTATCATAACAACTACACGACTACTATCTTCATCAGTCTACTCTATCGCAACTCAACAACAACTCTTACAGCCTATCTCAACGGCTCTCAACACGCAACTCTCCTTCTTCACTTCCACTCCCTTCTTGTACAATTAACGTACGCTCGTCTAGACGTCACGTGCTGTCCAGACAATCACCTGTGCAGACGCCGCGCGGCAATTTGCACCTGGCCTACTTACGTCGCTGTACGACAATCGGCGTGCACTGATTAAATTAGCTGACAATGATGATGATGATGATGATGATGATGATGATGATGATGACGACGACGATGAGGATTTCGACGGCAGCGATGATGAAGAAAATGATGACTCATAGTATCATCATTTTATGATACCTTATAGGGCAAAGATAGATCAAACCATCTCTTATAATATTATGTCTCTGCAAATCGACTCACCAGGTGGTAGGAATCCGTACTTGATTTCCTGTGCCTGGACGAGCGTCCTTGGCAGGAGAAGGCAGAAGGCGGCAAGGACGTGTATTCCTTGGGAGAGTGGACCGACATGGCGCCACGAGGACAACAGGTCGACCCCTGACCTGTCTGGCACGATGACCTCTTCGCCATTCGGGGTCATCTCGATGCGGATTCGCTCGGCCCTCGTGCTATCTCGGCCCAGACGAACGCCGTCGTTGGCATAGTTGCCCACCTGGACAGGTGCAAAGGTGGAGTGTATTATAGTGTATAGCCTGGCCCTACGCCCTACGTGTTGTGGAAGTCTACAAAAACAGATTCTGAAAGGCTCTTACTACGAGAAGAGCTTTATAAATACAATCAGTGACGAAACTACCATATAGGTCGCGGCACCTATTTTACTCTTGACCTGCCTTATAACCTTCCAAAATCCAGGGCTTTTTTAACGTGCAGACTGCACGGTGCAGTTGCCCACAAAATGTGCAGTTCCAAATGGATTTGTGCAGTCTGTTGCAGAAGCACTTGTGTACAGCTAAAACTAGCAAAAAGGGTAGTTTTCCTCCGATTGGAAGTAATTTACCATAGAGGATGGGAACGGAAAGAAGGAGCTGTGCAGTTCTAAAAATTCCTTAAAAACAGCCCTGCCAAAATCCTTTGAAAGTTTCAATATCTTCTTTACATTTATTTTAATGTCTTCGACCTGCTGAATAACTCTTCCATGAACCTGACGCAACCTGCTAAATTGGCGGCACTGAGTGCAATACAAAGCTAAATGTCTGTAAAAAATAAAATAGGGCTAAGAAAACTGGAGAAATTGCACTGGTTGGCCCCCAGCACGCGGCGAGGTCAAGCTAGGGATTCCCACAGCATGGTATACACCGAAGTGGATGGAGCGAAGGAATAGATCTGAAGCGAACGGGGAAAGAGATACGAGGAGTAGAAAGGGAAAGAAAGAAAGGAGCGGAGGAGAAGGAGGAGGAGAAGAACAAGAGCAAGCGAAGTAGAATTAGGAGGAGAAGGATGAGCGTGAGGGAGAGGAGAAGGATGAGATGAACAAACAAAGCAAAATCAAGTAAGCGATAAAACACAATAGCAGAAAGAGGAAGCTGATGCAACATGCAAACTTCGAAGAGAAAGACAATAAATAAATAAATAAATAAATAAATTAATTAATTAATTTTAAAAAAAATAAATAAAAAAAAAAATAAAATAAATAAATAAATAAATAAATAAATAAATAGCATGATATGTTCTTGAACCTGGAACAGCGAGAAGACGATGAAGAACGGCAAACACATGACATTGGTGACGATGAGTGCGATGTAAGCGTAGAGTTCAGCGACCGGTCGATCCATCCCAGGTCGCCATGGCAACTCGTTGTAGCTGCAGCAGAGACTGACCGCCCGGTACAACAGGTAGCCTTCGAGGGCCAGCATGCAGGCGCAGTACCACCAGGATGACAGAGAGTTGATGCGGACACGCCATCGGATGCACGTCACGCTCCGTGGAACGTCACGGTCCATTGCCTTTGAGTGCTTCTATTGTGCCACGATCAGGGCAGGTGAAGTCGTCTGGCTCTGGCGGATGGCGATGAGTTGGTTGTTCGAAGAGTGGTAGAGCGCATTCTGTAGCGTATACCTGCAAAAGAAACTGAAGTTTTAATATGGATGGCTGGATGGATCGGTATTTAACAGTTGAATGTAATTTTACTATTCTAAAATAAAGTGCTGGATGAATATATACGGGCTCAGCCAGGCCATAGTTGATAAGCTGAAAGCCGGACTCGGCGGATACGTAGGATAACCTTTTTAACCAGTATGTAGGGTTGTAGGCCTATGCAGACGTGTTTAAAGCATGACCGGGAAATACAGGTATTTCAAATAATAGTTGAGTCATGGCACGTACCAATTCCTGGAGTGGTAATCGGGAGAGACTTACTAATTCTTTGATGAACTGTGCACTCAATGCCACTCATATACTTTCTATATGTATATATATATATGTCAGAGGCGGATCCAGGGGGGGGCTTATCCGGCCATGGCCCCCCCCATTTAGAATTCCCATGTATCGTGGCCCCCCCCCATTTGGATTGAACATGCTGTGGAAAAATGTACATATTGTACAATTTGGCCCCCCCCTATTAAGAAATACCCATGCAATGTGGCCCCTCCCTCAAAAAATTTGGCCGGATGACTAAAAAAAAAAGGTCATCAACTTTTTTGGCGGACAAAATGGTATTATTTTCCCGAAAATTTGGCCGGATGACTAAAAAAAAAATAAATAAATTTTTGGCGGATACGAGAAAGAAAAATTTTCACAAGGCCTAATTTTTTTCCCGGACCCAAGACCAAGAATTTTTGGCCCCCCCCCCCCGTCAAAAATTTCTGTATCCGCCCTTGATATATGTATATATATATGTAGGCTATACATAAATATTATAAATATATATATATATGTATATGGAGAGAAATTGGAGATCTTTCAACTTTCTATATATATATATATACAATTATACATCAAATATACATACACATACATTATATGGAGATCTAATTATTAAAATCCGTATATTATGGTTTCATGGCTCATGCCACTGGTATTTCCACCCCTTTCCACCGTCTCACTTCAACGCCAAACCTGGCCCCTCGCCCCTCACTGAATAGTTTGATGCCATATTAAGTTTCGAGACAGAATTACATCCAGATCTGATTGCAGGGTAGGGTTTAATGAATGCATGGGGCTGGTCCAAGACACTCTGGGCGACCGCAGAACAGCACACTGTCAGGGCGAGTCTCTTCAATCGGTATAGGCGTTCCACGATCGCTCGGAAGAACTGTCAGGGCAGACTCTGGACGTGCACATAATGCACCCATAGAAATGTGTAAGCGCCGAGGATAGGCGAGAATGCGGCGCTTATGGATGTATTCCATTTCTATAATTATAATCTGCTCAGAATACGCGCCGAGCGTACATGTAGATGGTCGTCTAACAGAAGCCCCTTGTTCCTGAGTCGATGAAATTCCATTCGGTGGGTACTCGAAACGAACATCGAAGGCACCCTGCATGGGCGGCAGAAATTTGATATCAAATTGGAGCTGTGTTGGCGTGAAGACATAGCAAGATATCGGGAGTAGGCCTATAGGGAGAAATTCAATTAGATACAAAGCTAAGTTCAAAGGAGTACAATCAGTATAAGCCTACATCCATCAATTTGCACACTTGAGATCAGATATCTTCTGGGACGTAGGGGCCTAATACATGGCTCGTTCCGGGGATTCGAACCGCCAGCCCTCCCTCCTCAACGAGAATGTATTCCATTGTGGCATGAACTTTCTTTTGAGGCGGAGGAATTCGATTCCGTTGCTTCCATCAAGTTCCATGTTTCATTCATCCGTTGGAATTTAACGGAATTTATATTAAATGAGCTGAAGCTGGGAAAGTAATCAATCACTAGCAGGGTGCCACTCGTTAAAATGTCGACGCCTCACTGTAGATATGCTCTGTCTGCATGTCGGTCGGTCGGCATGTCTGTCTGTCTGTCTGTGACAGTCTGTCTGCATGTCTGTCTATAGCTATTTATCTGTCTTCATTAATCAGTCCCTTAATGTCCCTCTTTCTGTCTCTTACCCTCTTAATATTTCCAGATCCGACCATCTTCAGCTTTCTCTCGCTGTCTCTGTCTATATGTCTGTCTAGCTGTCCATGCATGTGCTTATGTACGTGTCTCTCTCAATCTGTCTCAGTACTCTGTTTGTTTGTAAAACACAGCACATTAGGGAGCATGCAGAGTACTTAAAAATGTATATGCACATACATTTACTATACGAAGTATCTATAGTCCATGTATAATATTGCATATGCCCATAGCCCGTACAGTCATGTTAGGCTGATTTATAGAATTCTTGCGGTCTGCAGAGGAGACGTTCCTTAGAACAGGAGACA
This sequence comes from Lumbricus rubellus, assembly GCA_945859605.1. Taxonomy (NCBI): domain Eukaryota; kingdom Metazoa; phylum Annelida; class Clitellata; order Crassiclitellata; family Lumbricidae; genus Lumbricus; species Lumbricus rubellus. The sequence continues at coordinate 35,669,661 of OX243816.1, read as the reverse complement.
CTGCATAATTATCACTTTCTCACGTCCTGCAAAAGCCACACACAACCTCAATGGATTGCACGCGGGAAAATTTAGGCTGACGAGACCGAAGAAAATGTTGAACAGACGTGCAGCCTGCAGAAAAGCAACATTTGGTAACAAGGTCATTATATAACTACGGCAAGAACAACATCGGATATGTTATGTTATGTCTGAGGGCGTAAAAGCACGCGAACTGTTTCATATTATATAGATAAAAATATATGGCACTCGCTTTGATCATTTGGTGCCGCAATTTGCGAAAAAATCTTATCGCACGATGCCAGGCAGCAGGAAAGTTTTCAAAGCGGATGTTGAGGAGAAGTAAGAGAAGGAAGAGAAGGGAGAGAAGGAAGAGAAGGGAGAGAATGGAGAGAAGGGAGAGAAGGAAGAGAAGGGAGAGAATGGAGAGAAGGAAGATAATGAAGAGAAAGGAGAGATGGAAGAGAAGGGAGAGAAGGGAGAGAAGGGAGAGAAGGGAGAGAAGGGAGAGAAGGGAGAGAAGAGAGAGAAGGGAGAGAAGAGAGGGAAGGGAGAGAAGGGAGAGAAGAGAGAGAAGGGAGAGAAGGAAGAGAAAAGAGAGAAGAGAGAGAGAAGGGAGAGAAGAGAGAGCAGGACGAGAAGGAAGAAAAGGGAGAGAATGGAGAGAAGGAAGAGAAGGAAGCGAATGGAGAGAAGGAAGAGAAGGAAGAGAATGGAGAGAAGGGAGAGCAGGAAGAGAAGAGAGAGAAGAGAGAGCAGGGAGAGAATGAAGAGAAGGAAGAGAGTGAAGAGAAAGAAGAGGGGAAGGTGCATGCCATCGCCCTCATCACATCTGGCAACGCACGTCTAGTTTTCTCGGTTGTAGGGCCGTTCATCTGAAATAATAATTATAATTAATTCGCCTTCAACGCTGCATTTGTTACATCTGACCAATCAAACTTTGTTTCATAAATCTCTAAACTTTCTTTTTGCCGTGGCTGGACGTGGAGCGCCCCTGAGTGTGTGCGCGTGCGTGTGTGTACGTGTTTGTGTGTGTGGTTGTGTGTGTGTGTGTGTGTGAGTGTGTGTGTGCGTGTGTGCGCGTGTGCGTGTGTGTGTGTGCGTGCGTGCGTGTGTGTGTGTGTGTGTGTGTGTGTTAAAAACCTGAAAGAAATCGGATGACAGACAAGGTTAGAGAGTGTCAGAGAGGCAGACATGGTGACAGAGAAATGACAGACAGTCGAAACGAATAATTTCAGATAAGAAACAACTCCATGCATGCATCGACTTTCTCACATTACAACGGAATCCTTGAGGTGAATTGAGGTCAGAAATGCTTCTAGCATAAATACATAATTATCTGTGATTTATAACCCAAACCAAAGAGAATCAAAATAAATTGAAAGTATATAGAAACACACACAAACACACACACACACACACACACACACACACACACACACAAACACATTATAATTATTATGTTATGTAGGCCTATACAATATGCCTACAATGCAAGCATTAGGCCTATATTGGACTCTTTCTCTACCTCTCTCTGTCTCTCTCTCTGTCTCTCTCCATCTCTCTCTCCGTGTCTCTCTCTGTCTCTCTGTCTCTTTCTCTCTATCTCTGTCTTCTGTCTGTCTGTCTCACACACAGACACACACACGCACGAACGCACACATAATAATATTATGATACAGTTTTATTGGCAACATGTAATCTTTGTCCTCTCGTCTAAGAGTTTATATTCTAAGCTTAGGGCCTACTGCATGCGAATAGACCTAAGCAGTTTTTAAACTCTGAGGCACATGAAAAAGAAACTCATTTAAGTTCCGCGGCTGATTGACATGTAGGACTTGTGGCCGCCAGGCTCCATCAAGTTCGAGAGAGCGTTGCCTGTTACGGGAAAACCCTAAAAAATTAATATTCCGATAAATATACGAATTATATATAATTTATATACATAGGCCTATACTCTATAGCCTAAGCCTATACATGGGAGTTTCTCGAGCTTCGGAAACAGATATATAATATATAAAATTATATATATATATACATGTATAATTGTATATATATATATATATATAATGTCTACATTCCGCCCAAGTCTTTGGAATTTTACTTTCTGTTGATTGAGTGGACAGACTGACAAAATCTTCTTGCTATGTGGATGAACTATTATAGAAAAAGTATTTAGGCTATCCAAAAAGTCAACCGATCCCATATCCGACCACGGTCCCATTTTATTTGCAGGAGAGACACGCCATTGGGTTCCAATCCGAAGCACACTGGGTTTGGCAATGCCATTAGGCCTAAACACTGAGATAGTTAAGAAGAAACATTAAGGACAGACCAGCAAAGCTGAGTTGAAATAAGATGAATTTTTTACAAAGCTAAAATAACGTTCTTAATTCTTACTTCTTCCTCCTTTACTCCTTCGATCAGCACTTGATCTCTGCTGCGAAATTTATGTTGGATAGCTATCAGTGTAGGACCGGTCATTCCCACGTGACTTGTTGCTGTTTAACGACACTGCCATCATTTTCAAGGATGATTAACGTTGCCCTACTCCTTCATCTAGACTTGGAACTGGCACTGGAAGAGCTATAGGCCTATACTTAGCCTATAAGCGCCCTGACGGAAGCTCTAACCAATTAGATCAACCAGACGGGGTTGGGGTCTTGGGGATACCGTAATTATCTTTTGGTCCCCAAGACCAGGCTCAGTAAGAAGGGTCTACTCAGGCTGAGTCAGGCTGTTACAAAGGAACAGACGTATGTGTGTGTGTGCGCGCGCGTGTAGGTGTGTGTGTGCGCGTATGAGTGTGTGGGCGAGAGAGAGAAAGCGAGAGAGAAAGGGAAAGCTAATGAGAAGGAGAATGATGATTCAGCTTTTATGATCGTAAGGAGTTGAGTGGCAAAGTTCAAATCGACTCCAGCCAACTTCTCCTCCCTCCATCCCTGCCTCCCCCATATCCTATTTCCACTCCCACCGAAACGCAGAGCCGCAGCAGCGGCAGCAGCAGCAGTACCAGAGCTGACAGTCCAGATGACAGATGCTCCTTGCATCGCGTTGACAAAGGCATGGCTTTTAAATAATAATGGCTATCCAGACGTCAGTGGCCAAGACAGGGTCTCCCTGGCCCGGGGCGTGGACTCCGTGCCCGAGGGGGGGTCAGGCTTGATTCTCTTCGAATTGTTCGAAATATTATCTCTGATTGGGTTCCGCTTTTGTTTTCCCCTTCCCCCTTCTCCTCCGTCTTTATCTTCCTCCTCCCATTCTTATCATTCTCATCCTTCTCCACTTTCTCATCCTTTTCAATTTCCTCCCATCTCTCTTCCTCTTATCTGTCTCTTTAATCCATCACCATCTGAAATCGATCGTTTTTTTTTCTTTCCCGTGAAGATTTTATTACGCATAGTGCTTTTGTTCCCTAGTGCTTATAGAGAGGGCTCTGACAAGGCGACAACGGTAAAGCCATATAAGACAAATCTGCAGTCGGGAGCGCCTTCGAGTTGCGATCGAGAGGTGCAATAGCAATTGAAATGCGCGAAATAAATAGATAAAACAAACAAGTGAAGTAAGGAAAGGCAGGACAACAAAGAAAAACAGTGAAAACCAATGCGATGTATGGTAAGGTTATTGTAATATGACGTAGGCTCTAATGCAAAAATTGTAGGCATAGGCGCAACCACCATATGGGACCCACGGGACGCGTCCCCCCACTTTTGAGTGGTCCCCTAACTTTATTATTATGGTCCCCAACTTTTAGGACGTGATTCATTATGGTCCCTCCCAACTTTTAGGACGTGATTGCACCTATGATTGTAGGCCACCATAGGCTATAATCTTAGACATAGGCGTACGGGAGATTTCAGCAGTGGGGGGAGGGGTGTCAAGATTTTACATCTGCCCAAAAAATAAATCTCGTGGTGGAACCGTGGAAAGTACTATTTTTTCCCAGAAAAAGTTGAGGGCCTTTTTTCTTTAATCATCGGGTTGAAATCTCGTGAAAAATACTATTTCTAGTTTTCCCAAACGATTTTCCGGGTCTGCCCTGCCCGAAAAACAGACTTGCACGAAATTGGTGGGGGATTTGCCCCCTCTGGACCTCCGCCTCGTACGCCCATCATCTTAAGATATTGAATGCACGTGACAGCGCAGTAAGGGTACTGTATTTGTGTGTGTGTGTGTGTGCGTGTGTGAGTGCGCGTGTGCGTGCGTGTGTGTGTTTGTGTGTGTGTGTGCGCGTGTGCGTGTGTGTGTGAGTACGCATTACATACCTTCCGAAGGCGCGTCTATGTACCCACAGCAACGGTCCGAGGCACTAGCCGCAAAGTGAGAGCGTACGAGGACGCTCTCAGATTGCGAGCCCATTATGAATTATTTGCAAAATTATAACATACAATTTTAACAAAATAAACATACTGGAAGATAGCTAACAATAATATCTTCTATATTTATGAATATTTTCGAAATTCGAATCGGTGAAATATTTTAAAATCGCGATTTTGTCAAGCTCTCGGTTTGTCGTGGGCGGAGCTTAACTTTTCGCAATCCGAGAGCTAAGAAACACGTTTCCACCAGATTCACACACGTATGTACTTTTGCATGATTTTGGAGTGTGTTTCTTCAAATGGGCTAGTTTTGGGCTAGGTTTCGTAGATCTGCGCCTAAGAAGAACGAATACACTAGCGACTGTGTTAAGCATGGCGACAGGGAAGAGATAGACTATTATTTTGTTTATATTTTTAAAATCTTTTCAAGTTGTGCGATACTTAGATCGGGGTTGAAGCGTAAGGCAAGTAACTGTTATTCAAGCATTTGTATCATAGCGTTAATAGCAGGAAACACTAATAGTAGCCTAGTAGGCATAATCGAAGGTTGGTCTATAATACGCAATCGAAAGCGCGTACCCCCTGCTCACCACGGTTCATGTCCATCTACACTGTGTAGTGTTGTTGTTGGTGTTTTTATTGTTATTCGTGTTGGTGAGCTATGCCTTCTGCAGTGAGTGATCGTTGCTGGTATAATAATTTATTATCTCTCTTCCGAGTACCTTATGATACTCAAGCGCATTTCCATTTGACATTCTCGGTCGGTGTGCTTTGATATCAATATTGATTATGATAATAATAATAATAATCGTAATGTGTTGATAAAATACTATCTGATATTTTAATTTATAATTTGTCACATATTTAAAAGCGAGACAATGTCAGAAGACTCTCAGATATCTTAGTTCAGACCTAATTGTAGAGATTGACTGAAATTATCAATTTCCAGCTGAACTAAATGTAGAAAATGTAATTAACATATTGTAATAGGTAAACCATTAAGTTATTATGACATCTTCTATAGCATCTTTCTTGCACTGCTCTGTTTGTCTTGTGAATGCCAATATTCTTCGGTTACTTTGGTTACAGAGGCAGAACACCTAAGCCAATCTCGTGATGTCCCGTGATTTTCAGGAGATATCTACTGGTGGTCGTCAGGGTATGTTTCTTTTTCAATTGTATTTATATCTAGTTTTGTTTAAATAAAACTGATTTCATGGAAACAGCTCTGAGATCTGGTGATGGGGCATTTTAAATCATTTTGGTGTCCTCTCCTAATATTATTTTCAGCTTGACAGAACAAGATTAGGCCCTACATGAATTATTACTCTTATTGCTGCTAATTTTTATTGTATAATTGGTGTAGTCAGTGGCTAGAACTGCTGGCTTGTAACGTGGAGAGTGCAGGTTCAAGCATCACCCAAGGCTCTTCTATGCAACAGTTCGAATGAATGAATGAATTATTATTCATATTCATATTATTCTTCTTATTATTTTTTATGAATTGTTGACCCGAGATATACAGGATTATTATTACTATTATTATTATTATTATATTATTATTTTAATTATTATTATCATTATCATTGTTTTTATTATTAGTTATTTAACATAGAATAACATAATTACAGGTATTTAGCCTACCAATTAATGTCCACTGTGATAAATTATATTATTATTTGAGATAGGAAGAAAGGCCGACATAAAAGGGATCAAAGGAGGATGGAGGGAGGGCATATTAATGATTGCTAGCTTTTGTTTTGTGAAGTACAAAGATGCAGGCTATAATAAATTTGTTAATTAAGAAATAACATGCAACAAGTTATGCATAATTAGCAGCAGTTGCTGAGAGTGAGCTCGGATATTCATTGTTTGTTATGGTTCTGTTGACTGTGATAATGGAATTTATCATCTAATGGAATTTATCATCAGGATAACGACAAAAGAACTAATATACACTACTGTCTTGTTCTTTTTATACAGTGCTGGCTGATGGTGGACTGACATTACCATGGGCCACTGCAACAGCAATTTCGATGAACAATAACTATGCGTTTGCTCGTTCTGGAGACTCGGCAACCACATTAAGAGCCAGAGTCATCTTGAAAGGTTAGCCAAAGACTGTGATACCCAGAAACCTGAACTACTGAGGTCTTCGCAAGCACGTTGCAACAATTACACAGCTTCTGAATCTTCACGGACATGAATTAGACCTCTCGGCCTTGTTAATGGGCCACAATAGTCGTGTGCATCAGGATCAGACAACAACCAGACTGACAAGTCAATAATTTCAAAGTAGTATAAGATAATAATTGAGGACTCACAACTTGCAACATGTTACTGTTTACAAGTTCTTATTCCCACGGCACATCTTAGACGTATATTTGTTGATCTGTGTGTTTACGTAAAATTTTACACTTTTCCATGTGCGATTGGCAAGCGCTGGTTCCTTGGCTTTTGCATTTAAGCAATCCAGTTGTCTAGGACACTTTCTCTATGAAAGTAGATAACTGTCTGATAACTGCTTCTTTCTATTCTTGAGACCATATCTTGTATTCTCTGCTCCTATTCCCTACTTTCATGCCGTGAAATGTCTCGTTCTGTGAATGTGACTTAGGGTTACCTTGAGATGGCCTACTGCAGCATGTACTTTTCCTGCTAGCTTTTTGATTATATTTCCAGTTTCACTCCTTTTCATGTATTCTACAGGTCCATGGAGTAACTCTTAAAATTAGTTTGCAGCTTGTCCATAGGAGGATCTTATTGTAATTGCAGTTAGAGCCTGATGAAAATTGACCTTTCAACATGGCTGTTTGCTGACTAGGTCAAAGCTTGTGTTTACAGTTTGCACAAATTCTATTAATAAATTCTATTCTAGTGTTGTTGTAGCAGAGTTCAGATGAGCAAGAGAAACAGTAGCACAACCTTAACTCTTAATCACTAAGAAAAATTAATTATTAAGAGTTAAGGTTGGGCTACGGAATCAATTATTAAATTCTATTATATTCTATTTATGTTGCTCGTCTGGACTCTGTTATGACAATACTTGAATAGAAGTTATACGTTATACTAACTGTAGACACAAGTTTTGACACAGGTACATCTTAGACTTATATTTGTTGATCTGTGTGTTTTAGTAAAATTTTACACTTTTCTATGTCCGATCGGCAAGCGTTGGTTCCATGGCTTTTGCATTTAAGCAATCTAGTTGTCTAGAGCACTTCAGTTTCTGTATGAAAGTAGACAACTGTCTGGTAACTTTCTCTTCTTTAGACCATATCTTGTATTCTCTGCTCCTATTCCCTATTTTCTTGACATCAACATTGTAGCCGTCAGCACTATGTCGGCACAACCTACTTATCGCACTGTTTAATTAAAAATGCATAATCCATAAATTCAACCAGTTTGAAAATGTCAACTTCACCGGCACAAACTACTTGTTGCACTGTTTAGATATTCATTCATTAATCATTCATTGTTAGAATTTATATAGCGCCTCTTCAAGACACTACTCAAGAAACTACTCAGAGACATACATCGAAGGGTTGTATAGTATCATCAATTATAATAATGAAGGACGAATCATGTACATCATTATAAATTCACAAGACTGTAACTGATGATACTATACAATCCTTCGATATGTTTAAACAGGTTGAATTGATGGATTATGCATTTTTAAACAGTGTGATAAGTAGGTTGTGCCGATGCCGTTGACATTTTCAAACAGGTTGAATTGATGGATTATGCATTTTTAAACAGTGCCATAAGTAGGTTGTGCCGGTGCAGTTGACATTGTCAAACTGGTTGAATTGATGGATTATGCATTTTTAAACAGTGCGATAAGTAGGTTGTGCCGATGCCGTTGACATTTTCAAACAGGTTGAATTGATGGATTATGCATTTTTAAACAGTGCTATAAGTAGGTTGTGCCGGTGCAGTTGACATTTTCAAACTGGTTGAATTGATGGGCCAGAACATTTTAAACTGTTTGAGTTTATGGGCTATACATTTGTTAACTGTCTAAAAATTGAGTGACTATACAACTGGTTAAATTGAGTGTCCATACAACTGGTTGAATTGATGGACTATACATTTTAAGAGCTTAAATTGAGGACTATTATACAGCTGTGTAGATTAGTGCCTGTGAGAAGAGTAGTGATGCCAGTACGGTTGATATTTTAAGCAATGCCGAAATGGATTTTGTACTCATTTGCAAGCCAGTTAAACTATCTGATCCCGGTTATGTCTTGCACAATAAAGTGTGATGATCTGCTTATAACCTGAACATGTTTCGAAAATAGCACTATTCAATGGCAGATACAGTTGGCTTATATCTTGTTTCAGTTATGTTACCGTGGTGACCTGTGCATCGTATTAGAATTGATATCTATTAGGCCTCTGCTTGTGTCACAGCTTATGTTTAGTTTACGTTTGGCTGTGTATTATGATTCTAATTTGTTTGCACAGTATCTTAACTTACATTGAAGGATTTGAAGCTTGGATATCTTTGCATGACTAGTTTTAGTGCCAGCATATTGCTTCAAAGAAGCTCAGACTGCCCTAGGTAAATGGCTCTCCTGTCCCACTTTGATGTCCTTTACATCCATTTAGGTGCTATGATTTTTTTCTGCAATGTCAATTTCAATGTCACTGGATCAATAAATGATTTATTGATTGCTAATTTAGCTTCTTGTTGGTTTGTAATCCCTGACGAGTTCTTTCTTAAAGTGGCGCTTAAGTGGTGTCAGATTACAATTACAAACATCACTCAGAATGTATTGTTTTGTAATATAATGTAATTAGCAATTTCCATAGCTCTGCTCACCGCAGTGGCCATTCAGAAGCGCTCCCAGTGCAATTGAACTAATTTTTATTTGAACTATCTGCAAAAAAATTTGATTGCTAATATGAATTTAATTGGAACATATCTCCATGTTTGCCTATCATAATATCTGCATTTAACACCGTGTCCAACACTTTAATATACGGCTGTCTATGTTCTGTGAAAGGGTTAGCTAAGTCAGTCTTCTTCACAAGAGGCTAGTAGACCATTAATCTAATATTTAAAAATTCCAAGACCATTATTTTGATTTAATACATGTAATTCCAAAATTTATTTGTAATTGGTTCACACACACTCTTTTGCACTCGGAATGATGCTGTGTGTACACAAGTCCAAGCTCTCAGACCGCATGCAAAGAATTCACACACAGAAATAAACCTGCAGTCGCCAAATGAAACAGATTTTGCCCTCGGAATGATGCTGTGTGTACCTAGGACAAGCTCTCAGACTGCATGCAAATAGTGTGCGAACACAGAAAACACACATACAGTCGCTAAATGGAAACAATTCGCGACACCAGATAGGCTAATTCTTTTTCCACCGTAATTAGGAATTTTAGCAGATATAAATCACAGGCACAAAGTATCTAGCAACACTCAAATTATTAGATAAATCTGCACAAACGGCGAATTGTTTAGCTTGAAGCCAAAGACTGTCTGGCACTCGGGTCTTTTTGAAGATTGGCCTAAAGTTTTGAAATATCATTGCCAATTTCACTTCGTTCTTGACAATTTAACGTGGATTAAACTTAGGACACGATTTTTCCAATTTGCAAACCCATCGAAGCTTGCATTTTGTTTTTTTACTTAACAAAAAGCAACCCAGAAAAACGACGCTACATAAATGCCGTTCGTTTGATCAATAGAAATATTATTTATTGTTATCGTGCTTCGGCTAGCTGTTAAAAAATTCCTATAATTCAGGCAAACTATATTAATGCATAGCTTTTTAAATAATATTTTTCCTACATTTAATTTCAGAATTAAATTTATCTTAAGTTAATATTTCGTTGAGGGTTTGGATCACACACACATTTTTGTACTCGGAATGGTGCTGTGTGTATACAAGTCCAAGCTCTCAGACCGCATGCAAAGAATTCACACGCAGACTTTACATTGCAATGGTAAATTTGCTGCTATGTCAATTTACGCGTCTTTCGAGAACTAAAAACACACACTCACACACCGTTGCCAAGTGTGCTCCTTATTTTCTCGCCCGCCTCTTAATACAGAATCCGAGAGCGTCCTCGGATTCACGCTCTCGCTTATGATGCAACGTATGTCATTGGTTATAACTAGAATAGCAAGAAGTGTATGCTTTCAAATCGGCGATTGTGATTGGCTACTCATCACTACGAACATTTTGATACATAGATCGACCTTCTAGCCCTACGGGATCCACGCGATCTCGGACTGCATGGGCACTATCAGGGCCTCGGATCTACATACGAGGCATGAATGTGTGTGTGTGCGCGCGTGTGTGTGTGTGGGTGAGTGTGTGTGTTGGTAGGTGTAAGCGATCGTTGGTTACATATGGAGCTGACGCTTCAAGGACTGAAGTTTGAACACAAATAGGTCTACACCACAATCGAAAACTTCTCGATCTTTCCGTACAGTCTTTGCAATCAAATTGCTCGCTCTAAGGACCCACGGGATTCGAACCCAGATACAAAATCTAATAGGCCTAATGACCCTTGTATTCCTTGCAATACGTTTAAATGGCAAAGCAGACCACGAGAAGCCAAGACTTACCTTTACAATCCTAAAATACGCCAATTAATCCTAGAGATGACTTTTGCAGCGCCGTCGATTGAAATTTGGAAATCCCCACCAGTATACCTTTCAGCGATGAACGACGGTCTTATATATGTAAAAGCTGATTGAAATTCACTCATGCTCTGCGGCAGCCTAAGAAGCCATAACCAGCCTTATAGGCGTGCAACCGTTAGCCTCTTATACGGGAAAAACACAGCCAGCCTCCTGCATCTAGGCTAATGCACCTAGCATGATGCAGTGTAACACGGGAAGTATACGCTACTTAATACAGGCTAAATCCGAATGAACCGACTGCATTAGCTTTATAAGAGAAGTCTGAAAAGTCCGAGCTGGCCGATACGACGACTTAGCTCCGAATAAGACTTAACCAGACTCGACAATAAGGTGCGACCTGTCTTTGACGAGAGTCAACGGAACGATGAGAGAATTTAATTTAAAAGTTTCGTTTAAAGGAAGAAGATGCTTAGAGGTCTAAGATGAACTCCGCATCTTGTTTCTTGCTGCTGCTGCTGCAACCGCAGCTGCTGCTGTAGCTAATGCGCGATGCACGTACGTTGCAGTGCAACGGCCTGTGGCATTTTATTATCATCATTCTGGCACGGCACCGTTGCCACGAGAAAACCAAAGCCACGCACATGCAGAGAACATAATATGGTGCAGCATGCAACCATGCTACAGCGCTCACACGAAGTCAACAGCACGGCTAAAATGATTAGGAGTAACCCGAACCCAATACGAATATACTATAATTATATGATTTTATATATATATTTATATGTGGTGTGTGTGTGTGTGTGCATTTAGGCATAATATATATACACTACGTATAGGCCTGTATCTGGATAGTTTAAACTGGGCCTCATTAGCTACATATTGTGTTCTTATTATATTGGCTGATAAGGCATTCGTACGAATATTTATATAAAATATCGCTATCTTAGTGGTCACACAATGATTACCCTGGCTGGCATGTTGTGAGTACACACATCGTTTAAATCATCTAAGATCCAAGCATATATATATATATATATATATATATATATATACACATACACACATACATATATAATTATATTATATGTATAGCCTACATAGCTGTACGTGGTTGCGCTAATAGGACTGGAAATGGTTAAAGGAGATGCGAAGAAGTCTTGTGCTGATATTGCTTCCATCTGCTGTTTACACTTGGACCTTGTTTGGAATTTAATAAACAGATTCGCAGCAAAAACAAAGCAACAGCAGCTGCAGACAGACAGACAGACAGACAGACAGACAGACAGACAGACAGACAGACAGACAGACAGACAGACAGACAGACAGACAGACAGACAGACAAAATCAAATCGAATCAAGACAGACAAACATAAAGACAGACAGACAAACAGAGGGACAGACAAACAGAGGGACAGACAGACAGACAGACAGACAGACAGACAGACAGACAGACAGACAGACAGACAGACAGACAGACAGACAGACAGACAGACAGACAGACAAAATCAAATCGAATCAAGACAGACAGACATAAAGACAGACAAACAAACAGAGGGACAGACATACTGACTGACTGACTGACTGACTGACTGACTGACAGACAGACAGACAGACAGACAGGTTTAGGACCAAAATGGCCGTAACGCCTTACCGTACAGCGGCCGAGTCCAAACTACACTACTACAGACTATCAGGCTACAACAACTTTCGCCAAGCGCACCCCTTTGGGACTCGGGCGAAGACCCCTTACCTTGGCCCACTAACTACAGGCTCAGTCGGCTGGACAGAGTAATGAAAATTCCACCGAGTGTAGCCTACAATTAAGGGTAGCATATTTATTATACGTCGGTTCACCTCCAGATGGAGGGATAACCATGATAATCACATTAACCAGGGTATCTCGTACCGCCCAGCTGTGATCCATCTTCTTGGCCTCATCGGGCATGACTGGCGGAGGTGGTGGTCCTGTGGGTGGGTTGGTGGGAGGGGTATATACGACAGGGGCAAAAGCCAAGAGAGGGAATGGATTAATTATAATTATTACCAATTAAGATGGCCACAGAGTTTCCCTTCGGATTGGCACCGTCACGGGTTTGCTGTATCAATCAACAGATAGGGGAGAGCGGGGCATAACGGGATACTTAAGGCATTTTGAAGTTTTCATCATATAATTATAATTAATAAGAAATCAGGACTTTTTTGTACTCACATTGTGCAGGCATATATAACGTACAGCATGGACTAGAATAATCTACTTAAGCATCAACCACATAGAAGATACAAATTTTTTACCAACAGGTCCCAAAATCCCGTTATGCCCCACCACCCGGGGCAAAATGGGATTCCTATACCATTATGCCCCATAACATGCAATGTTCTATGATTTCCAAAAAGTGCCACATATTTTTTATTGTTGCTCGTTTTGTAATCTAAACAATGATCGAGATGTGAGGGGGTAATAAGAATTCATGAAATTTTATAATATAAAGAATATGGTGGAAAATTGCTTTAGCGCCACAGATTGGGGCAAAATGGGATATATGTATCCCATTATGCCCCAATTTGCCCCAAAATTGTAAATCCGCCATTTTGAAACAAAACACTGAACTTGTACAAATTTTCATATGGAATATGTGACCTTATATATAACCCTACACATGGATGGCATAACTTAAATTTAATATAGCCCCAGTGTTTCCAGACTATTTTTTGAATAATGGACGTGCCTTACTTGGGAGAGCATGAAAATCAATTTTTCATCATAAAAACTGCAAGACGCATCAAAATCGAATTTTAAAAGTAAGTAAGATCGACAATAATGAAGTTTCCCGTTATACCCCGATATCCCATTATGCCCCGCTCTCCCCTACCATCTGCCGCAGACAGACAGACACACACACACAGACAGGCAGACAGACCAAATTCAACGCTAAATCGTCGTTTAATTTTGTCTGCTTTGAGAAGGACCATCATTCTATTTGTTTATATGTACAACTGCGGTTGAATAATAATCGTCTGCCCCGTCTCCCAAGCCACTCAATCTTCCCACCGACATGAGCTATCAACCCATGGGTTCGGGAGTTCAAGATGCTGCCAGGAAAGCAAGATATCTTAAGACTTGTGTTCCACCAGTGCCCTGAATACAGAGGCAATTCCCTGGTTCCTGGGTGCTAGACACTGCTAGTGAAACATAAGTCATGAAATATCTTGCTTTCCCGACAACATCTTGAACCAAAGACTTCAGGTCTGATAGCCCACCATGCTAACCACCAGCCCTTCGCACACGGCAAGCATACTTAACCTGTCTCCAAAAAAGTCCTGGAAGAAGTAGTTGATTGCTATTTCTGTTTACGGACCTCTCACAGTACCAACTATTCACAAATAGATTGTGAATCGCAGTAGTACCATATAAAATGTCGCAGTTACCCCACATTACAGTATTACACTGTTGAAGAAATTCCACGTTTATGATAATGACTACAAAACAGGCAACAAATTCATAGCTGAAAATAAAATCTTTATTAGCAAATGCAACACAATTCGCAACATAATCAATCATGCCACAAATTCTGACATCATCAAATCACAAATCTACTAAATGTTTCTTTGGTCATGGTACAGCAATATATTCAAGAAGATTGTCATAACTTGGATCATGATCGTCATGACGATAGCAAAATAACATTGGCCAAAGAGCATCACATTTGCAGCACCATTACTGAGAAACTTTATTGTTTATTGTGGATTACTATTGTCTCCAGATTTTATCATTTTATTGATCTCTGGACTCATTATCGCTATCAGATATCTTGTAATTGATCTTTGGTCTTTGGACACACTGTGGATTAATGGTCTAATATTAATTCACTATCGCACAGTGATTTACTATCCATCGTGTATCTTCACTATCCATCTTTGATATCCAAAAGATCTTCACTATCCATCATTGGTCTCCAAATGATCTTCACTATCCATCTTTGGTCTCCAAATGATCTTCACTATCCATCTTTGGTCTCCAAATAATCCAGTTTCTTCACTATCCATCTTTGTGTCTCCAAATTCACTGTCGATCAATGGTCTCTGAGCTAAGCCAATGGTCCCAGGATTCACTAATGGATCATTGGTCTCCTTTCAACTATCAATCAATGGTCTCTAGATTCGCTGTTGATCATTGGTCCCAATTCGTTATAAATCAATGGTCTCAAGGCTTGCAATCGATAAAGACCTTCTAAACACAGCAACACTGAAAAAGAAGTCTTTATGATTCGATTGCAGAGAAGTTTAACAATACTGGGAAACAATGAAAGTTAAAATATGTCACGAAAAATATTTTTTTTAAATTGGATTGAAAATCTTCTTGAGATCAAAGTCATCATCGAAGACTGTTGGGAAAGGTGCCCCCAAAATCCTTTTGATAATATAATTATAAACATTATAAACATAAACATATAACATTAGCTCTACACTACAAAGCTGGCAAAGCATAATTACTGAGTCAACAAAGCTTGAAACACATTACCAAGTCAATAACAACACCAAAAATAAAAAATATTGTAATATATCTACAAGAATATTATTATAGATGTGCATTATTGTACATAATAATACAAAAGTCATTTTGTTTTACACACTTAAGTCATTATTATATTATACATTTATGATAATTATTATTCGAAATAAAAACATAACAATAACCATTATAACAATAATGAATAAGTCCCTGAGGGATCCTAAATACCTCGGGGCAAAATTTTTTTATAACAATCACTAATGAAATAACAATCATAAAAAACAATAAAATGATGATGATAACAATGATTAATTGATGATGATGATTAATTATGATGATGATCACTGATGACCGATGATGACAAAAACAAAAAGGTTTTACCGTGCAAGCCTACGATTGTAAGGCCACCTAAAACACTATGCCCGAATATATTAACCACTGTCAACAAGCTAGATCTATTAATAATCAAAATAATAGTTGTGCCTGGTACACAACACGATACCGATTTGGAAAACATTGATAGCACAACATAAAGCAACGAGCAACATTTATACAACGAGCAAACAGGCGACCTTCGGGATAAAACAACAACACAACACTAAGGGAAGACACAATTGCTTAACAACATAAAAGGTAAATAATAATCACAGTAATAATAGTATTGTAAGGTAATAAAATCACAGAAAGGCAATGTACCAGGTACATAAAGGAAAAGAAAGGCAAGGTACTTACAGAAAGGTAACAAAATGTAGTAATGTATACTACATATATAGATAATAATATGATGTTATGCTTATGGGAAGGGATTTTGAAGAGGTGTCATGCAATACTGATTGACACACAAAGCATATAAACATATAGGCATTATATGATAAACCACACATGCAATACAGAGCTGGTTATGATATGGTACATTGACCACAATGTCTACGTTAAGCCTTACAACTAAATGTGATGTCTGTACACCAGAGTGCAATTAGCAAACGGCTAATAATGAATACACTTATTTACTTAAATGTTATTTAAAAGGACCAAAGCATTGTCAAAAGCGAATAACGTAAACTGTATAGTCAAATATGGCACAACGCTACAGATTTTAACCCAGCGCAGTAGTGACTGGTTAGTGCGCTAGCAACCAGACATAACAGTAAATTACACAAATACTTATTGCTTGCATAGTGTGAATACCATTGTTATTGTCACACAACCTTGTTTTGAATTTGTTGTGCAACGATGTTGTATCAATATTTTGAATAACAGCAATAACAATTTCATTCCAATAATCATAATAAAATAATATAAAAAATAATAGTAAGGCCTAAAAAAAAGAGTTGTGTTTCCGGTAACAAAGCTAAAAAAATTGGGTAGGTAGGTCGGAAAATATTTTTATTTTGTAAAATATTTTTATGCAGTGACTATCCGAAAAAGTATACCCCACTAGTCTTTTTTGCACGCTGAAACAAAGTACGTGTTCTGAGCAAGTATAAACTGCCTATTTCCCAACTGTCTGCACCTAAAACTGCTCTAGAAACAGTCCTATTAATTTCATTTTGTTGATGTCTCTTATGTTATGTCAATACAAATGTGGGAAAAAAATGTGAAAAAAAATTTAATTTTTTTTTGGAAAAATCTTTTTAATAAATTTTTTTTAAAATATTTGAGTCGCGGCCGTAAAAATGGGTCGGTCGGGTTACCGGAAACACAACAATTTTTTTTACGCCTAATGAAAATAAAAACACGATAAGATGCCATATTAAAAGTGCTCATTTACAGCAATCCACTGCTGTAATGCTGCACTTTCCCAATGCTAGAACTTAATGAGGTTTTAGCCAACCCAACAATTTTATTTCTCCATTGCAATAAGTCCCAAGAGATCATTTGGAGCATGAAAGAAACAAACCATGATAATAATTTTCACAAAAAATTAAAACATGGACCAATAATAATAATAACAAAAGATTGCAACTGTACAATGGTTATTTTTAAAAAACCAACACCACTGAAACAACAATGAAATCAAAATTGAACCATAACAACATATTGCTAGCCTCAAACCAACTAAATATTCATAACAGTGATTTTGTCGAAGGGGTTAATTGGCACATTCTAAAACAGCATAAAGCTGAACTATTTGCTATCTAAAAAAATTGGAAACTTATCACACCTGTACCAACCTTCACCAAAAATGTATAAGCATTAAGCAACATGTTAAAATGTATAACATGTTAAAACTACTTGACCAATTAATACTTGTATTAACTTGATCTAACAATGAGTATTACTGCATATTATGCATCACTCGTACTTTGTTACAGGCATTCAAAATTTAAAAAAACCAGGGAATGGTGATGCTGGGTAGAGTGAGTAATTCAAGGGAGAGTTGGGCATGGCAATTCCTTATCCATTTTAACAACTCTGCTAAGATCATGTTTTCAAGGTGCAATTTTAATTATTACCCTTGATGGAATTTTTCAATAATTGGAAGCACAAAAAAACAGAAATCCAGACAATTTACTCTTGTTGGCTATAAAACTCAATACCAAGTGATATCGCATGAATAACCAGATGTTTAGGTAAGGTTAGGTAAGATCATGCATCCTCAAACCTGTAAGAAATATGAAACTCAATGCAAAATACCAAAAACCTCACAAGCATACAATAGATGGTTAGGTACAACAAACCCAAGTCACCCTATGCTAGATGACACCACATTAAGTAAGCAAGTTGAACCAAATAGGTTTGGCTACCACTGGTCAGTAATTAATTATTATCACTAACACATAAATGTCTGATTACTAAAAACAGCACCAGTAACTCATCTTTTCTTCCTGAGGAAACATCAGGAAACTACCAGTATTAAACAACAGCATTAGCGATTAACACGGAAGTTTTACATGGGTCTTCAAAAGGTTCAAAAGTTTCTACAAAAATATTCAACTGGGAAATGGCACATAATTATAATACAAACAATTAGAAATAGCTATAAATGACCAGATTTTAAATTTAAGAATTTAGACAGCAGTCTGGGTGATTCTGAAGGCATGCACCCATGTTCTCTGCCGGTGCTTTGAATGAGTGAGCAGTAGCTTTACTCCAACTTCTGCAGGTATCAACTCTTCATCAAAAACTACATCACTATCCACAGAACCTTTTGACAGACCTTCAGTTGTAAGCTTGCTTAAAGAAACAACCGATCATAATCTATGGGCATTTACAGCGTCAGGTGTAAAATACCAGATCTCTTATCTGGTGTATCTGGTGCAATCCCTTGAAGCTCTCGCAGTGCCGACACGCTCACGCAACCCTCTGGTTTAAGGGTCGTAGGATTGATCCGTGAAATCATCAGACCATCCGTGATCTCATCAGAAAACGAATGCACGTCCTGCACACCGCTTCTTCCCATCGAATTCTCATCTTCCGCCGGAGAATAATTCTGCGTCAAAACTGGATCTCTCGTCTCGTCCCGATTTGGATCTTCGCTCGAAATGTCGAGGATCTTCGTGTGGCAGATCGGGCAGTAGTCCTGGATGAAGAGCCATTTCTTGAGGCAGACTCCGTGGAAGATGTGCCGACACGGCGTGATTCGCGCTGTGAGCATTTCCTGATAACAGATGGCGCATAGGTCGTCGTGGCAGCGGAGGTCCTTCGCCGTCGCCTGCTTCATCAGCTGCAGCTTCTTGATCGCATCACGGCGCTGAATAAAGCTCGTCCAGCCAGACTGGAGTCGCTGCCAAACGTTGCAGTAGCAGTGCACGATGAGAATAGACGAATTCAACCAGTTCCAGTTGTCGAGCAACGACCTCTCGACCCCGTAGCCAACGACGAACACGGCGACGACGAACTCAAGAATTCTCGTGAGGCACTTCGTGTAGTAGATGACGTCGTCAAGGTTCTCCGACGGCGAGTTGCGAAGCGAGTCGAAAATAAGGAGAGCGTAGACGAACAGCGAGCCGAGGACCTGGAGCGAGGTGAGGATGCAAGTGGAGATGACAACGAGAAGCCAGAAGTCGATGCTGAAAAGCTGACAGATCCAGATGGTCATGCTGATCGGAAAGACCCAGAGAAACGTGGACAGGGTGACCGCTCGGACATGTTTTGAAACGCTTCTGTTCTGCGAAGCCGCCAGCCAGAGCAGGATGGGGTCGGTGACCTCAAAGACGGACTGAATCAACGAGGAGAGAACGATAAAGAGGACGATGCAGAGAAGGAACATTCGATCGGAGGATTTCAGATCGATCAGACCGGTCTGGATGCCGAGAATAAACATCGTGACGCCTTCGGCAAGCCCCTGGTGCACTCCGACGCGATTTGGATCTGCCGCTCCGCAGCCCCCGAGGTATACATCCACCAACCCCAACAGTGCCTTCGACAGGTAGGTTACCGTGACGCAAGCGCCGAGGAAAGTGAGCGGACTGTTGCAACTGTCCGATGCGCTTGCCAGCACAACACCGATCCATCCGTCCTTCCACGCTGAAAGATCATTCGCCTCAACATATCGCGAGAACTGGGCAGCAAACATCACGAGCCAGAAGACAAGGAACTGAAGAGGCAGCAACATCTGTATCCAGGCGGACATGACGAACTCCAAAAACCCGTACAGCTGGATCGCAGATGACGCGTACTGGAGTCCGCTCTTCATCGTTTCTATGACAACCGGAAGCTGGTTGAAGAGAAATAAGACACTGAGAAGAAGCATGAACGTCGCTGAAGCATGATGCACCTGCTGCAACTCCACCGTGGGAAGGCCAAGGATTCTGGCAAGCAATGGCAGACTGTAGACAAGGAGGATCAGCCTCGCACGCACCTTCTGTTCGAAACCAAGCAGGTATGCGATGAGTGACGCTACCAGGAACTGCAACAGAAGATACATCCCAGTACGCTGCAGAACTTCAATTTCGAAGAGCCCTTGAGAAGGTCTCTCGTTGCGAGGAGCTTCTTCGTACACAAAATGTGCCGAGAGAAAGTTGGCAAACATCACAAGTGCCGCCGAAACAGCGATGATGTAGACACGAACAAGTTTCTCCAGCGGTAGAAGAATCAGCGACAAGACCAAACCCAGAGCTACAAAAACATATCAATCAACCATAAATTTAGATTCGCTCACGCTGAATTTCAATGTCAAGGTGAAAGTAATTCAACTGTGGATTTCCTAATAAAATTAAGACCGTCTCAAAATGCATTTTTATGAAAAAGAAAATACTGAAACACAGAAGAATATGAATAATAGATGGACTGAAGGAATGATTGATGGGCGGAGTGAAAGAAAGAAGAACTACGCAATGAAGTGGAATCAATTAAGCGAATGATATAATTGAAGACACTGATTAATGTGCTTTTAAAACTCACTAGAATAGTAAAGCATCTGCGTTAAGATAACCATCTGACGCAGGTGGCTCTCTTCCACCAATTTGTTATCCTTCGTAAGCACCATGATCCATTTGGCGTGAACTGCTTCTGGGTCAGTCCTCGACCAGGCATCGGCGATGAAGAGGGAGGGAACACGAAGAACAACACCTACAGCTCGAAAAAGCCCCTCTCTCGGATTGTTGTGTAACGACATCGCGTACGCTGTGCCTTAGCACCAAACCGAAAATCACACAAATCGTAAAAGTTTTGTGTCGAATTAGAATAAATTGTAAAACAATTAAACTTTCATCAACGTCGGCACTGTAAGCCTACGCTTTACTTGTTGTTTACGCAAAAGTAAACATTGTCACATCCGGAAAACATAGATTATATACTGCAGCCGATGATATAGAGATTCATTGGCGAATTAAAGCAATGAAGCATAGATAGATTATTATAACTATTTCCCAAACCATTTAGATCTGTTTCAAGCTTAAATAATATGTCTAAATGGGAAACTGACATGAACAAATACTCTTCCTCCGTCTACATTTTTATGTGCAGTAATAAAAACATTGTAAAATTTTCTGTGTGTGAATAGTAAGGATAAAGAGGTCTTTGTTGATAGTTTCATCTTAATAAAAGACTAAGTAACAAGATTAAGAGCTGCTGGTTTCAGTAGGGCTTCAAATATTGATGTTTTGAGGGATTTTAGATTAAATTACTAAACTAACTAACCTTATTTCTTATTGAATAACAGTACTGTGCAGGTGATATTTAGGTACCAGTGGCTTTAGTTTGGTGTAAAATCTGTGCCTTTGCAGTCTGATGGGGATCTGAACCTATGCAATCTGCCGAGAAATGCAGACCATGCAGATTGCAGACGGATGTCTGTCAAGACAGTGATAATGCAGTAGCCCGTAAATTATCAAGTAATGCGCAAAACGAACCCAATTAGCAAGAAAATGTGTCAAATTCGGAACATTGCTTGATATTATCGTTTTCCAGCATAACCAGTATCTGGGACCGTGAGTGTCGGTTAGGATCAGGTTAGGCGTTTCGAGGGTCGTTTAAAGTCAGGTTAGGTGTCGTCAGGGTCGGTTAGGATAAGGGTTAGTGTCGTAATTAAATATTGTCCAAAGATGCAGCATATGCTTCGATCCCCGATACAGCAATTATTCCATTTTTTCTTTATAGTCGGTTGAATCGATCTGTGGAAATTGTACTTTCGAGGACGATTATTGCCGAATTCGCACCGGGTATGTCAAAGATATTTGTACGGTATCGCAATGCTAAACCGTCGGTGGATGAAATGCGAGAAATCTTCTCAAAGCATGGAACAATCACTGGTAAGTTGCTTTATCAAACATATTACGCACAGGAATGTGCAGTTGTGCACTATCCATCTCATTGTAGCTTTTGCAACTGTCAACATGAGTTGCAACGTTCTGTTGTATATTAAACTTTATTTATGTGATTAACTAATGTTAAATTCTGCGTATTCTATAATCTTGGCATCCCGAATTTTTCACCCATTGCAAGTATGCAAGCATGTATCGTTTGAGCACCCGACTTCTACTTACGTTGCAATTTTTCATCAATTTTATCTGCGTGGAGAACTTTGAGCATTGTAGCTGCTTGTGTCAGACATTGTGTATTTATACTTATCGTGTAAAGTTTGTAAACTTGTCAAACACAGGCTTTGATTTTTTTTACTACTGCCAACACCAGAAACTTGGATTTCTAAAAATAACTTCTGCGTTTGAGCACCCTATTTTGCAATAGGGTGGTTTTTGTACTGTTGTCTTTGTGGGACCTTGTGGAGCTACCTCTTTATCGGATTGATCCACTTAAATCACTTTTTAAATGCTGAAATTCAACTACCTGATTCCAGAGTTTTGACATCGATTTAAAAAGAAGTATGGATTGGGTTGCAATTTAGTTACCCATTCAAAAACACATTGAGTTTACAGGACTTCTGTACTCAGAAGGGTAACTGCTTGGCCAGTTGTGAACTGAGAAGGTATCTTGAAGAGGCTTTTCGATGCAGATATGCACTTTAAAAAAATTCAAATTCTAATGAGCGGTGTTATTCTTAATATTTTTGAAGTTAGAGAGCTCTTTTAATTTTTGTTGTTGTATTTTGTGCAGATGTTAAGTTGTATGCAAAGTTCTGCTTCATTGAATACGATTCCGAGGTGGCTGCTGAGCTGGCTGTTGCAGCTGGGAATGGGACAACATTCAAAGATGTAAAATTAGGTATCGCTGATCAGTACTATCCTGTCCAAAATTTCTATTACATATCTATAATTTTGTGCAAAGTCTATGATTGCTAGTGACAGATATCTTGGAAGGGGAACTAGATATAAATGTATGTGATTGATTGATTAATTGAGTGATTGATTGGTTGATTTATTGATTGAGATGCCTTAATAACATTGTATGGATTAAGGCTTGACCGAACGAATCTTGATCTACTCGATTTTGTCCTATACTAGACCGGTTAATCAGATTTGATGCAGATACAAGAAGTATATTTGTAACTAAAAAGTTTTGTTTTCATTAATATTTTTGGCGAACTCTTGTGGTATTATCGTATTTTCTTTATCATTCAGAATCTATGCAAAATTGTAAAAATTATAAAACTACGAGCCAACGCATCAGCCTAATGGAGAACAGTTGGTCTTTTTTCATAAGCCACATAAAAAATGTAGTTTAAAACATATAGCATTAAAGACATATGAAACTGTAAAATTACTAACCAGAGTGCTTTAGAAGCAAATAATATCTACAAGGGCAGACTTTTCAAAAATGTGTGTAGTAAACCAACATGAAGTAACATACGTAATGCATTGGTGCGATCGGCTTTTCCAGAGGTGGAAACCGTTGTTCGAAATGTTGAGAAGCGAAAATCCGATGCGACTGTTGCTGAGGCAAGTGCATCGATGAAAGATGTCGCCGCATCAAAGTCGGAAGAGGCTCCATCCGCAGACAATGCCGTGAAAAAGTTCAAGCACGATGTTTTACCGTCAGACATCCTCACAAAGGATTCCAGTGCAAATGAAGCAGCCGAAGTGAAAGCACCCATTGCTGCAGAGAATGCGCAAGGTGACCAGAAGTTTGAGGAACAGGCGGATATATCAGAGGACGTTTCCGAGAGCAACGAAGCACCAAATCTTGGAGCTCAACTGAATCCGAAATGGCGTCGCCACAGGTCTAAGCACCGCGCAAAAACTATACACGCTTTAAGAGCACTGCAGGAAAAGATGTATCCGGAAGAGTGTGATCATCACGTGCAATCAATGTCGAATGAGCGATACACGATGTTATCAACTGCCCAGGCTGACCATTCGTCTGCTTCGTACAGCCATACCGATCAACCGCTAAACTCGTGCGGTCCCAGTACAGCGTACCCGGATTATGTGCCACCAGAGAGCGTGCCATCAGTAGACTATAATCAGTCGGCGGTGGATTATCATCAGTACAGTTCCACCACTTACAACTGGTCTGGTAATTACCCGCCTGCAGAACAGACCTACACCACGGCTTATCATCCTCCTGCTGACTCGTGGAGTTACTCTTCGAATTATACGGCTGAATGTTCGCAGGTGAATTCCTGCAGGCCAGAAACATCCTACCATGGCAGTTACGACACTGATGCGCGCAGTTTGAAACAGGACGACCAACCCGGTCTTGCTCAAAGGGAACAACCTTGGAATGATACGCGACGCGTAGTTCAGGAAGGTTATTCCATGCGAGGCGACCCGTCTGGCGTTGGAAAAGCTGATCGTCCTCATCTGCCGGATCTCGTTAATTATTCGACGGTACAGTCTGTTGCGAAATCTTCAGCGTCGGATTTGAAAGCCAGGGAGGCGAGAGATGCGGGGTATGGATCGAGTCTAGAAAGTCGCAAAACACCGTTGACGCAAGGAGTGACGAAGTCTGCGCAGTAAGGAAACCGTTTTCACTTAATTCTATTAATTAGTTTATTGATTTGTGATAATTTTGATGTGTGAAACATTTGGCCTACTTAGAATTACTACTTAGGAATTACTTCTTAGAATTTTTTCTAGTCATGAAATTTGAAATATCTTAGTTACACCAGAGACTTGTTAGACATGCTTAATTAGATGAATGAACGTGAATTCTTATATAATAATGTCAGGGCACGGATCCCAAATCTTGTCCTTATTTTGATAGTTTGCTTGTAGCTTATTTGTAGCTCTGATTTAAATAATCGTTTCTATTTCAGTTAATTAGAAAAGTTGAGAAACAGATTGATTCCATTGACTAATAGTAATGATTGTAAACCAGTTTCTGTCGCACAGGTGTCCTGTGATGTTGATGAGCTAAGTCAGGTTCATCGGCCTTCCAGTGCGCACTGCACAAGCATCAGCCAATGATGTAATATTATACATTATACATCTCTGTTCCTTATTTTGTATACAGAGTCGTAACCAGTGTTGCTGAAAGTCAGAGTCGTGAGAAGACGGATTCAGCCACAGAACATTCTGGAGTCTGTGAATTGATCATCACGGAACCAAATCTCAGGTGATTGACAAGTACAGAATTTAAGCCTAATAATAATAATAATAATATTATTATTATTTAGTAATAAGTAATGGCACTTTTTCAACATTTAGAACAATCGCTTCTGTTGTTTATCGTGCTTTATGTGTCTGAAAAAAGAAGAAAAATTAAGAAGGAGAAGAAAAAAATAATAATAGAGAACAAAGAAAAAAAATAATAGTAATAATAATAATTAATCTTCTTCTTTACGTTCTCTGCCAAGCGGCAGGTCCAAACGTCCACGTTTCCCGCGTGGAGACATTGGACGTTTGGACCTGCCGCTTGGCAGAGAACGTAAAGAAGAAGATTACTTATTATTAATTTATTATTACTATTATTCTTTTTTTATAATTAATAATAATAATTATTATTACTAAGGCCTAAAAAAAATGTTGTGTTTCCGGTAACATAGCTAAAAAAATTGGGTAGGTAGGTCGGAAAATATTTTTATTTTGTAAAATATTTTTATGCAGTGACTATCCGAAAAAGTATACCCCACTAGTCTTTTTTGCACGCTGAAACAAAGTACGTGTTCTAAGCAAGTATAAACTGCCTATTTCCCGACTGTCTGCACCTAAAACTGCTCTAGAAACAGTCCTATTAATTTCATTTTGTTGACGTCTCTTATGTTATGTCAATACAAATGTTAAAAAAAAAATTTGAAAAAAATTTAAATTTTTTTTTGAATTTAAAAAAAAAATAAAATTTTGATAAAATTTTTTCACAAAAATATTTGGGTCGCGGCCGTAAAAATGGGTTGGTCGGGTTACCGGAAACACAACAATTTTTTTTTTACGCCCAATAATAGTAATTATGGAGTGCAAATGTATTGAGGTTTTAGGACATCTTGATCATCAACTTACAGGACAAAAGAACATCAGATTGCAACAATTGCTCATTGTTCTTCATTTACTCAGCAGCTAAACGACTAATTGACTTGACCATTCGATGGATTGATCGTTTTTCAGGCAGTACGGTCTGAAGGTTGCATCAAAGATTCATTCCACGGGTCTGAAGGTGGAGATCTGTAATTTACCGCCTGGAATGACCGTCATAGAGGAGGTGGAAGATGCGTTGATCCGTGGCTTGCTCTTTGCTGTTGTCATCACCGAGCGCCATGTCGAGCACAATTCTGTAACCGTTGATGTTCTCCATGGTGTTGCCGAGGGTAAGTTGGTGTGGTGTTGAGTTTCGGTGATCACTGCGTTTCGGTGATAATTATTTTTGATTTTTTCTTTAGCCTAAATTAAAATTTCAATACTGCTTGAAATGTCCAGTTGAATCTTACTTTTCATCAGTGTGTGTATCTGGGTACCTAGGATATCTGTGTAGTGTCATAATGTCATTGCCTTCAGCGGTACCTACTGTAAACCTACAATGAGACCTGAATTTAAACAGATCTGATATCCCTTATTCTCTATACTGGACTTGTTGTAAGTGCTGCTAAATCATTTTAAAAGTACTTTTCAATGCCTTAAACATTTCGCACAGTATAATAGTTATTTTTCTTATGTAGGTTTTAATCAACATTTGAAGCAATCAAGAAATTGAATAAAGTAACTTATTTCAAAAGTGTCCTTATAAAGGTGAAAATGAAATCCTTCATTAGAGGAACTTGGATTCCCAGAGCAATTGCGTAATTCTAAGTTTTAAATTTGGAGACACCCGAACTCTACGTGCCCTCGAACTTTGTGCACTTATAACTTTCGGCGTACATGTCATAAGTTCATCACCCCGTGCTCTATAACGCAATTCTTCACCCCTAAGGAATTATTTCTACATCAGGAAGACAATAGTAACAACAGTTTGGATATGCGTGGAACTCCATGTGCCCGAGTATAAATTTATGCACTTATTCACTCCTCAGGAATAATTTCTACCTCTGAAAAGCAATATCCGTTTGTGATATACTGTAGAACATCGCAACATGGTCCTTGACGATGCCGTCCGTCTGATAGCCGCCAGCTATCAAGATTACTTGACGGCAAAGCGAGCAAGTGCGAAATCGAGCGCAGTCCCTGAATCATCAAAAGACGTGACAGATGTGGCTCCGAACGAACGCACGCAGAAGCTGATCATAGCGTTGGCAAGGAACCAGCGACTGACTTATGAAGAGCTCGAAGAGATTATCGTCTACTTGAGGAAACGTCAGGAAGCATTGAAGAAGGAATCGAGTGTTGTGGTCTCATTGTCTGGTTAGTGGATTCATTGTTTATTGTTGCTATGACAATTGATGACTACCAGGTGAACTAAGGTAACGATGGTAAATTATAATGTAAAGGTAATATTTAATGCAAACTTGGTATAATTGAGATAAGCTAATTATAATCATTGTTATCAGCATAGCTAAGCCAAGACAAGATTGTAGTAATAATAATAATAATCATATTTTTACTGATTAAAATCAACAAATACAGTATTATGTGTATATATATAAAAGTGATAACATGTGGATAACTCAAAACTGTTGTGAGACTACAGTGCTGATATACTTCCTGATCGAAAGGTTTTAGAATAGAAGTATACTGTATATTTAAATTGTAAAGGTTTGAGAACCGTAAAGTAGTCTGTTTTGGCTGAGGAGCAAGTTTGACAACTTCAACCCAGAAGCAAATATTGCAGCCTTGGATTAGAATGTGATCCTAATGGAAATATTGTCTGTTTTAGGCGAAAACACAGTGCCACCACAGCAACAGATAGAATCTGTGGACGTGGAGCTACAGAGAAAACTAGAAGCAACCATTTTCGGCATTCTTAAAGGTGAGGCTCCTGCTCCGCAGCAGAGAACCAGAACGAAACCAACTCAGTCTGGTTCTTACCTACCCGCCGGACATTATGCCGACCCAGCTCAGCAACAGGCAACCAGTACGAAACCAACTCATCCTGGTTCTTACCTACCCACTGGACATTATGCCGACCCAGCTCAGCAACAGGCAACCAGTACGAAACCAACTCATCCTGGTTCTTACCTACCCACTGGACATTATGCCGACCCAGCTCATCAACAGGCAATCAGTACGAAACCAACTCATCATGGTTCTTACCTACCCGCTGGACATTATGCCGACCCAGCTCAGCAACAGGCAACCAGTACGAAACCAACACATTCTGGTTCCTACCTACCCACGGGATATTATGCCGACCCAGCTCAGCAACAGGCAACCAGTACGAAACCAACTCAGTCTGGTTCTTACCTACCCACGGGACATTATGCCGACCCAGCTCAGCAACAGGCAACCAGTACGAAACCAACTCAGTCTGGTTCTTACCTACCCACTGGACATTATGCCGACCCAGCTAAACAACAGGCAACCAGTACAAAACCAACTCATCATGGTTCCTACCTACCCGCTGGACATTATGCTGACCCAGCTCAGCAACAGGCAACCAGTACAAAACCAACTCATCCTGGTTCCTACCTACCCACTGGACATTATGCTGACCCAGCTCAGCAACAGGCAACCAGTACGAACCCAACTCATTCTGGTTCCTACCTACCTGCCGGACATTATACTGACTCGGGGGGATCCTTATGCTTCTAATGACTACAGGAGGTACTGAGGCAGCGTATCTCTCACCTCCTTTAGCGCTATTAAAATGACGTCTTTGGCTGTGTTAATGAAATTGTAAAATAGCCGGCTATAGGACTTCAGAAGGATATGATTGAGAACTGTTGGTGATTGTTTTGATGGGCTTCGCATCTCAAGCAGTCGACCCATCGTTTGTTTTATGTAAGCTCCAGCATGATGTCGTTGAGCAGAAATGAAATATTACAAGAGAAAACTGAAGAACTCGTGAATTATAGATTTTGTGAAATGAATCTGCCGTCTCATAACAGGTCAATCATTGACCTGCAAACAACTTCTATATTTTGAGCACTTCAAGTTCTATGATAATAATAATATCCAGTGCCGAAAGTTAAAGAAAGAAGTGACAGGACGCTCCTTACCTTTCCAAAAGAAGTGCCAGGATGGCCACGTGTGCTGGCCAAATAAGTGGCAGGACTGCATAGAGATTTGAAAATAAGTGCCAGGACGCCGTCCATGACCGTCCTGCCACACTTTAAGCCATGATAATATTTTACAATAAAGTGATATATAGGGCTAATAAGAATGTTGAAGTTGTCCTCATCTTAAGTGTCTCATAAAACAACGCATGACCTATTTCAACAGGGATGAAATTCATCAAAGGTAAAAGTTTGTTCACAGGCAGCATTTTGTTAGTTTGTTCATATGGCAGCATAAGCATGGGCGGAGTTTGGTTTCCGTTCTTGGAGGGGCTAATCCCTTCTTAGGGGGGCTAAGCCCGGAAAAAGATATAATTTTCATGGTAAAAAATCTGAATCTGGGCCTTCTTGGGGGGGGGCTTAGCTCCCCCTAGCCCCTGATAAACTCCGCCCATGAGCATAAGTACATAAAAAATCATGTGCAGAGACGATGAGAAGTGGGGCATGCTTGTGTAGGACCTGTAGGTGTATGTTTGGTGCCTTGGAGCCAGAAGGTTGTTGGTTCGAATACACCAAGTCGCCGCAAGTCCTTCACTCGCAATCGCTCAGCACTTCGGCATGAAACTCTGATTCAGTGTCTGTGCTGCAGTCAGGAGCGCCTCCGAGTGGAGAGCTTGAAGGGGTGCTATAACAGGTGCACATATAAACAAACAAATACATGTCTATGAGTCCTGTATATTGAGCATTTTTTACTATACGCTGTACAAGCATTTATATAGCTCTTATGTTGTATGTCTTTGCATTAGATTGGAGTAGGCAAGTTTGAACCTTCTCTTTGATGATGTCTGTGTAGGTACCTGTTGGCAACAGGCCCGGCCTTAGGGTAAGGCGAGCGAGGCAGCTGCCTTGGGCCCCGCGCTTTCAGAGGCCCCGCGCGGCTGACCATAGGCCTAATGTTTTTTACTGCCGTAAGTTTTGAAGCGCCTTCGTAATTTAGCAACAATATCAATTTGAGTTTGACATTATTTCTCATTTTATTTAGACTTAAAATGTTCTATTAATCAATTATTTTAATTGAAAGAACAAGGATAGGCCTACGTACGGTCCGCCTACCACAAAAAGATTTCACCATTCTGGCAGAAAATTTAAAAGTGAGATAAAATGGAACACAAAAGGCAAAAATTTATCCGAATATCTCCGTTCAATATGATCAATTCTGCATTGGCAGGAAGTCAACTCGGCAAAGTTTTGCTTGAGGGCCCGCTAATCTATTGCTGCCTTGGGCCCCGCACATATCCTAGGGCCGGGCCTGGTTGGCAAAACACCTTTACGTAGCCTACAATTGCTTAGCACCAACACCTGAAGCTTGTCATCTAAATTGTGATAATAAAACCTAGTAAATACGAAAGAGTACGTAAGAAATTAAAGCAGCATTTTTTACTGTATTAAAAGTTCAATTGAGATAAATTAAGAACTCTGGTGTAATCAAACCACAGATTTCTTGGAAACTGAACATCACCTCACAAAAGTCCTATATGTAATCACCGTAAATAAAAAAAAGACATAATGGATGTTTAATATTAATATTAAGAAATATAATAGCTAACAGAAGGTATACTTTACAAATCGTAATTATCTAAAAGATTTACATACTAGTGTGACACAAGCGTAAACAGATATACCGGGTGGCCCATAAAAAACGTTCCCAAACTTTGTTCACCTGGCAAAGATCTAATTTTAGAGATATCAAATATTAATTTACACCAAAATGTTAAGCAATCATTTCTGTGCACACATGTCACATTTCAAGAGAGTACGTTTATTTTCTCACACTCTGCGGCAAGGTTATAACGTCGTACCTGTTAAAATATTTTGCACAAAACTACGTCATTTATTTCGCCGCGAACGAAAGTTTGTAATTGCGCCAGTAAGACGTTATCATGAGACTAGTCGTTTCTCTAAAACAATTAATGGCATCTGCTGGAGTTTCGATGCACGGTAAAACAGACATCATCTTCATTGATCCTCAGAAAACAAAAGTCAATGGAGAGTAGGCCTATTACGTCGGCTTGTTACGCGATAAGGTCATTCCCGAATGTCGTAGACTCAATCCTGATGACAATGACATCTAATTTCAACAAGACAGTGCTTCTTCACATCGTTGCAGATTGGATCAGCAATTTCTTCAAGCAAACATCCCTGATTTTATCCACAGTGATGCCTGGCCTCCAAACTCGAGCTCCCGATCTAAATCCTCTGGGCTGCTATGTAGGCCTATACTATGGAACGCCCTAAAGGAGCTTGTGTATGCTGATCCCAGAAAACCGTTTCTAAATAGGCCTACTGACGAACTTAAGCGGGTCATTGAAGTAAAATGGTCCCTATTAGACGACACACAAATACAGAAGTCAACAGTGGAAACAGCGTTTAAGAGTTGTTACAAGAGTAGGCGGAGGATCAATCAAACATTTGTTCGCGTAAAACGGTAAAACATCATCATTAAACAACTGTCCAAATTTTTGACCATGTGTCATACAGGTCTAACAACAATTTCTCTCAAACGGTTGAGTATTTTGGGATAAAACTTGGCTGTGTTGTACAAATATGAATTGTGATTAGTTTGATGTACTATGATTTAGTTTATCTTCAAAATTGTTTAATTGCCAGCTTGCCATGTTAACAAAGTTTGGGAACGTTTTTTATGACGTAGGTTTGTGCAAAATGTTTTAGCAGGTACGACGTCAAAACTTTGCCGCAGAGTGTGATATAATAAACGTATTCTCTTGAAATGTGACATGTGTGCACAGAAATGATTGCTTAACATTTTGGTGTAAATTAATATTTGATATCTCTAGAATTAGATCTTTGCCAGGTTAACAAAGTTTGGGAACGTTTTTTATGGGCCACTCGGTATATGAACCGACCTTAAATCAAAATTATCTAATAGCCTATATACAATTATACATGTATACGGTACATGGACATGCAGATAATATTATGCTAATAAACTTATATACCCGATTCGCTGAGCCCTTATTTAATCAGTATTATCATTTATCAGTAGGCCTACATGTATATGCATTTATAGAAGTATTATATATTTTATACATGTATTATGCATTATTCTATAGATTATTATAACTATTTCCCAAACCATTCAGATCTGTTTCAAGCTTAAATAATATATATAAATGGGAAACTGACATGAATAAAATATTCTTCCTGCGTCTAAATTTTTATGTAGGCCTACAGTAATAAAGGCATTGTAAAATTTTCTGTTTATGTTTCATCTTAATAAAAGACTAAGTAACAAGATTGAGAGCTGCTGGTTTTAGTAGCGCTTCAAATATTGATGTTTTGAGGGATTTTAGGTTAAAATACTGAACTAACTAACTCTATTTATTATGTAAATTGTGCAGGTGATATTTAAGTACCAGCGGCTTTAGTTTGGTTTAAAATCTGTGCCTTTGCAGTCTGATGGGAATCTGAACCTATGCAATCTGCCGAGAAAATGCAGACCCAAAGTGTATTAATACACTTTGATGCAGACCATGCAGATTGCAGACGGATGTCTGTCAAGTGATAATGCAGTAGCCCGTAAATTATCAAGTAATGCGCAAAACGAACCCAATTAGCAAGAAAATGTGTCAAATTTGGAACATTGCTTGATATTATCGTTTTTCAGCATAACCAGTATCGGGGACCGTGAGTGTCGGTTAGGAACAGGTTAGGCGTCTCGAGGGTCGGTTAAAGTCAGGTTAGGTGTTGTCAGGGTCGGTTAGCATAAGGATTAGTGTCGTCATTAAATATTGTCCGAAAATGCAGCATATGCTTCGATCCCCGATACAGCAATTATTCCATTTTTTCTTTATAGTTGGTTGAATCGATCTGTGGAAATTGTACTTTTGAGGACGATTTTTGGCCGAAGTCGCGCCGGGTATGTCAAAGATATTTGTACGGTATCGCAATGCGAAGCCGTCGGTGGATGAAATGCGAGAAATCTTCTCCAAGCATGGAACAATCACTGGTAAGTTCTCCAAGCATGGAACAATCACTGGTAAGTTGCTTTGTCAAACGTATTACGCACAGTTGTGCACTATCCATCTCATTGTAGCTTTTGAAACTGTCAACATGAGTTGCAACGTTCTGTTGTATATCAAACTTTATTTATGTGTCTAATGTTAAATTCTGCGTATTCTATAAAATTAGCATCCTGAAATTATCACCCATTGCAATTATGCAAGCATGTATCGTTTGAGCACCCGACTGCTACTTACATCAATTGCAATTTTTCAATAATTTTATATGCGTGGAGAACTTTGAGCAATGTAGCTGCTTGTGTCAGACATTGTGTATTTATACTTATCGTGTAAAGTTTGTAAACTTGTCAAACACAGGCTCCGATTTTTTTCACTACTGCCAACACCAGAAGCTTGGATTTCTAAAAATAACTTCTGCGTTTGAGCACCATATTTTGCAATAGGGTGGTTTTGTACTGTTGTCTTTGTGGGGGCTTGTGGGCCTACCTCTTTATCGCATTGATCCACTTAAATCATTTTTAAATGCTGAAATTCAACTACCTGACAGGATTCCAGAGTTTGGCCATCGATTTAAAAAGAAGTATGGATTGGGTTGCAATTTAGTTAGGCCTAAAAAAATGTTGTGTTTCCGGTAACAGAGCCAAAAAAAATTGGGTAGGTAGGTCGGAAAATATTTTTATTTTGTAAAATATTTTTATGCAGTGACTATCCGAAAAAGTATACCCCACTAGTCTTTTTTGCACGCTGAAACAAAGTATGTGTTCTAAGCAAGTATAAACTGCCTATTTCCCGACTGTCTGCACCTAAAACTGCTCTAGAAACAGTCCTATTGATTTCATTTTGTTGACGTCTCTTATGTTAATACAAATGTTTAAAAAAATATTTTTTGAAAAAAATTTAAATTTTTTTTTGAAATTTTTTTTTTTTTAAATAAATTTTTTTTAATAAAAATTGTTACAAAAATTGTTGGGTCGCGGCCGTAAAAATGGGTCGGTCGAGTTACCGGAAACACAACAATTTTTTTTACGCCTTACCCATTCAAAAACACATTGAGTTTACACGACTTCTGTACTCAGAAGGGTAACTGCTTGGCCAGTTGTGAACTGAGAAGGTATCTTGAAGAGGCTTTTCGATGCAGATATGCACTTTAAAAAAATCCAAATTCTAATGAGCAGTGTTATTCTTAATATTTTTGAAGTTAGAGAGCTCTGTTAATTTGTTGTTGTATTTTGTGCAGATGTTAAGTTGTATGCAAAGTTCTGCTTCATTGAATATGATTCCGAGGTGGCTGCTGAGCTGGCTGTTGCAGCTGGGAATGGGACAACATTCAAAGATGTAAAATTGGGTATCGTTGATCAGTACTATCCTGTCCATAATTTCTATTACATAACTATAATTTTGTGCAAAGTCTATGATTGCTAACTAGTGACAGATCATGAAGGGGAGCTAGATATAAATGTATGTGATTGATTGATTGATTTATTGATTGATTGAGATGCCTTAATAACATTGCATGGATTA
Source organism: Lumbricus rubellus (assembly GCA_945859605.1). Lineage (NCBI taxonomy): Eukaryota > Metazoa > Annelida > Clitellata > Crassiclitellata > Lumbricidae > Lumbricus > Lumbricus rubellus. Next base: position 35,634,795 of record OX243816.1, on the reverse strand, counting down.
AGGCTTGACCGAACGTATCTTGATCTACTGGATTTTGTCCTATACTAGACCAGTTAAGGCCTAAAAAAAAAATGTTGTGTTTCCGGTAACAGAGCTAAAAAAAATTGGGTAGGTAGGTCGGAAAATATTTTTATTTTGTAAAATATTTTTATGCAGTGACTATCCGAAAAAGTATACCCCACTACGGGCCACTAGTCTTTTTTGCACGCTGAAACAAAGTACGTGTTCTAAGCAAGTATAAACTGCCTATTTCCCGACTGTTTGCACCTAAAACTGCTCTAGAAACAGTCCTATTAATTTCATTTTGTTGACGTCTCTTATGTTATGTCAATACAAATGTAAAAAAAAAATTTTTTTGAAAAAAATTTTTAATTTTTTTTGGAAAAAAATTTTTTTTTGAAAAAAATATTTTTTTAATAAAAACTTTTTACAAAAATATTTGGGTCGCGGCCGTAAAAATGGGTCGGTCGGGTGACCGGAAACACAACAATTTTTTTTTACGCCTAATCAGAATTGATGCAAATACATGAAGTAAATTTTTTAGCTAAAAAGTTTCGTTTTCATTAATATTTCGGCGGATTTTTTTATATCTACTGGATTTTGTCCTATACTAGACCAGTTAATCAGGATTGATGCAAATACATGAAGTACATTTTTTAGCTAAAAAGTTTCGTTTTCATTAATATTTCGGCGAACTCTTGTGGTATTATCGTTAATTCTTTATCATTCAGAATTGGTGCAAAATTGTAAAAATTATAAAATTACGAGCCAACGCATCAGCCTAATGAAGAACAGTTGGTCTTTTTTTCATAAACCACATAGTTTAAAAACATTTAGCATTAATAGACCCACAAAATTGTAAAATCGCTAACCAGAGTACTTTAGAAGCAAAAAAACATATTGATGATTAAGCGGACCGAATCAGGAATCTGTAAAAAAAGCTGGCCAGATGTCTGGGATAAGAAGTATGGCAAAATGATGCCATTCGGTCTAACCATAGCATGTATGGCTAAGTCACACACATACCAGTTGTGTTAAAGTGTGTTTGTTATTATTAAACGGTTGATAACTTTTTCTGTCACTATTTTACTGAACTGAGTTTTTCTAAATGAATATGTGGTTAGGGGCCAGCTTATGCAAGGAAGTGCTGGTAAAAAATTGGATCTAATTTTTATTGCTCAAACTTTCATTAAGAGTTGTTTCTCAATTTTGTTACGAAAGTTGTTTAGAAAGTCAGGGTATTTTAAAACATGAAATGAGTGGGAATCCTGTGACTGATACATGCTTCACGAAATCATTCATCTATAAGATGTTTTTAAAGGCATTGTTTAAATGAATGAATGGATGGGTCAGGTATATGTCCCAGTCTATGGTCAGTATTTAACATGGGTGTAGCAAAGTGCCATTTGAAGACAAACGAAACTAAAATGGCTGAAAAATATCTTGCAGACTTTTCAAATATGTGTGTAGCAAACCAACATGAAGTAACATACGTAATGCATTGGTGCGATCGGCTTTTCCAGAGGTGGAAACCGTTGTTCGAAATGTTGAGAAGCGAAAATCCGACGCGACTGTTGCTGAGGCAAGCGCATCGACGAAAGACGTTGCCGCATCAAAGTCGGAAGAGGCTCCATCCGCAGACAATGCCGTGAAAAAGTTCAAGCAAGATGTTTTGCAGTCAGACGTCCCGATGACAAAGGATTCGAATGCAAACGAAGCAACCGAAGTGAAAGCAGCTATTGCTGCAGAGAATGCGCAAGGCGACCAAAAGTTTCAGGAACAGGCGGATATACAAGAGGACGTTTCCAAGAGCAACAAAGCACCGCATCTTGGAGCTCAACCGATTCATAAACGGCATCGCGACAGAAAGCACAACGCAAACACTAAAAAAGCTTTGAGAGCACTGCATAAAAAGATGTATCCGGAACAGTGTGATTATGACGTGCGGCGATTAAATTTGGATGAGCTATACACGTTGTTATCAACTGCCCAGGCTGACCGTCCGTCTGCTTCGTACGGCCATAGCGAACAGCCACTCAACTCGTGCGGTCCCAGTACAGTGTACCCGGATTATGTGCCACCGGAGAGCGTGCCACCAGTAGACTATAATCAGCCGGCAGTCGATTATCATCAAACGAATCATAAATGGCGTCGCCACAAAAAGCCCAACGCAAAAACTATAAGAGCACTGCAGCAGAAAAAGTTGTATCAGGCAGAGTGTGACAATCCCGTGCAAGCAACGTCGAATGAGCAATACACGGCGTTATCAACTGCCCAGGCTGACCATCCGTCTGCTACTTACAGCCATAGCGATCAACCACTTAACTCTTGCGGTCCCAGTACAGCATACCCGGATTATGTGCCACCAGTAGACTATAATCAGCCAGTGGTGGATTACCATCAGTACAGTTCCACCACTTACAACTGGTCTGGTTACGCGCCTGCAGAACAGACCTACACCACGGCCTATACTCCTACTGCTGACTCGTGGAGTTACTCTTCGAATTATACGGCTGAATGTTCGCAGGTGAATTCCTGCAGGCCAGAAACATCCTACCATGGCAGTTACGACACAGATGCGCGCAGTTTGAAACCGGACGACCAACCCGGTCTTGCTCAAAGGCAACAACCTTGGAATGATACACGACGCGTAGTTCAGGAAGGTTATTCCGTGCGAGGCGACCCGTCTGGCGTTGGAAAAGCTGATCATCCTCATCTGCCAGATCTTGTTAATTATTCGTCGGTACAGTCTGTGGCAAAAGCTTCAGCGTCGGATTTGAAAGCCAGGAAGTCAAGAGATCCGGGGTATGGATCGAGTCTAGAAAGTCGCAAAACACCGTTGTCTCAACGAGAGACGAAGTCTGCACAGTAAGGAATCCATTGCTACTAAAAATTCTATTAATTAGTTTATTGATTTGTGATAATTTTGATGTGTGAAACATTGGCCTACCGGTACTTAGAATTACTACTTAGGCATTTTTTCCTGGTCATGAAATTTTAAATATTTTTGTTACACCAGAGACTTGTTAGACATGCTTAAATAAATGAATGAACATGAATTCTTATATAATAAGGTCAGGGCATGGATCCTAAATCTTGTCCCTATTTTGACAGTTTGTTTGTAGCTTGTCTGTAGAGCTCTCTGATTTAAATAATCGTTTCTATTTCAGTTAATTAGAAAAGTTGAGAAATAGACTGATTCCATTGACTAATATTGATTATAATTTACCAGTTTCTGTTGCACAGGTGTCCTGTGATGATGATGATGATGATGATGATGATGATGATGATGATGATGATGATGATGATGAGCTAAATCAGGTTCATCGGCTTTTTCCGGTGCACAAGCATCAGCCAATGATGCAATATAATTAAGATATTGTATACAGATGATTCTCTGTTCCTTATTTTGTATGCAGAGTTGTAACCAGTGTTGCTGAAAGCCAGGGTCGTGAGAAGACGGATTCAGCCACAGAGCATTCTGGAGTCTGTGAATTGATCATCACGGAACCAAATCTCAGGTGATTGACAAGTACAGAATTTAAGCCTAATAATAATAATAATAATAATAATAATAATAATAATAATAATGTAGAAATGATCTTTGTTTGATTTATAACTGACATAATGCAGTATGATTACAATAATTCATTGTATGAACGTATGACCACAAATTATTACAGGAGTCAAATTTAACTGTTGGCAGCCATGCAAGGGGTCCATCACGTCATAGTGCTCAGTTTACCAATTGATGTCATCTGCCAAATGGAAAGTTATGCTTGAATTGTGTTTCAAATGAGTGGTTTCAGTGGGGTGGCTTGCGGGCAGTGCTTTTCACTTCCCAATCTACATAAAGTGCAAATATATTCAGGGTTTATCTTATCTTATAAAGCGCTTCTTGCAGCATGAACCTTTCAGAGGCGCTCCCAGTGCGTTAAACCCGAGAAAAAGGCAAGTTTTTAGACGAGAGAAAGACGAGGATGCACTACCAGAGAGGATGGCAGAGCGAACTTATAGGGGGACATCTTAATCAATTTACAGGACAAAAGAATGTCAGATTGCAACAATTGCTCATTGTTCTTCATTGACTCGGCATCTTAATGACTAATCGATGGATTGATCATTTTCAGGCAGTATGGTCTGAAAGTTGCGTCGAAGATTCATTCCACCGGTCTGAAGGTGGAAATCTGTAATTTACCGCCTGGAATGACCGTCATAGAGGAGGTGGAAGATGCGCTGATCCGTGGCTTGCTCTTCGCTGTTGTCATCACCGAGCGACATGTTGAGCACAATTCTGTAACTGTTGATGTTCTACATGGTGTTGCCGAGGGTAGGTTGGTGTGGTGTTGAGTATCGGTGAGCGCTGCGTTTCAGTGATTTGTTATTGATTTTTTTCTTGAGCCTAAATTAAAATTTCAACAATGCTTGAAATGTCCAGTTGAAACTTACTTTTCATCTGTGTAGTCCCATAATGTCATTGCCTTCAGAGGTACCTGGTGCCTACTGTAAACCTACAATGAGACCTGAATTTAAACAGATCTGCTATCCCTTAAACTCTACCGAACTTGTCGTAAGTGCTGCTAAATCATTTTAAAAGTACTTTTCAATGCCTTAAACATTTTGCACAGTATAATAGTTATTTTTCTCATGTAGGTTTTAATTAACAATCAAAAAATTGAAGAAAGTACCTTAAATTTCAAATGTGTCTTTAGAAGGGTGAAAATGAAATCCTTCATTTAAGGAATTTGGATTCTCTGACCGATTGCGTATTTCGAAGTTTTAAATTTGGGGACACCCGAACTCTACGTGCCCCCGAACTTTGTGCACTTATCACTTTAGGCGTGCAATGTCATAAGTTCGCCACCCTGTGCTCTATAACGCAATTCTTCACTCCCAAGGAATTATTTCTACATCAGGAAGACAATAGTAACAACAGTTTGGGTATGCCTTGAACTCCATGTGCCCAGTATAAATATATTCACTTATTCACTTATTCACTCCTCAGGAATATTTAATTTCTACCTCTGAAAAGCAATATCCGTTTGTGATGTACTGTAGAACATCGCAATATGGTCCTCGACGATGCCGTCCGTCTGATAGCCGCCAGCTATCAAGATTACTTGACGGCAAAGCGAGCAAGTGCGAAATCGAGCGCAGTCTCTGAATCACCGAAAGACGTGACAGATGTGGCTCCGAATGAACGCACACAGAAGCTGATTATAGCGTTGGCAAGGAACCAGCGACTGACTTATGAAGAGCTCGAAGAGATTATCGTCTACTTGAGGAAACGTCAGGAAGCATTGAAGAAGGAATCGAGTGTTGTGGTCTCATTGCCTGGTTAGTTGCTTCATTGTTTATTGTTGCTATGACAGTTGATGGCAGCTACCAGGTGAACTAAGGTAACGATGGTAAATTATAATGGAAAGGTGATGGTAGTACAAAGGTGAGGTGAGGCAAACTTGGTTATGAGATAATCTAATCATTGTTATCAGCGTAACTAAACCAGGCATGTCTGGACAAACTTGTAATATTTAATAATAATAATGAATTATAAATCATATTCTTTATTAATTAAAACCAACAAATACAGTATTATGTGTATATATATGAAACTGATAATATGTGGATAACTCAAAACTGTTGTGAGACTACAGTGCTGATATACTACCTGATCGAAAGGTTTTAGAATAGAAGTATACTGTATATTTAAATTGTAAAGGTTTGAGAACCGTAAAGTAGTCTGTTTTGGCTGAGGAGCAAGTTTGACAACTTCAACCCAGAAGCAAATTTTGCAGCCTTGGATTAGAATGTGCTCTTAATGTAAACATTGTCTGTTTTAGGCGAAAACACAGTGGCACCACAGCAACAGATAGAATCTGTGGACGTGGAGCTACAGAGAAAACTAGAGGCAACCATTTTCGGCATTCTTAAAGGCGAGGCACCTGCTCAGCAGCAGGGAACCAGGACGAAACCAACTCATCCTGGTTCTTACCTACCCGCTGGACATTATGCCGACCCAGCTCAGCAACAGGCAACCAGTACAAAACCAACTCACCCTGGTTCCTACCTACCCGCTGGACATTATGCCGAGCCAGCTCAGCAACAGGCAACCAGTACGAAATCAACTCATCCTGGTTCCTACCTACCTGCTGGACATTATACTGACTCTGGAGATCCGTATGCTTCTAATGACTACAGGAGGTACTGAGGCAGCGTATCTCTCACCTCCTTTAGCGGTATTAAAATGACGTCTTTGGCTGTGTTAATGAAATTGTAAAATAGCTGAATAGGACTTCACAGGGATATGATTGAGAACAGACTGTTGGCGATTGTTTTGTTGGGCTTCACATCTCAAGCAGTCGACCCGTTGTTTATTTTATGGAAGCTCCAGCATGATGTCGTTGAGTAGAAATAAAATATCACCAGAGAAAACAGAAGAACTAATGAATTATAGATTTTGTGAAATGAATCTGCCATCTCTTAACACCTATCATTGACCTGATGCAACTGCTATATTTTGAGCACTTCAAGTTCTATGATAATAATATCTTAAAATAAAGTGCTATATAATAATAAATGTTGAAGTTGTCCTCACAAAACAATGCATAACCTATTTCAATAACCTATTTCAACAGGGTTGAAATTCATCAAAAGGTAACGTTTTTTTTACAAAAGGTACTCAGATGGCAGCATAAGTACATATGTACAGAGAAGATGAGAAGTGGGGCGCGGTGGTGTAGTGGGTATGTTTGCTGCCTTGCAGCCGGAGGGTTGCAGGTTCGAATACACCAAGTCGCCGCGTAGGCATGAAACTCTGATTCAGTGTCTGTGCTGCAGTCAGGAGCGCCTCCGAGTGGAGAGCTTGAAGGGGCGCTATAACAAGTGCACATACAAACAAACAAATACATGTCTATGGGGGTTCTAGGACGTTTCATCCCAGGACGATTCATCTCCGGACGATTCATCCCGGACGATTCATCCAGTGGACGTTTCATCCCCGGACGGTTCATCCCCGGACGGTTCATCCAGTGGACGGTTCATCCAGTGGACGGTTCATCCCAGGACGGTTCATCCGGTGGACGGTTCATCACCGGACGGTTCATCCCCGGACGGTTCATCCCCGGACAATAAATAGAGAGAATAATATGATACACTTAACTTTGAAAACCTATGAACTACTAGATTTAGTGTTCAGATAGTATGTTTAGGGCTTTTACTTCCAAGTATTATACACGTTTTATATCTTTTCAATTGCATGTTTTATAGGCTTATGTGTTTCTTTTATTATATATTTAACTGCATGCTTTATAGGCTAATTTTTTATATTAATCTATTTTACTCCTAGTTTAAAAAAATTATCTAGATTTTATTGCATGTTTTATAGGTTTATGTTTATAATGTTTTCTTATAATTATGATCTCTATTTTATTCAAAATATATGAAACTATATCTATTTAATCGCAGGTTATACGGGTTTGTGTGTTCTTTTATGATAATATGATTTAATTGCATGTTATATAGGCTTATGTGTTCTTATATGATAGGTTATATTTATCTATTTTATTCCAAGTATTTTTGACTTTTTAGATCTATTAGATTGATATTTTATAGGATTATGTGTTCTTTAGTATACCTAAGCTTAGGCTTGTGTGTTCTTTTATGATATTTAATTACTGACGATTCATTCTGTTATATAGGCTTATGTGCTCTGATATGAAAGCTATTTTATTGCAAGTATTTTTGACTTTTTATATCTATTAAAGTGGAAATTTTATATGATTAAATTGCTTAAATTTCCGTCCATTGGGATGAAACGTCCTGGGATGAAACGTCCTGGGATGAAACGTCCATTGGGATGAAACGTCCGGGGATGAAACGGCCTGGGATGAAACGTCCTCTGGATGAAACGTCCTGGGATGAAACGTCCACTGGATGAAACGTCCACTGGATGAACCGTCCGGGGATGAACCGTCCGGGGATGAAACGTCCACTGGATGAATCGTCCGGGATGAACCGTCCGGGGATGAATCGTCCGAGGATGAAACGTCCGGATACCGTCTATGGGTCCTGTATATTGAGCATTTTTTTACCATACGCTGTACAAGCATTTATATAGCTCTTATGTTGTATGTCTTTGCATTAGCTTGGAGTAGGCAAGTTTGAACCTTCTCTTTGATGACATCTGTGTACGTACCTAGCTGGTACAAGTCCTTTATATACAATTGCTCAGCACCAACACCTGAAGCTTGTACTTTAAATTGTGATAAAATTGGTACATAAGTGACATAATAAATGCGAAAGGGCGCCATGTGAAAGAGTATGTAAATAATTAAAGCAGCATTTTTTTACTGTATTAAAAAAAGTTGAATTGAGATAAATTAAGAACTCTGGTGTAATCAAACCACAGATTTCTTGGACGCTCTTTGGAAACTGAATATCACCTCTCAAAAAGTCTTATATGTAATCACCGTAAATAAAAAAAGAAGATATAATGGATGTTTAATATTAAGAAATATAATAGCTAACATAAGGAATACTTTACAAATCGTAATTATCTAAAAATTTACATACTAGTGTGACACAAGCGCAAACAGACAGTATATATGTACCAACCTTAAATCAAAATTATCTAATATATACAATTATACATGTATACGGTACATGGACATGCAGATAATATGCTAATAAACTTATATACCCGATTCGTTGAGCCCTTATTTAATCAGTATTATCAGTATATGCATTTATATAAGTATTATATATATTTTATACATGTATTAATTGTATTATGCATGTATAATTGTACATAGTTTAAATAATGTGTAAGTATATATAATTATATATATATATAATATATACATGTATACCAGTGTACACACACATTATATAGCTTCTTGGGATACAAAGGCTTACCAAAAGGGCCAGGTGTCCCACCCACTTCATTAGTGTAACCTATAGATTTATCTTGGAAGCAATACTTTGGCAAAAATCATAGTCATTAGGGTGTTTTTAAGGTACATGTGAAATTTTCAAATAAAAGATTAAATAACGACCAAGTGAAATTATTGTGCTAAATCATGTGTAAACTGAGTATCTGAAATTATATCTCGATAGCTGAATATTTAGGACTTGCGCAAGAGGACTGAAGTTAGGGACTCGGTTGCATTGCAAGTATTACAATCTACGATACCAATACATGCGAACAGCATGCTATAGAACCCTTCTCAGTGATTAGTTTCCAACAAATAAACATTCATGGTTATGTCGTTACTGATATGATGTTGTTTTTGTCGCTGGTCATGTGTTGCAAATGGCGGGAAGTGGTGCCTTTCATTCTTGTATCATACGGCAGACGCAATGTAAAAAGTGATTACAAAAAAGCTGAGATTTAGCTGATAAGCAGCACTGCTATCACTTCGGCTATGCGAAGTTGTCTTCACAAAGGAGAGCTTCCCATGCAAGGTATTGCTCAAGTTACGCATACACCAAGGAATCAGAGTCTGGATGACAACTTATAAAAGACAGTAGCAATTGTAGGCCCTACGTTTCAATTTGGGAGAGATGATCTTGCAGCCCTGACAACAGAGATAAGAATCACAGGTTCCCCTTACTCTTCACTTGAATGACAAGATCATGCCAGATGTTACAGGGGCAGGACGATAATAGTATATTTCATAAGGATGTTACCAAGCTATTGGCCATCCCCTAACTCCAATCAGTGACAGATACAGTAACTGTCATGTCAGATTCTTGTTGGTTGAGATCTGAAGCTGGGGATTGGAAAACAAAATCCTGGTCATGTGTTTTTACACAGTGGCGAGTAAAACGAGTTGCATAGACGGCATATGCATGAAGCTGGAAGCGAAATTGAGGATGGGCCTCCTGAACCTTGCCATCGATACCTTGTCTCTGAAATTGTTATGGAAAAGTTGTTCACCGCTTGATTCTGCAAGTACTCCAGTATTGGAAGTCTTTAGTCAAGAGCTAAAAGAGCTAATATTCATTTTTCAAAGATGAATTCCACCAAAGGGAATAAAGTTCAGGTAACCAGATGCATTTGACCGAGGGCGTTGGGTGTCATATGCGATTTACATGATCGAGTTGTGGCTTTTTAGTTTTCAATTTTCCATTCAGCAACGTCAGAGCACACAGAGGATAATCTCGACCATCCCACACTGAAAATGTATGGAATCATTTACTTGAAGTGTCACTCTCTGTGACAATAACTTAGTCTCACGTGAAGTACTATTTTCACCATACACCTGAAATAATGAATCCCAAAGGGGAATCCATACTTACCACGCCAGAGAAGTCTTACATGTTGCCATAACAGAGACCCAGGTTGGCCACAGCTTTTTGACGAGTCATAGACTACAGCACGGGCAACGAATTTCCTGATCTGAGCTCTAATCTCATGAGAGTCTTCCCTCTGCACCTAAGCAAAAGTATTCAAGATCCTCGGATTGGGCTACTCTCTTCGTGATTGAGACTCACAACAATGGTAGTCAGAATAATCACACACTGAGGCAAAATGAAGTCATCATATCTGACCCGACCTAAGAATGATCTGGCAGAGTGACTCTTATGCAGTCCTTCAATGAAGTCCAGGTCAGAAATAAGGGAGAGAAAGTGTTCTGCAATGGTCAAGTAAAGCCAGATTTTAAAAAATGTACTAAGAGGAATAAACTATGACAAAAACCCAGTTGATTTGGTTTGGCACTTTCAAGCAGCTCCAAAAACTTGACTACTCGGTACTCTAACTTTTCCTCACTTCAATTATTCGTATAGTTTTCGAGACCTAGGCGTCACCCTATAGATAGTTCTCTAATCTCTGCCGAACACATACCGATAGCTAAGCTTACTCGCTCTTCCTATTTCCAGTTAAGGCGTATGAGGTCTTTTCGCAAATCTGTTTCATCTTCGACCTTTACCTCTATAATTGTTCACGCCTTCGTCTGTTCTCGGGATGACTACTGTAATTCTGTCTTTGTCCCTATCATGGTCCGGCTTGCTCCCCTACAGGTCGTACTGAATGCATCTGCTATAGGCTCATTGTCCGTCTTCCTCGTTTCTCACATATTCTACATTCATGGCTGAACATCTTCACTGGTTTCCACTCTCAGCTCGTATACAATTTAAAGTTTTCATTTTTGTCCTCAAGTCTCAACTGGGTTTTGCTCCGAAGTATCTTTGTGATCTTATACTTCTCCCCATTTCGGCCACGTCGCTGCGTCCTCTTAGGTCCTCTGATCGGCTTGACCTCTTTGTCCCTCGCCGCCTCGCGTCAGGATCGCTATGGCTCAATCCAGATCAATTGCCGGAATGGGTCCCTCCCTGTTGAATGGTCTTCCCCCATCCGTTCGCTTTGCCATCCACTCTAGCATGCAGTCTTTCGTCATCTTTCTCTTGTCTAAAAACCTGACTTTTCTCTCAGAGTTATTTGCACGCACTGGGAGCGCTTCTGAAAGGCTCACTTGCTGCAAGAAGCGCCTTACACATGGTGAGATGCAATACAATACTATACACACTTATAGTACTTTTTTGGATTTTGCCATATATCAGATGTTTATGTGTTTAAATTTGCTTGGACATATGAAAATTACAATGTGTCACAATGTCGCCTAAGTGGCTATTCTTCCATTGCTTTGCGCAAGTCCTAAATCTATTCCGATTTTCTTTTAATTTGGCAGATAACTATATTTCTAAAGGTGGAACACAAAAACATATTGGTCGATATTAGCGTCGAGATTTTAATTTTAAGACACACCCTAATAGTCATACAACAAAATTAATATCCATTTGTTTGTTTACGCTTATAGGTAGGTACACATAACCTTGCTGCCTCTGTAATGGTGCCTTTTACTACATACCGTATGAACGATATTTCAGTAAAACTTAAGCAATGAGTAGAAACCTTGAATGGCTTCCACTTAACTCGTTCAATTCAATTTTAACGTGGATGAATATACACAGTTAATTAGTGAAACCCAAGATTACGGCAGAGGACAAAATTCAGACATGCCACAATCCAATACAAAGGCCAGGATGTGAAAGCAAAATTTGAGTCACAATGCAAGGTTTTTGACAATAGTCAAAACTTCGGCAGAGCTTGAGTCTTAGGTAGTTGTGTAAAAAAGATAGGCCTACGTAAACATTCGTAATAAGACACGAAGGCAGAGGTCAAAACTCAGTGGCATTAGGCAGACAACCAACTGACCCGTGTGCATTACTCTGGTTAGTCCATCTTTCTAAAAAAATAGGATATCCAAAGCCTACAAGAGGAACACCAGATTTTTCTTCTCTCCTTCATGTAGGCATTCGAAAACTATTCTTTTCACTTATGGTTATGTTCTATCAGTTCAACTGTGCTCCCTAGTACCGGTAGTTCCCTTGTACAGTGTTATACCATTGTTTTACTACAGATTGCTTTACACTGAGACTAAGGCTTGACACAGAGACCAAACTTTGGGCAGTAATCAAAACTGCATTCCTGAAAATTTCCTAGAGTCTCTGCCAAAGAAACTGCTTATAGCATCTCTTCAATAAAAGGAAAAAAACATCTGACCTGACAAGTTGACAACGCAAGAATGTGATGAAGAAAATACATTGGTCCATTTGCTACACAAACCTCTTAACATTAATTAATGTCAACAGCTGGATTCAACATTAACAATTTGCAACCCAGTCACTTCAGACTTGCCATGCCATACCTACATCCAAACCACAAGACACACACAAAACCACTGTGAGTAGGAAAGAATATGGACTGTGTCTGTCCAACCAAACACTGTTTCACCAGACAGAAATTCACAGTTTAGTAAACAGTCTAAACATTGGTGTACAACTTGTATTTACAGCACTTATATAATCACCCAAACTCACGTCAAACCTTAAGTCTTCAGTAAAGTGAATCTTAAATATTGGTCACACGGTCATTTGCTTGGTTTCCCAAGTTCCCAACGCCCCAAACATTTTGTCTGTCTAGCACTGCAACAGAATCATAAGGGGCCCTCGTACGCAAATCACCTAAATCCCATGACCTCCCTCCTCTGCGCTTGTATAATTATATGGGCAGCCCCTAAGTAAAATCGTCTATCATGCAGCTTAAGTTGAGAAAAACACTTCACATAAAACATGAGTTTTGCAACGTATATGAACCGGAATTTAAATGACAGCTACAGCAAACGAAAGTAAAACTCAGCGTAAAGCATCATTTGTTTCAGCACTGCTGGACATTTCCATAAAATTATTTCTCTCTTAAATTCTAGTTCAACTTTTAAGTGCCAAATGTTGCATAAACAAAACATTATTTACGTCTTGAACATTGCCAATAATATAAACACATTGCCACTCTCCAAATAATCACACAGCACATGAGCACAATGCCACTCCCTGATCACATCGCACATTGCCACTCCCTGATCACATAGCACATTGCCACTCCCTGATCACATAGCACATTCCCACTCCCTGATCACATAGCACATTGCCACTCCCTGATCACAAAGCACATTGTCACTCCCTGATCACAAAGCACATTGTCACTCCCTGATCACAAAGCACATTGTCACTCCCAATCAAATAGCATCAATCAACAATCACTGATGATAAGCAAAGTCTTGCACAACTTATCATTTTTATGAGGGAGACTCAAACTCATACACAATACTTTTAATACAAGATGAGCACCACTCTACTTGTCTGCCACTATGTTTTCTTAAATGTTTCTTAAATTATACAGATACCAGATCTATTAAGTCTAACCTTGCACATAAAACAACTGAAACATTTACACAGCAAAACGATTTAACAATCACTATCGAAGTTAGATTAAATTATTACTTCAGTATTTTTACAACAACGCCGCATAATTGTGGCATGGCGTCTACACATGGCTTTTAACAAGGAGTGCGACAATTTGAGCAGAACCAATAAAGTTACTTATATGGACCTTGAGCCGGCCCATGCAGAACTGAATAGCACCACATAAACTGATGTAAAACAAAAACATTTGGTGCAAAACAATATGTTGAAATGACAATAATGTCACAGTGGAAATTAATGACACAAATCTACAGTGCAGTGGTCCCTACACTGTGAATATCTAGGAGAAACCTTTAACCTGCACACCACACAGCGCCTGTGAATAAGCTGGTCTCCTCGAGGCGGCTTTTGTGGGCGCTGTGAAATCCTCAAAGATTTACATTTTACATTACAATAAATTAGAATGTGTCCAAATTACTCCACATTACATTGTCCACATCACAAGGTATCTGCTTAGTTCCACATTACAAGAGCTTAACCAAAACGGCCAACATGTCACACAATCTTCCATGTTTACAAATTCTGGATATAATCAATCAGCAGTTTGATTCACCTCACAATAATATTCTCAACAGTTTGATGATTCTAACAATCTAAATTCCTTCTGAAAATATATCACATCACTTCGGTAAAACAACAATGGCTGCATCGTAACATCAAATAACACTACTTACTTATGCTCGAATTAATTTTAAAAAAAGACCAGATTCCTATTAAACATGATCTGACAACTAAGATGAAACTCTCTGATTATGGTCCAAGTTGATTACCGGTACTACCATTACAACAGCAAGAAGATTAATAATAATAATGACAGTAAAATTAAACTATTATACAAAAATCATGCAGCAATATAAATAATTCCTGATGTATATGCATTGCTAACCAAATTTTTCAATGTCATAAAAGTTTTCAAATTTTATAACGGGCAATAAAATGATAGGATGTCTTTCATAATGCTTTAACTCTGTCAGGACACCTGTGAAATTTTAATAAATCCTGATGTCATTTTAAGCTCTGACCATTTGCAAATATAGATAAATAATATATAATAAAAATAATGATAATAATAATGACACACAAAATTTAATAATAGCATTGTTTTAATAATAACATTGTTTTAATAATAGCATTGCTTTAATAATAGCATTGCTAAAACTCGTTAATCTCAAATCTCAAAAACTAGTAAAGCCTACAAATATTACGCAATCATAGGAAGACTACAAACTAATGGTACAACTATAATATATATATATATACATATATACACACATATAATGCACATATATGTATGCATGTGGATATTATATATATATATATATATATAAATAATTGAGTACACATGTCCAGACACACTGCCTTTTGAGCATTTGACAAAAGCATGCTTCAGCCTAAATAATGCTGAAGTCATCAAGAAAAAAGTCAATCAATATGCAAACAGTGATCACATAACTAGGAGGGTCACCACAAGTACACTCCCACAGACAGGTAGAGCCCAATTGTCATTATAATGATATTTTCATGTGAATCCATAGAACAATACTAATATACAACAGGTAATCATAACAATAGAGTAGATACCTGAAAATGAGCTATATGAATTTAGTGAATGAACAATACCAATGCTACAATGAACAATAATAATAATAATACTGTGAAGACTCTTAGTATTATTATTAACAACGTCAATATTCAATAATAAAAAAATACTATTGTATATGGCAATAATAACAACGGCAACTATTTACAATTAAAAAATAATAAAAGCAATGCCATCAACGAAAATAAACTGTTCTCCGATTAGTATTACAAACCAAATAAGTATTACAGAAACAGAAGCTAAAAAGTTTTTTCTGAGTAATTAATCTAGCCGTACTTGCTACTGAAGACCGTTCAAAAATTTAACATTCAGTCATTTTATTGACTTATATTGCGCCTCTTCAAGAAATCTACTCAGAGGCGCTCCCAGCCGACCCACAGTAAAAGGAAAAAACAGAGATAGAGTTTAGGTCTTTTGTCAACTGTTTCTACAGTAGAATCCCGCAATTTCCCTCAAAACAAATGTTAATGTCAGACAATCCATTCAACCTGACACTACATATCACCCATCTCACCTAAACCAGGCTAATGACCAACACGTGATAAAACTTCACTTTTTCAGTTTTTGGTTTTTGACAGAAAATGATAAATAAATAGGTTTTAAACGCATTAATAAAAAAAATTTGAAAAAAAACATGACAAAAGAATTTTGCATTACAAAGTTATGCAACAATTTTAAATGCATTTTTCTCAGAACTATAATTTGAACAGTTGATCCATATTTTTGCTTGTAACTTTGGACAGGAACATGATGGAACAATAGCTATTGAAAAATAAACCATCCATGACCTTCTTGTACCACGGTCTCGGAAGCCACAGCCCAGCATCGCGCCTTAGCCTCTGTCAGCCCTTTGTTGTAGAATGGCCTTCTTACTATCACTTGTGGTCAGTTGTTATCTGGAGGCATTACTGTATCTGCCCATTGTCTTAAGATCTTTCCTTTTCCAAGGGTGTTTCACACTGCGAGCGCCTCTGATTAGATTGTACTGTGAAAGGCAATTTATAAATCTGAAAATAGTATAGTATAGTAATAGAGTTAGTGTCATTTTTACGCTTTAAAACGTACATGGTACATGACACTCGTATTGTAAAAAGAATCGACTTAAGCCTGGCCTTGGTCAGATCGGTGACATATCTGAAAAATGACCACCAACCAATCAACGCCAGAAAGTCAACAAAATTGTCAGTGTCAAATCCTGACATTTCCATCACGTTGTGCATTAGCGACAAAGTTCCGAGTCATAAATCACATGCCGTGAATCCAACAACAATTCTTACAATTCTTGTCTCCTAAACATCAACAAAAACCTTCACAACATGCAAATCATATTTAAAAAATCAAATGTCCACATACAAATTATTTGCATATCAAGTATTCACATCAGAGTGCAACAAGGACAGTTGCGTGCCATTTAACCCTTTAACAACAAGTTCGTACTTAAATGTATAGGAAGCTTAAGCAGGTCGTCATTAAAGGGTTAAGTCGAATAGTACAGACAAAATCTTACATCCCGGCAAAATCTTGCGTCCATGATTCGTTTTAATCACAATATATTTACGTCCACCAGACGAAATTTCCTCTCAAAATATGCTAGCAGCAGGATTTTCGCCTGCTATTGTCCTTTGACGGTTCAAGTTTGCGAGGCAGTATGGTGTCTTTTTGTCCTGAAGATGCGTTGTTGCCTTTTTCTTTACGTCGTACGGCAAATTGTTTACCTGCACAAAAAATACAGTATAACGTAACGTAATATGGTAACTGTAATATTTATTAACATTACAGAAATTTATATATCACCCATTCAGGCTGTTATTCAGAAATGCTTTTGACCCCAGTACAGCTAAAAAGGACAGTTGTATAATGAATTCTACCATTTTCAGAGTTACATTACAGAACACTGCAGCAGTGGAATCAGTATGTCTGCATTTCGTTAATTATTTCCAACAACCTATCTGTATGTCTTTAACGTGTCTTAGAGAATAGTCTGTGCGTTCTTACTTATCTCAACGAAAAGTGCACCGATGTTAACGGCCGTCTTTGCACTCGTCTCGACAAATA
The DNA here is from genome assembly GCA_945859605.1 of Lumbricus rubellus. Taxonomy (NCBI): domain Eukaryota; kingdom Metazoa; phylum Annelida; class Clitellata; order Crassiclitellata; family Lumbricidae; genus Lumbricus; species Lumbricus rubellus. The sequence goes on along the minus strand of OX243816.1, from coordinate 35,617,316 downwards.
TCGCTCGCTGCATCTCGGCATAATCCATGGCATCTGCAGAAGACAACAGAAAGAAAACGTTAGAGTGGAAGACAACAGAAAGAAAACATTAGAATGGAAAACAACAGAAAGAGAACATTAGAATGGAAAACAACAGAAAGAGAACATTAGAATGGAAAACAACAGAAAGAGAACATTAGAATGGAAAACAACAGAAAGAGAACATTAGAATGGAAAACAACAGAAAGAGAACATTAGAATGGAAAACAACAGAAAGAGAACATTAGAATGGAAAACAACAGAAAGAGAACAATGGAACAGATGACAACAGAACACGTTATAATTTAGCAATTTCCTTTACGACTTGGGACTGCATTGGTTTCTGTAAATTATATTTTCTTTCATCTTTTTGAACATTTAAAGAATTTATGTATAAAATTCATATTGCCAAAATTATTGCAATGCCACCTCAGATGTTTCCTTTGTCCGTGAGTATAGATGGAAAAAATTCAACATGCATTCGAAACATTCTTAAATCTCTTCCAGCCATCTTAGGATGAGCAATTGTCAAGTACACATACAAAAGAACGCATCAACAAATACGAAAGAACAAAAATGACAATTGTGACCTTTGAACTGTATTTCTCGGAGGTCTTCAAGGTCGCATTTGTTACCAGCGATGGCGAGAACAATGTCAGGTTCGGCGTACTGCTTCAGTTCACGAACCCACGTCTTTACAGCGGCAAACGTTTGCTAAAACCAAATCGTTTAACCCTTTAATGTGGAGGGTATAGGATTTCCCATACCATTTACTACCATCTACCATTAAAGGGTTAAAAAAAAGCATTTGCAGTGTCAGCACACATGCTCCTGGTTTATGTGCCGTCCTGTTTATCGCAAAGCGGTGTCATGTCCCTCAGGAATAAATTAAAAATAAAACTAAAATGAAATCAAATGCAGCATGCCAGCATTGCCAGCCACTTACCTGATTCATGAGTGATACGTCTAGGCATACATTTTCTGCCAATTTAATTTAAGCTACCTGCAGCTAGGGAGTACATCTTTATTCTAGAGGTCAGAGATGGGAGAGTAAGTAAGAAGACAGGAAGGACAACTTTTGAATTTCAGGCTAGAAACAACATCACACAAGCAACACAATATATTTAATAAGATAGACATGAATGTAAGTACCAGTATGCGTCTCTGGCTATTACAACATCTTTTCAGAATATCATAGCACTATGAACAATATGAACAATATAAGACTGACGGAGGACAGGAAGCGTTGGAGGAACATTGTACATGATGCGGCCGACCCTCGGATCGAGGATGGCTGAGAACAGAACAGATGAACAATGCCTTCTAACACAACGTGTGCAAACTGTGCATGGATGTCTGCACGTTTCTAGGTATTTGCATGACATCTTTAAACACTAACACTGTTAACATATTAACTCTTTGTATCAGTATTATGAACACATCATGTGACAGCTACACGTATGTGTCTCCATTACACATGTCTCCATATTTTATGGTACCTTTTAACATTTAATCAATATCAACAAATGAATTATTCAACAACAATCGAATGAAGAACATTAAATCAATATAAACAAATGTCTCTTACCTCAACCGTGATGTCATAGACTATAATGGCTGCAGCAGCTCCTCGGTAGTACATCGGAGCCAACGCACGGTACTAGAACACGACAAAAAATTTACCAAAACAAACAATAACCGATTATCTCAAAGTGTAACAACAAAAAGGTGAAGTCATTCGAAGTTGGTCAAGCATGCAAGGTTTCATCTCACATTGTTACAATTCATTAGAAATGAGAATTCAACAATGCTTGGATATCTGTTACAGTCATCAATGGTAAACTCCCAGATGTAAAGACGTACAAATGGACTCCTGTCCAGAGTAACCATCATAAATCTAATCTAATCTAATCTGGAGACAAGTTCTAAAATGCTGCTACTGCAAAGCATAGCGGAATCAACCGGTGATCAAGCTTTTACCTAAAATACCAATGTCCCAATCACAATCTGCTGGTGAGAAACCGTAAATAACTTGTCAAGAATTAGACAAGATAGATTTCATTTATTATGTTTAAACAAATTTGTATCGCAATGCTTATCCATCATTTGGCAGATGGTTATATAACTTTAGGTATCCATACTTATTTGCTTACTTACTTCCTAACTTACTTTTATGAAACATACATGTGGTCCTTGGATTAACTAGCAGCTACAGAGGATAAATATAATAAACTGGTTGTTTTACTTGAGTGCCACAATGAGAAATTTTAGTGAATTTGGCTGATGTTCTAGATAAAATAAATCTATAAGCAAAAATCTGAACTAAAATTGAAATACTCAACACTATCTCATATAGAACTATATAATAAATGAACGAATAGTATAATAAGATACCGTACATAATTATAATTAGACATTCTTATCAAGAACAATTACCACAGACAGTATGGTGATAACTGATAAGCACATCCACCATGTGCGCTGTGCAGTATTGTGATAAGCACATCCACCATGCACATAATGGTGATCAGCACATCCACCATTTGCAGTATGGAGATTCGAAAATAAACCATGTGAAGTATGGCTATCAACACATCCACCATGTACTGTATGGTGATTTATCATATAGAAATGCACCTTTTCTTGACCCGCTGTATCCCATATCTGGTATTTGTAAGTCGTTGCATCGAGTGTCACAGATTTGGTGAGAAAGGCAGCGCTTCAAACAGAAAAGAAAACTCAGAAGTTACAAAAACCATCTGAAGCACCAGGCTGTCTGATAAAGCATTGGACTGGGGTCTTCCTGTGCGGTTTTCTAAACCTGCTGTGTCAAGTGAAATTGATAATTTGTTACCAAGACGTGCAGACCATTAGGAATGGTGACTAAACGACGAATTTCCACTGTTGTGTCACATAACAGCTAATGGATTAATGTAATGTAATGTAATTGAACATTTATTATAGCACCTCTTCAAGATATATCTACCCAGATGCGCTCTCTGAGCTTTCCTATACGATATAAATTGTGGAGCATGGTGGTGTAGCGGGTATGTTCGTTGTCTTGCAGCCGGAGGGTTGCAGGTTTGAATCCATCTCAAGCCACTGCATCGGAGTTTCATGCCGAAGCGCTGAGCAATTACGAGTGAAGGACTTGCCCAAGTTCCCTACACGGCGGCTTGAGGAGGCTATGGTGCCGATGAATTGTCATTCTTAGTGGTGCCATTTAATTAACGTAACTTCTTCTAATATAACAAGACAAATATTCAACTATAGAAGATTTAAACATCTAAAACAAGTGAAACAATTTCTCGAAGATCAAAATTTCTCAGACGTGTAAACGTCTTACCCAATTGTACTTTCCATTGTCGGTTTGAAAGCATCGTACACAAATCGATGAACAATACTTGATTTTCCTACACCGGCGTCCTAAGCACACATATCAGAAAGCACGTTAACTATTATAAGCAACAGTATAGAAAAACTATGCACCATTACCAGTATACCATGATTTACCAGTACCTCATTATTTATCAGCATACCGCTAATATTAGAATTATAACTAGGAGTAGTTGATGAAATAACAAAAATTGGAAATGGATAGTAGTATTAACACTAACTTGCCTTTAAGGTCAAATCACAACTGCTAGTTTGTTGTTTTATATTATAACCCCTATAACAATTATAAGTATAAACACAGGGAGCTATACTGGTGCTGAGGGATTTGTAGATGAAACATGATAATTGAAATGTTATCATGAAATCAACAGGATGCCAATGCAGTTGATGGAATAGGACTGAGGAATTTGTTCGCAGTGGAACATGCAGCACCACCCGGGCTAAGGAATTTTAGATGCCTTGCAGCCTGTTGAGCTCAAGGTCTGAGAGACCCAGAAAAACTGAATTAGCATAATCAATTAGCATAATCAAGGCAAGAGGAGACAAGAGAACAGGCTATGGTTTGTGACATATTAAAAGTCAGAGTTGACCTGATGTGGCGCATAGCCCTGATGTGACAGAAACAAGATTTGAAAATGCTTGTCATGTGTGGTTGGAATGTAAGCTCACTGATCAGAGTAGCCTCCAAGTGTTTTGACAGTACGGTATCTTACAGTTCTAGACACAGAAGTCCCTGCAAGGCTGATACTTGAAAATGAATGGGGAAAAATGCAGATGCTGGCATGACCGAAATTGATCGCCTCATACTTGCCTGGTTTTATGGCCAAACCCTTTAAACAGAACCATGTATACAGAGTTTTAGTTTATCAGACTGATCAGTTTGCAACAAAGCGATACGAAGCCAAGTATCGTCAACACACTGCTGTAACTGGACCCCAAAGCGATTGGCTATACGACTAATTGAGGAAGTAAAGTAAATAATAAAGGACCGAGAACAGATCCCAGTGGCAATTCAGCTATGCAAGCAGCGGGCTCAAGCCGAGCCGTCTCGAAATCAGCCTGCTGATTCCGGTCACCCAGGTATGAGGCTAACACCTGACAACTGTGAAGGTTCCTTCTTAGACCAAAAAGCAAGAAAAGATGACCATTTACTGGAAAATATCTGACAAAAGAATTTCTAAGTACTAACCCCAAGGAGGCAAAGCTTCACTTCTTCAATCGATGTCGTCATCATTCTGCAGGAAGATTTCTGTACAGTTGTAACACAGCCGGCAAAACTTTGTAAGAACCCTTAAAGCATATATGCAATTACATGCAATACAATTCAGCATAAATTATATACAAATACAATGTAATTAAGCAGCATACTGAGTTACATAGAATATATATTCGTTCTATTGACAAATAACCGGTCGACACAACGCAACAGTTAACAAGCATAGACAGAGCAGCAGATTAAAAGCCTAGTAAAAGTTTTTATACAGCATCCGTGTGATGAAGTTTTTGTTTGTTTTTAATGATTAGTTCAATGGAAGTGCCTTTGTGAGGTATTTAAAAGGTACGGTATTGTTTTCATGTTTACATACATACAAGTCATACATGCACAAGCATTGCACATGTATACGCATGTGTTATATACACGATATGTATTCATACACAAAACACAAACCAAAATTTACACTGTGCTATATAAATTCTCAATAATGACATAGACCTAGAACATTTGTTCCTCACATACTCAAAATATTGTTTATAACTTATTAATAAAATATTCTCTTTGCTACTTGTATAACTAAACTCTTTAAAATACATATTTTTAATTTTCAAATGAAAATTTCGAACGCATAATTTAGCAATTACTTAACCTTAATTGGTAAAAACGCACACTGCGTGCCCGTACTCCAAACAATATGGCTGCCAACGAATGCGATAAAATTAGAGCGCGACCGATCGACGACAACGCAACATGCATCCCAACATGCAAAGCGTGAGGGCTCAGGTTAGGCGTCATGAGGGTCGGTTAGGGCTTGTTTTAGGGTTAGTGCAGTCATTCTGCTGAAATTGAAGCTAAATTGACGAACAATGTCGTCGATGGTCGCGCTCTAATTTCATTGCATTCGTTGGCAGCCATATTGTTTGGAGTACGGGCACGCAGTGTGCATCTTTACCCCTTAATTATAAGCTACACTGGTCAGTCTCATGAACATTCAACAAGTGCTGGTCGCTACCCACCGACGTAGTAAGAAAACTTAGGCAATCCTGTCAACGGCGGTGTTAAATTATTTCACACTCAGATTCAGATATGTTCGCCGATGACTCTACTTTGTGATGTGGTGGTGGTGGTACTGGTGGTGGTGATACCACCACCACACCCACTACCACCATTACAACCACCACCACACCCACCACCACCACCATCACACCCTCCACCACCACCATTACCACCACCACCGACACCACCACCACCTCCACCACCACATCCACCACCACCACCGCATCACAAAGTAGAGTCATCGGCGAACATATCTGAATCTGAGTGTGAAATAATTTAACATCGCCGTTGACAGGATTGCCAAAACTTAGATAAACAAACATTTGGGTTATTGTGACTGACGTCTCGGTAAATCGTAAACAGTATGGCCGCCGTAGATGCGTGCATAACAGAGCGGCCCGACATACGACCCAATATTTCCGCGAAAATTGAAGCACGCTTCAATTTCATCAGAATGACTGCACTAACCCTAAAACGGTAAAATCCCAGACTGGCTGCCCGTACTCCAAACAATATGGCCGTTAACGAATGCAATAAAATTAGAGCGCTACCATCGACGATATTGTTCATCAATTCAGCTTCAATTTCAGCAGAATGACTGCACTAACCCTAAAACTAACCCTAACCGACCCTCACGACGCCTAACCTGAGCCCTAACCGACCCTCACGACGCCTAACCTGAGCCCTAACCGACCCTCACGCGCTCTAATTTTATTGCATTCGTTAACGGCCATATTGTTTGGAGTACGGGCAGCCAGTCTGGGATTTTACCCCTAAAACTAACCCTAACCGACCCTCACGACGCCTAACCTGAGCCCTAACCGACCCTCACGCTTTGCATGTTTGGATGCATGTTGCGATATCGTCCATAGGTGGCACTCGGTAAATGTCAAGACTGGCTGCCCGTACTCCAAACAATATGGCTGCCAACGAATGCAATAAAATTAGAGCGTGACCATCGATGACATTGTTGATCAATTCAGCTTTAATTTCAGCAGAATGACTGCACTAACCCTAAAACTAACCCTAACCGACCCTCACGACGCCTAACCTGAACCCTAACCGACCCTCACGTTGCGATGTCGTCTATAGGTCGCGCTCTAATTTTATTGCATTCGTTAACGGCCATATTGTTTGGAGTACGGGCAGCCAGTCTTGACGTTTACCCGGCACTCTAATTTTATTGCATTCCTTGGCGGCCATACTGTTTACGATTTACCGAGACGTCAGTAACAATAACCAACATTTGTTAGAGCGAAACCATTACGCGCTTTCCCTATTGATATAAGTCGGACAGATAAGCCATACTTTTGTCTCCAAACGACAATCAGTTAGATAATTATAGGGCTTCGTTTTGTATTAATTGACGTTATTCGACATGATAATTATGAGTGCCACCTTGTCAGATGATAATGGAGGAGGAGGCGAACTACGGATCTCTTGATCTTCAAAGGTACATTTCAGCTCGTCCGCATTATCCGAAAATCGGGGAAGAGCATGACACACGTACAGAAAACGTAACAGAAAATTGTCTTTTTTATTTTCCTCTTCAATGTTTACACTAACTGAAGTTTCCGACCCTGACCTAGGCTACTGTCACGCATAACGAACGCCATATTGTGATTCCTCACTCGTAAGCAATGACGAGTTTTATAGCGCCATAACTAGAATCTAACTTCTGAGATGGTGTGTGTTTGCAGTTTAACGTCGCTGACTCGCTGTGTGGTAACAAACACCATTAGCGACGCTCTCCTTTATCCAGGCTTCAGACTGGCACCGGCAGAGTGCATGCAACCAGCGGCGGAGTTACTCGGATGAAATTTCATGCAAAGTCTATAGCCTGCGTTCATTGATACAAAGAATTCAAGGCTAAAGTTAGAAATTGCTCCTAAGTCACTTAATGGAATCATGTTTGTTCGAATTCCCAGGTTTGTCAATGCTTTGAAAATCTCAGTGGCGTGATTTCATTTATTTACATTGATTGTAGTTAACAGCCACAGCTTCGTAGGACCAGTAGGGTACCAGCTCAAGCGTCGTGACGTCACAACAGGTGCTTTAAAATTGAAAGACTGAGACAATGGAGTTAATTTTTGAAATATTTTGCCGTTTAAACGTAGCGAAACTATAATTATTGGATAAGCTAATGGAAAGCGATAAGAAAGTAATCGAAAGGAAAGTCAAAGTTCCATCGCTTACGAAGATTCGTTAACGCTTTCCTTCATATCAGTTGGATTTAGAACTTCAAGTAGGTACCTTGAGTGCTGTTTGCACCGATACTCGGGGCGTTGAAGTTTTTAAGCGCAGTATTGACGGCGCTGGTATGATTTGTGTGTGCGCTGGGGGTCAGTAGGCGTTCTATTGTGCAAGGACATTTAAACGTAGTTTGAGTCGATTTTGTGATTTTAAGGACATGAAGTTAGTCAACTGTAAATGCGAAACTTAGCTGGGTTGGTGTGGGATGCATAAGTTGAATCGGAGTCTCGGACTCGACGGGGAAATCACGTCTAGGGTAAACCTGTAGTTTAGCGTCGTAAATTATTTCAAGGCAAGGTAAAATTATTGCAGTGACTCTGGAAGTTGTATGAGCGATGAAAAATGTCTTAGGAGAAGCAGAAGTTGGATGGGTGATGAAAATATGTTGTATAGTAAAAGTATAAGTTGGATGAACAATGACAAGTTATTGTGGTTACGTTAGAAGTCGGATGGACGATGAAGACCTGGTATTAACACTAATTATTTATTCAAGTAGGTAAAAGTGCATTTTAGCGTATTTTATTCCAAACATCTGAACTAAAAACAAATAGCGTATTTTATTGTTTGGTTGCGAATTTCGAACTCATGCAGATATTTCATCAATCCGACTCCATCTTGGCATGAATAATTTTAATTAATCCAGCTTCTGCTGGAGCAAGAATTATTTTTTTTCATCATCCAAATTCTATTTTAACAAATTATTTGTTATCAATCCAGCTCCTATTTAATTAAGAATCTTTTGAGCAATCCGCTTCTATTTATTAAGCATTATTTTCATCAATCCAACTTCTATTTCTCAAGCATTCTTTTCATCACTTCAGGATCCATTTCTCAAGTGTTATTTTCATCATAGTTGTAAAAAACGTTTTTTTCCCGTTTTGCTCTCAAAAAACGTAGTGTTGTTCGTTTTTATTTTTCCCATCGTTTTTTTATCGTTTTTTATTTTTTCTTTGACACATTGACCGCCAGCTACGAGTTATCTCGTAGTTAAACCAGTCATTTAACATGGCGTGTAGGCGGTCAATGTGTTAACTTTATTTATTTATTTGCTTTCTGTTATTATTTTCCTTAATTTTGATTTTTTTCTGTTTTCCGCCAACTTTCAAGGATTCAGCTTACTAAAGTCATTATTTCATCGTTTAACATCATCATTTAAGAGATAGCCTGCGTGTAGTAGGTTCCTAATCAAGGTTTTCATGGTTAAAATGCGGTTTTAAATGTAGCAAAGTCAAATTATTTTCTGTTTCCGTTTTTTATCGTTTTTTGTGGTTTTTTATTTTTTTCGAAAAACAACGAGGTTTTTCCGTTTTTTATTCTGTTTCCATCGTTTTTTACATCTATGATTTTCATCTATCCAGCTTTTATTACAGCCGTTAGATACTTTAATCCATCTCCCATTTTTCAAGGATTTTCATTAATTCAGCTTTTATTTTATTTCATGCCTGTTTCTTCTTTTTAGGTTTCTTTCCTATTCAGAATGACTTCTATTGAATTTGATACGGATGGTTTACCATTGAGCTCCGATGCAAAGACATTTGCGGAGGAAGGAATTGAAATCCATATTCCAAAAGATTCTCTCACAATCGCCTCATCAACGTCGAACCCTCAGCGTTGCCGACGTACGTCTGATAACGACAGTGGATGCTCCCTCGACGAGTTCTCCTGGTTTCCTCCAGGACTGACATCTGCACTCGTAGGTTTTAATGTACATTGTACAAGCGTTTTCTAGCAGTGACTGAGAAACCAAAACAGCCTTCCTTAAAGTAAATTGTAAATTGTATAATCTTCTTCTTCTTTATTCTCTTCCGTCAGTCGAGTGACGACGATGAGGCTCCCACATGACTTCTCAAATTTCTCTGTTTCTGATGAGATCCTTTGCTCTTGACATGTCAATATTCATCTCTTTCAGGTAAACATTGTATATTAACCCTTTATTGGTTAATTTTTAAATTTTAAGCCCGTTTTCAGCGGATATTCTCGGGGCAAACGGGTAAAAGATTAATGACCATTTTTAAAGCGCTTCTCTCAGCAAATGCCTTTTAGAAGCGCTTCCATTCCATTACGATCGACGCTGAGAGAAACGAAAGGATTGGAGATTAGAGAAAGATAAGAAAGACGAAAGTGTTTAAATCAGTTTCATTTCTTTAAGTGTTCAGACTACAGTAGTTTGTTTGATATATTGCAACTATGTTGTATGCCTTCTCTGTCATTTCATTCTATACCATTTTTTTCCTATACATATAGATTAACTTTTTAAATTGAAATACGCGTGAAAATTGTTTAAATTAAATAGTTTAATTGCATCTCATCTACATTATCTTTTAGCAGACCATGCCATTTTAAAGCGCAGCCTTACTAAAGAGTGAGCTAAGGCTGCTCTCAACGATACTAAGCCATACCAAAGCTTAGCATTCTGGTCTTATATCATCAGGCATTGTTTCGTTTAATCTTCTTGAACCAATGCCTGTTGTCCTGTTATATCCAGGTTCATCAGTACATGCGTTGTTTGCCGGAGAGTAAAGTACCCCACGTTGGAAGTGTTGGTGACAGATATCGGACAATGCAGCTACTGAAGCAGCTGCCGGTGCAAGACAGTAACAGCAGGTATTGTCATGGACTGAGTGATGAGGAGAAGAAGGAATTGAGAATCTTCTGTGAACGACGCCAGAAGGAATCGCTCGGCAGAGGCGTTGTTAGTCTTCTGCAGCCATCCAACCAAGGCCTTCGATGTCGTGAGGTATATTTAAAGTGGTTTGATAATATAATCATAACAGTAGTAATAATAATGATAATAATAATAATAATGTTATTATTATTTCTTTCTGCACTCTAATAACACTGGACAACTTTAATTTTATAATAATAATGATAATAATAACAATAGTGTCCCACGTTGGAAAGACAAAAATGTCATCCTTTTCTGGACATGCTAATATTTTAGTAATTTTATTTAACCTATGATTTAGTTTGTACGTTTCATTACCGATATTATTATTACTTTGATGTATCATTGTGATATCCTCCTTGTGATCACCTCCTCCTATCAGTCTCTTCGGAAGCTTCTTCGTATAAGTTCGTGGTAGCATAGGCCTATCCCTAGATAACTGTTTCATTAGCTAAATGGCTAGGTAAAGAATCTACAGTCTTTCACTGTTTTATTAACCAACAACGACGACGTGTTTAAGTCTTCTTATTATACTCCAAAATCCGATGTAAAGTAAAACGATCAGCAACAACACAACAATGACTACACTTGCGTTATCATAACAACTACACGACTACTACCTTCATCAGTCTACTCTATCGCAACTCAACAACAACTATTACAGCCTATCTCAACGGCTCTCAACACACAACACTCCTTCTTCACTTCCACTCCCTCCTTGTACACTCAACGTACGCTCGTCTAGACATCACGCACTGTCCAGACAATCACCTGTCCAGACGCCGCGCGCCAATTTGCAGCTGTCCTACCTGCGTCGCTGTACGACAAACGTCGTGCACTGATTAAATTAGCTTACATTACCTCCTTCCTTTCTTTTGAAGAGAGCTAATTAATCTTAAAAATTAGCGAACGTATAATGCTTAAACTAAATACAAACAATTTCTATACTAAATGCAATCACAAAATATCTTATACTACAATCTCGATAAGCAGTCCGCTACTACATTCAGCTTTCCCTTCTTATAGTTCAACAGAATGTCAAAATTTTGCAATGATAAAGACCATCGGACTAACTTAGCAGACTTCGACATTGACTCAGTCAAATAAACTAAAGGATTATGGTCAGTGAACACATTAATCTTGGAACCAATAATAATTTCTTTCAATTTGTTTAAAGCCCATATGATTGCATAGGCTTCCTTCTCAATCGTCGCCCATCTCCTCTGGGTATCTGTCAGCTTCTGACTGATAAATGAAACGGGACGTTCTATCCCCTCATCGTCCACTTGTGACAGCACAGCCCCCACAGCAAAATCACTGCTATCACAATACAAATTAAATGGTTTGCCAACCTCAAACATATATAAAATCACATTATGCAATCTGATCTGTTTCAGAAACAATTCTAATTGTCTTAAAAGAATGTCCATTCAAATGATTAGGACAATTATCAAAATGTACTTCAATGTCATCTACATACGGCTCATTGCATACAGCACTTGTTTAGACATCTTGATTGCTAAATCGCTAATTTGTTCCTCACCCACTTGAAGTGATTTCTGTTGCTCGCTGGTAAGATGTCCGATCTGTTCATAGTCCAATTGCAGCGATTTCTGTGTCGTCTCTGCCTGGTCTTCTTTCAATGGTAGTTCTACCACTGATCCGAATTCGTCGTCCTCTTCCACGATGAGACCACATGATAATGTTCTTGCGATGAACTTCCTCATTTTGTTGGCATGGACGATTCGTCGGCCGTTTTCATTCATGTCCACCAGATACGAATACTTGGATCTTCTTTGTAGCACTGTACATGGACCATGCCATCGTGAGATCAATTTGCTGGTTGACGTTGGATATAGTACGTTGACGTTTTCTCCTGGTTTGAATTCTTTATATTTTGCTTTCTTGTTATATTGGCCGGCATACTGTTTTTGTTTCTCCAATTTCTTTGCATTTTCCACCTGTTTTTCATCATTCGTATTCTCCGTAAACATTTCTCTCATGCTCGTACCAATTTCCACATCGCTTCCCGAATCTTCACTATCATTTCGTTCACATGCAGCCATCACTTCTTCATTTTCATTGTTCTCGGGTGTTATTCCTTCGTCATCTTGAATGCTGAGTTCATCTTCGCTGTCCGTGTCATCTTCTTGCGAACTTTCGTTTATCATTTCATCTTCTCCGCCTTCGACTTCTGCTCTCCGACTTTGTGCTCTTGTAGTCACATTCGCTTGTAGTTCCCCTTGCAATACACTCACTGGTGGAATCTCTTTCAATTCTGCAATTATCTCCGGATGTAGCAAGAACTTTTCCCTGTTTTCTTTGCACAGATCCGCTGGAATGCTGGCACACACTAAAGTTAAATATGGCGCGATATTTATTGTCCTATCCTCTGTAGCTGCTCCTTCGTTACGACTGCTCATCCGCACTTCGATTTTCACCAACTTAGCTGGAATCGGCTCTCCAGCTACACATTGCAGATGAACTCTGCCGATTTCTTCTACTGTCGTTCCTTTCAGTAGTTCCTCGTTGATTACTGGTATCTCGGTTCCAGAGTCACTCAATGCTTTGACTCGTATAGGCTGACCATCATTTCCACGTATTTCTACCGTCACATGCTGCAAGGCAATCTTCTTTATAAGTGAAAAATCATCTTTACTTTGTATTATGAACCGTGGTGTACATTTCATCACCGACTTCACTTCCGTTTCTCGGTTGTATTGTTCTTCCCAACCAGGAGGTGCATTTATCACTTGGATCTGGTTTACTCTCAAATTCTCTGCACTCCTACTAAAGCTCTTTCTCAGATTTGCCGCTCCTGGTGCTTGGCAGTGTTTTATTAGGTGTTTGTCAGAATGACAGTTGTGGCAACGTTTCTTTATAAAACTTCTTTGCTCATTGTTCTCCCACTTGTTGTACGGCGTGTATGATGCATTACTTTCTGTTGGGCGTCCCAGCGGCGGAGTTCGATTGTAGGCTTGTCTGTCCCACGTTGACTGCTGTTTATCTTGCGACCACTGCTTTCCCGAGAAATTATCTTTCCTTACATCATTACTTTTGGCTTGGCTTCCAGTTTCTTTGTTATTGCTGTCCCACTTGGTTTGCTTTGGATTATTGTCCCATGACTCATATTTCGGCTTTTCTTGAAACATCACACCAATCCGATTGTTTACATGTATGTCTGCGAGGTCTGCCACGTCACTGGCTTCCAAGCATTCTGTGCCCTCTTTTGCTAAGACAAACTGTAGTGGACCTGGTGGTAAACATTCTTTCAGCTTGTCCGCCACTAACAAATCAAACAGCTTCTCGTAGTCTTTGTCCACTCGTCTACTTCGGACATAATAATTCAACAGGTTCTTCAGCCTAGCCGTGAACATCGTATAGGTTTCTTCGGCTGTCTTCTTGGCCTCTGCAAACCTTGACCTGTACTCACGAGCTGTTAACTTGAATTCCTTCAACAAATGCTCTTTCACTGCATCGTATTCATCTAAATTCTCAAATGACAATCGATTCAATACCGTTCGCGCTCTCGGGGTCATCAATGGCAACAACAATTTCACCCAGTACTGCTTTTCCACAGCGAAGCTATTGAATGCATTTTCAACTGTTTCAAAATATAATGGCACTTCCATCATATCATATGGCATCTCCGGTAACACATGTTTCATTGCATCACCTATCTTCTTAATCTTTGACACCATTGTCTCACTTTCTCTGAGCCTATTCCGTTCTGACTCTTCACGGATTCTTCTATCGTCTTCGTCTTTCTTCTTCAGTCTATTTTGATCTTCTACCCTGCGCAGTTCCTCCTGTTCTATCTTTTGCTGCAACAAGTCTAACTGCTTTCTGCGTTCTTCTTTTTCAATAGCCATCTCATGGAGTTGAGCTTCCTTAATAGCAAGTTTCTTTTGTTCCAATTGCATCTGTTCTTCTCTTTCTCTTTCTGCTTTTTCCAAATTGTCTTTTTCGGCTTGGAATTCTTCCTGTCGAATCTCTTCTGCTCTCTCCAGTTCTTGTAAACGCATCTTCTCCTTTTCTTCCTCACGAGCCTTTTTGTCTTCGATCTGCTGTCTCCGTATTTCTTCATCGCTTCTCCTTGCTTTTTCATATTCTATCATCAACTCCATCCTTCTTCGTTCTGCTTCGTCCCGATCTATTCTCATTTGTTCTAATTGTATCTGGAACTGCTGCCTCTGCATATCTATCTCTTGTTGTCGCAATTCTTTCTCTTCTCGTCTACGCTGCTCTTTTTTCTCTTTTTCCTCTTGTTTACGCTCTTTCTCCTCTTGTCTGCGCTGCTCTTCTTTCTCTTTTTCCTCTTGTCTACTCATCATCATGAATTGTAGCAACGCCTCCATGGACATCGGTGCCTGAGGTTTCTCAACCGGCTTCTCCGCAGCGCCTCCGACAGCACCTTCTTCTTCTTCTTCTTTCTTAGCCCAAACCTCGGCTAAATTTCTCATCAATTCTTCCCTCGACATCTGTTCAACTTCTTCTGCGTCTAGATCTGCTTCAATTAGCAGTTTTATCAGTCTATCAGTAGACATCTTCTTAATATTTGCTTGCTTTTTCTCCGTAAGTTTCTCCATCTTACTTCTTTACTTTACAGATGCTCGATAAAATAGTAGGCTACTCTTCAAATGTTTGCAATTGACTGACTTCAATTCTTTATGCACACTTCAATAGACAAGCAAGTTTTTCTACCTTGTAGTCGTTGTGTTGTCGTTTCTCACTGACGTACGGATGCTCGATGTATCGTTGCTTCTCCCGTGTGCTCGGCTCCTCGATAAATTCACAGCGTCCGTTCCTCCACAACGTCTGTTGATTGGATAGAATCCCTCCGTTCGTAACTTGGCACGTAGACCCGCCGTTCGTAACTAGGATCGTTCTCCTGCAACTTGGATCGTTATCCCACCGCTGCCACCAAATGTGATATCCTCCTTGTGATCACCTCCTCCTATCAGTCTCTTCGGAAGCTTCTTCGTATAAGTTCGTGGTAGCATAGGCCTATCCCTAGATAACTGTTTCATTAGCTAAATGGCTAGGTAAAGAATCTACAGTCTTTCACTGTTTTATTAACCAACAACGACGACGTGTTTAAGTCTTCTTATTATACTCCAAAATCCGATGTAAAGTAAAACGATCAGCAACAACACAACAATGACTACACTTGCGTTATCATAACAACTACACGACTACTACCTTCATCAGTCTACTCTATCGCAACTCAACAACAACTATTACAGCCTATCTCAACGGCTCTCAACACACAACACTCCTTCTTCACTTCCACTCCCTCCTTGTACACTCAACGTACGCTCGTCTAGACATCACGCACTGTCCAGACAATCACCTGTCCAGACGCCGCGCGCCAATTTGCAGCTGTCCTACCTGCGTCGCTGTACGACAAACGTCGTGCACTGATTAAATTAGCTTACAATCATGATGATGTTTTACGCCCAATTGTGCGTTTACAAGTGGAGTACAATAAAGAAAATGCTTACTTACTTACTTGCAAATGTTTTATCCTGCTAATCTTAGAAATGCTTGGCCACCATCAATACTGCTGGCCTCAATTTTTTTTCGGACCTGGGTTGCTACCTTACACTAGCTGCAGATGAACCAGGAAAGACCATCCATTTAGTTAAGATGATCTCGATCACATCGCTTCTGTGCCGTAGCATTTAGAGGCTCCATTATAATATCCTAGTCCGATTGTTTAATTTATAAGTTCCTGCCACCATGTTACCATTCAGCCATTCCCACTCAAATGGTGGGTGTTTGCTAAAAAAATTCGGTGATGTCTGTTTCATGATCCAGACTAAGAACACCTATTTCGTTAAGTTAAGTTTTGAACATGAGCACATGTAATGTACAGCATCCATCCCCTTTGTGACCAGGCAAGAATTGCTGCCGATTTTGATTATATTTTAGTTCTGTACCATCTTATTAAAGATGGGAATGGATTAAGTCAAATCATGGGAGAACTGCCCTTTGATTTTTTCCAGTGTCTGTAATTTTTCTCTTGTTTTAGTGCAACGGAAATCTGAAGCAAGGCGACGTGGTCGTTGGTGCAACGAGAGCCGGCGCCAACGCCTTTTGGCATCCACGCTGTTTCCACTGTCACAAATGCCGAGAGCTGTTGGTCGATCTGATCTACTTCATCAAGGATGGCGTCCTTTTTTGTGGCCGACATCACGCAGAAACAATGAAACCCCGATGCATTGCATGTGATGAGGTAATAATATTTTTGTCTATTAATAATAATAATATAATATAATGATGTTATTGTTTATTATTAATAATAATATAATATTATTGATTAAAGTTAATGATGATAAATGCTGTAATTTCCTTTGCTCTAAGTTGGTTGCACTTTCTTTGAGACTTGACTGAGGATGCATCTTTAAATTTAATCTGTTTGTTCTTTTTATACTTTTGTTTCTGCCATCATTGCCATGGACATTTTGGACAGTGTTTTTGCATATTGTATTGGTGTATGGCATTGCATAACTAAGGCTGAATTCCATGGTGGTCAAGCCTCATACGCATGGACTTAGTGTATCATTTTGCAAGTTGATGCCTTTGATTTAGCATGAAAAGTAACATGAACCAAATAAATTTGCCAATTTCTTCACGGCACAACACCATTTTCGGGGCTTTAATTGTCTCACCTGTATTTGTTTTCAGTTTTGCCTTCCTACTATAGTTTCTGCTTAAGTTGTGTAACCTTGCTTTGCTATAATTCCAGATCATCCTGTCGGAGGAATGCACAGAGGCGGAGGGACAGACATGGCACATGAAGCATTTCACGTGCGTCGATTGCGAGACTCCACTCGGCGGTCAGCGTTACGTCATGCGTGACAGCCAGCCATTGTGCTGCGCCTGTTATGATGCCATCCACGCGGAACGCTGTCAGGCGTGTCGCGGATTGATCAGCATCAACCAAGGTCACCTGGAGCTGAACGGACTGCGCTGGCACGCGACCGACGCCTGCTTTCGCTGCGACACCTGTCGCCTTTCGCTTGTCGGTTATCGGTTCATGCTGAAAGGCGACGTTCTCTATTGTTCCGATTGCGCCATTGTTGCGATGGGCGTCTTGGAAACGGAAGCGGGAAAGATTGAGGTTCAAGACGACGAAGTGTTTGAAGAGCAGCAAGCGAGGAATATGTCGCGGGAGAGCGGTCGTGGGGCGGAGACTACCGTCCCTTGCTGTCGAACGGGAAAGGATTTCTGCGAAGAGGAGTTTGAGAAGCGATGTGGATGCGAGTTGCATTCAACGTTTGAGAAGCAAAATGATTTTGTCGAAGGCTGGGTTGATATAGCATGCACGGCAGGGAATCGGTCGACCGAGCGTGACTGCGACGACGACTGCTTCCGAGACTTGGATCGTCTAGAAAAGTCGAGCTGCGTTGAGAAGTTTGGGAGTGTGAGCGCGCACGATGAGCAACTGTTTCTGGATGGAGCGGAGTGTGGTCTGGATGATGAGTTGCAGACGTCGCAAGTGAGCAAAGAGGAGGAATTGATCGACATGTATCGAAGCCAGTCACCGAACTGCGACGATTACAACGACGGCAACGAAAACCCGGATGAACGGGAAATGAATGCACGAGACGCAGACGAAGATTTCTATGAAACTGAGGACCCTACGGAGGTGTTGACGACAAGCGTGGATCCATACGAAACACAAAGACCGCATATGAGGGGACAAAAGTCGAATCTTTCTCAGTTGGTCAGCGTTGATTCCGAACATCCCAGAAGAAATAAGAAATCCGTGCGATTTGACCCGTCGACCAAAGCCGCCCGTACGCCTTCGCCACGAGAGGAGTTCAGGCGACGTCTCAAGCAGAGACATCGTTTGCCCGCTTCCAGCCAGGATGACTGGAACATCTGGGACCAAGGTCGAAGCCATCGAAGGGCAAGTGGACACAGTTCTGATGCTTCAAGGTCAAGGCCTAAGCGAATCAGCAGGTACAGTTCCGATGGAGCCATATCAAAGTCAAAGCGGAGCAGCTCTGAGCGAACCAGTGGCTACAGTTCAGACGGTGCGTACGCCAGCGGGAATGGCAGTCGACAGCGGTCGCACTGGCTGGAAGATTGGGAAGAGATGGCAGCAGCACGCGGGGAATACCTGGATTGTGTAAATCCCAGTTTCCGCTTCGGAGAGCTGAATGCGGAAGACATCGAAAAGTGCAGCACTTGTTCCAGTTCCAGCGACTCGTCGGACACGTTTGAGAAAAGCCGTGAGTACGCTTACATGGCCGAGTTGAGTCATCCGTCGACTTCCTCCCGAAGGGATCATTCGTCATCTTTGTCGTCTCGGCGCTCCCTCACTCTTCCTTCTGTATCACGAAATGCCTTTTCAGCTCCCGCTGTGAACGAAAAGAAAAAGGGCAAGAAAAAGAACTGCATTGTGTCCTAGTTGGTGTATTTGAAGCCGCTGTGGAATGACTTGCGTTGTGTCTTGTTTGATCAGTGGTTACACAGGACAGAGATTGTTTTCTTAATGCACGAACATTTTCATTTTCTGTTTCAGAAAGCTGGAACATTTTTGATCTCTGCCTTTTTGATCTTTATTATTTAAACGAAACGCTTATTTAAATATTGCCATGCGACTGAAGTTGTTTTGATTTGTTACGTCATATCCACGAAATATCGACAGGGTTCCAACTTTTAACAACACAAATATCAGACATTCTTCCAGTTTTGGTTCGGTCTTTTTGTACTAAATATATTTTCTAAGACTTATTTTGGTGTATTTTTGTACGTTTGATCAGATAATTAATCGTGAAGTCATATTTAAATATGTTATTATTTTTATGATGGCAGGATTATTACCGTGACTAATTTATTTGAAAAATTCTGAGTTTATTATTAGAATTTATATAGCATCCTTTTGCACATTTCTGCATGAAACGGGAAATGAAAACAATTTTGCGTAAAAGGTTATTTTTATCGGCTTTTATGGATTAAAGGTGCGGCATTGTTGTAAATTTTGCAAACAGAAATTGCGTTGCATTGTGTACACTGTAAATGCACTAGTGTTTTACAGTGTGATGTAATGTAGGAGAACACTTCTGCGTGGTTTTCTTTGTGAGATTCTGTTCCATATAATTTTACCAGTGCTGTTACTCCAGAATGGATTGGTTGTGTTTAGGTATCAATATATAAATATGACTTTCGCTTCTCTTAGAAAACTCGGACTTTCGTCAGCGATCACGGCCTATTGTAATTGCAAGGCAACAGTGAAATTGAAAAGTGCAGCTTCCCTCCGAAAGTGCTTTAGAGACTGATAACTTGATAGTATTTAGAAACTTAGTCATGCTGTTTTGTGTCATGCAATTGTACTGCATATTGATAATGGTAGTCCACATAGGTGCAATCACGTCCTAGAAGTTGGGGGGACCATAATGAATCACGTCCTAAAATTTGGGGGGACCATAATAATAAAGTTAGGGGACCACTCAAAATTTGGGGGGGACGCGTCCCGTGGGTCCCATAGGTTGGTTGCGCCTATGGTAGTCCATTTCCTGCACGCATGTTGTGATCAGATGCAAACTCACTGCAATGAGACTTTTTAATTGATCTAGGAACTTGTGACTCAAATTAAGTGTGTAGTTGCTACTATCCATCGCTTGCTTCCTGAGTTTCTATAGTTGCTACCAGTCATATGTCTACGTGGAATTGTGCGACAATACATACAGGTTCTTGCTACTGATGCCCCTTAATAACTAAGGTACTACCTGCATTCCTACCTACTTTAGCACAATTACCAACATTGTAAAGTTTATGCGTATATTTGCTCCATACAATTTTCATGTGGTGTATCACTGCAAGTGCAAACATGATACATATAAACCTGGTGCATTTTCTGCAGTCTCACAGTTGAATTGAAATGACACGAACTTGGTTGGTAATGATTGTGGAAAATAATGAATACCGATTCTGAAGAATGAAGATTGAATTTCTCTTTTGAAAATGTCTGTTAGCAAGTCATCAGTTTGCAGCTGAGTTTGATATTGTCTCTCATTTCGTTGAAAGTAATCGATGAAAGTAATTAAAGTTTTTCTGCTGTGATGCAGAATTGAGTTTTGTGAAAGTCGTTGCTTTGCGGCTGAGATTGATATTATTGACTTATAATTTTGTTGAAACTAATCAGCGAAGTAATTACAGTTTTTCTTTTGTGGTACCGAATTGATTTTTTGAGACATGCTTTGATTGCTTTTAGCTAATTACTGAGTATTGGTTGATATTGATGCTGTAGTTTATATTTTGGAGACTAAGTTGATAATATGGACATATGGTTTACAGGTGAGATTTGGAAAGTGCCTTTTGTAATTTGAATGTCATTTTGGCCTACAAGTAACAGCAATACTGCAAAAATAGCTGATCAGTTTGATATGCAGATGTATTTAGTCGTGTGCATTGTTGATTTTTATTATGTCTCATTGGCTAGTTTGAAGCAGCAACGGACATGCCACATTATACTTAGTTTTGAAGTATTAATGTCATAAATTAAGTACTTTATTTACGTTACATGTACCAAATGCAACTTAGATTATTGTTACTAATTACAGGAAGTTTTTATAAAGACAGTGTAGTGATATTAGTAGAGCAGTATTATGAAGCAATATTTATAGAAGTGTGTTTATTGGTGAACGGTTTTTGTTGTTTCTGCAATTGCAGGTCTTTTATTTAAACCCATTTCTTCTCTAGTTTTGTACCTGAGATATATAATAAATATTGTTGTCATATTTTGAAAATTTTACTAACCTTCCACCTACACAAGCAAGGGAGTCCATGAGTGAAGATGAGAGCAAGAATTCATGTGCAGAGGTGGTGAATGGTTTACATTATTAAAACAAATGGATTTTCCAAATGAAAATTTTAACATTGGCCACATTTTAAAACCAGCCAAAGATCAGTGTTTTCAACGACTGCACACTTCTAAAGATCAGGTTTATAATATTACATTATGATGCATATCACTTGCAGTTTAGAATATATTATCTGTAAACTGTCATGATGAGTAGTAAAAAATGGTGTCGAAATCTTTTGTTGTGGTTAACTCGAGTAGGCTAGGCCTACTTCCGCGGCTCCACCCAGTGACATATCCAGAAAGTTTATGAGGGGGCCAAAAGGGAGGGGTGGAGGACGAGCGACGAAATATTGCGATTGCTGAGGCGTGCTGCGCCGAGAGGGCAGGGCTTTTGAGAGTGGATGTGCCCTCTCCAGAGTAAGAAATTTTTCAGATTACTCAATAGATTTGTACATTAGCATAATATATTGACCCTAAGAGGCCCTCGTTTCATTTTGTCAGTTATTACATACTGTCATGTAAAAGTTATTCAGTTAACAATTTGTTGGTAACAGAAGGAGTAGGGTTAGGGTCGTCATTCGGTCCCGGATATAAGTTTGGCTCATGGATGTCAGCTCTGAAAATCTGTTACGACTTTCAATCCCAAGAAAAGGGATGAAAAGCATAAACTTTAAAGAGGTTTGTGTCACTTTGTGAGATTGACAATTTGACATGTTCGTCCACTTACCACTACATTGATTTTTTAAGGTTTAATATCTAATTATAAGAATCTAAGACCATCGGCCTGAGTTGAATCGGTAAAAGTGCACCATTTCTTAACAGATACCGGCAACTTAGAAATTATTCGATCAGAAAAGGTCCTAAATTCCTAATCAGAGGTTTACCAAAGTTTACGAATCCTTTTTCAGTCTGAGGATGAATTATTGTGCTCATAGTAGACCTAGTTCACGTTGCAATTAAAATTATTCTTGTACTGCAATATAGGCCTATGATGGAATGCAGGGCCGGATTTGAGCAGAGTGAGGCCCTAAGCAATTTTAATTATGAGGCCCACTTAAGGATAAAGCAGACAAAATGCATATTGCTAGATCTAAGTATATTCCCAATGCATATTGCGCCAATAATCCATATTTGATCAACTAACTGTTAGTCTCTAACGCAGTGGTTCCCAACCTTTTTTTTACTTCAGGGCCACTCTTTCTAAGTTGGAGGACACGAGGGCCACTTTTTATAAGTTGAAGGACATTGGGGGGCCACATGGATAACATCCAATTAACTAAAAGTATAGGCTATAGGCCAAAAATTGTTATAGGCCCTAATTGAATCAAAATTGAATGTCTCATTTTATTTATATTTTCTATCCTGTACAAATTGTCAATATTTATAAGTTACAACTTATAAGCCACTGAATTTTTTCTTTATTTCACTTTTGGAGGCCCCCAGATTCCGGAGGCCCTAAGCAGTTGCTTAGTTGGATTACATGTAAATCCGGCCCTGATGGAATGCGCTATTTAGATAGACGGATAGGTAGAATAGCGACATTAAAGTTGTCTCTTAATAATTACTACACCCGCTGCGATTGCCTCTTACGTTATAAGTCGCTTGATGTCATAATCCCCCCGAATATGACGTCATCGCAAATGACGAAATTTTCATTTGTTCATTCGATTCATTTCAACCGATGACTGCGCAGAAATAGGCCTACGTAGACGCAGAAGACGACGAAATAATAATTATGTCGACGAAGATGGCAAAAATGACGATAAAATATGACGAAAAACGATGAAGATGATGGAGAAGATGACGAACAACAGTTGCTGAACTGAGCGGCAGACGATCAACGAATTGAAAAAGAAATTATTCGAATATCGTAGGCCCTATACGACATAAATATTATCATCGCCCGATCGCCGTCATTTCAAAGACCGAAAATAATCGACATGTAAGTTTTAAAAGGCGTTACTATGCCAACAAAATGGCCGACGGTCAGACTGTTACAGTAGAGAGACGAGTTGAGGACAAACGGAAACAGGACAAAAGCGGACATGTAGACCTATAGGCATATAGGCCTACAGTCTGGAAGGACGACAGCCAAATGCAGACATACATGTAGGCCTATAGTTAGACGGACTCTTTCACTGTATTATACATGCATATGTTCGTTTCTAATCTTCTGGTCCAATTCTAAAGAGCGCAGCCAGCATTATGACGTCATAATTATCATTGAGGTTTAATTTCGAACCATATAGCTAGGTCATATACGTCATTTTTATGTAAAGAAGAATGAAGTGCATGACGTATTTTACCATTAAAAGACTTAACAGATTCCACAGAATTATAGAGGGCTGCTTTGTGACAATTCCGGCGTTGTTTATTTTATTTTATTTATTTTATTTAGATACCATTATGAAGCAGGACGAAAAATACCTGAAGACGAATGAATGCCGGTTCTGAAGTTGTCTGAAGTGGAAGAACGAAGACTTAAATGTAAGTGAATGTGATTCAAAATTTACGCTTCATTTATTGGTTGATTGGCCTCAAAATTGTGGCTTCAAGAGGCTTACAACTTTTTTTGATTGTGTTGTAGCCTATCAATTAGGCCTAGCTAACCAGGCAGCAGGATAATGAATAGCTGTAGCAATTATTTGTGGCTTAATTGAAATGTCAGGGACTACCATATAGGCCTATAGACATACAGTGTACTTGGACAGCATCTAATGACACTAAACCTATTCCTAACCGGTACTCGCGACGTCTAACCTCACCCTAACCAACTCTCGCGGCACCTAACCTGACCATAAGGCCCGTAACCGACCGCCACAACGTCAAACCTGATCCTAACCGGCACTTGGGTCCCCGAGACTCCACTTAAATGCTACTAAAAGGTCCATCTATCACAACATGTTTTAATTATCTTCGTGGTTTGTCTGTGTTGCTTCAGGAACCGCTACAATCATTGCTGCATGAGGGACATGAAGCGAATGGCATGAGGGAAATGTCATGAGGGGAATGGCACGAGGGGGAATGCGAAGAATGACGGTTGTGGGGCTGTGTGTTGTTGTTGTTGTTGTTGTTGTTGTTGTTGTTGTTGTTGTTGTTGTTGTTGTTGTTGTTGTTGTGTGTTTGTAGTTTATTTGTATTAGTACCTGCCGGGCCTCTGGCGTGGAGTAAAACCCCGTAAGCTCCTCGCAAAGGCAGGAGGGCCCCTGGCGCGGATAAGCCTAATATCCCGCAAGCCCACTATTATTAATTTTAAATTTATTATTTTATTTATGTGTTGTGCGTTGTTGAGCCGAGGTATGAGAAGGGGGGTGGTGAAGGGGTGGATTGATTAGAAGGAAGTGGTGGACGATGGCGGAGCCAGATCGCGGTGGGTCATCGATCGAAACGCAACCTCAAGAGACAGACAATCTCAACTCGATCAATTGACAAGAAGGCGGAAAAACTCTTCGTTACGAGACTTAAACGGATAGATTTGTTGCAAAATAGAATCAGTTGACAGTGTATGACAGTAGGAGTGGAAACATCCCTCACTCGAATGCATGGGCGGAGTTTGGTTTTCGTTCTTGGGGGGGCTAACCCCGTCTCTGGGCCTTATTGGGAGGGCTAACCCAGAAAAGGGATACCATTTTCATGGTAAAAAAAGATGAATTTGGGCCTTCTTGGAGGGGCTTAGCCCCCCCCCTAGCCTCTGATAAACTCCGCCCATGCTCGAATGACTCGATCAGTGAGCGTTATAATAAATTATAAGTTATTTTTCAATAATTGATTGTCTTTTCTGTGTCGCTTTGGTGCCTTTCTGGCTATGAGTCTTGCGCCGAGTCAGATGAATTCTAGGCCTAATGACGACGATAATTATTTATATGGCGCCGAAATAAGTCATGGACGAGTTGTCCTGGGATACCTGTTGGCATATTCTGAAAGTAGGACGATGTTGCCATGGCAGGGTCTCGGAGAAGGAAACTGTGGAAATGTCTTTTATATAATTTTCGTTTATTCAATTAACAATGCGGTCGACAGACCAGTTACAGTAGGCCTACCGGTATATAAAATACAGTTATGCACAGGGACGTCATTTCAGTTTTTTCCAGGGGGGGGCAAAACTTAGCTAGCTTATGTTTCGTATTTAATCGATGCATATATATATATATATATATATATATACACATATGTACATATATAGGTGTGTGTGTGTGTGTGTGTGTGTGTGTGTGTGTAAAAACTGCAAGCAGCACAAGCCAGTGTTGCACGATGTCTGCATAATTATAAGCCTAACGACAGAACGCAACCGGTATACATTATAAAAAATGTACATTTATGCAATTGAAACAGTTCAGCTATCTCTCTCTATTTCTCTCTATTTTTCTCTGTCTGTCTGTCTGTCTGTCTGTCTGTCTGTCTGTCTCTCTCTCTGTTATGCGCAGTTGGAGTTGTGTGTAGCCTTCTTGCAATGTTTATCTAGTTCAATCAATCAATATTTATATAGCGCCCTTCACCATCCATACTCATGCGACAAAAATAGAGTTGTTCTTACCATCACACCTTTATACAGCTCCTGGCGACTACCATGATTGGAAACAAGCAGAAAAGCAGAACACTCTCATGACATTTAACAAGTTCACTTAGTCCTATTTGACATTCACTAAGAATCCTCTAGATACTTCAATATCAGGTCTCGAAATGAACTGAGCTTGGTTCTGTGTCTAATTAACATACTATATAACTATTCTTATGTGTCTCTTCCCACTCCCAAAGCTGACGCAGAACACTATGTACTGACGCATGTATATAAATATATATAGAGCCTATATAAATACATATCTATATAGGCCTATAATATACAATACCCTGGTACGTTATAATTCAGCTGTCTTAATCAATTTTCCTGTCCCCTAGCACTTAATTATTATTTAATGCGTGCAGTCTGAGTCGTCAAATCCTCCTTACCACCTCGATCTACTCCGGCTTTGGCATATCTGTCAACGCCATCTGTTTTCGGTGGAATCGGGCCCAGAGTAGGCTAAGGTGTCCACAATGCTTGATGACCTTCCATTATAGGATCAAAGTCAGCCTTTCGCCACAAGTCAGGGCCGATGTACAGTAGTGACCTCGGTATAGATAGATCCTTTCATCATCAAAATTTACGGCCCTGACTTCTACATTGTTGACTTCTATAGGACACCGTGATATAGATATGGGGTAATTAAGTTCCTCCCTTTCATCAGGATTTACGACCCTCATTTGAACATTGTTGACCACTATAGGGGTGCTCTGCCATTTTAGCTATTTTCCAACTTAGCACACGAGATCCTTTCAATCTCTTGGGAGGTTTCTATCACTTTAGGAGACCGCTCTGTGCAAAGTTCTGACATCCAGAAATTACCAGATTACAGCACTGACCATGGATACATGTAGTAATTGGTCTTCTGCTGTCTTAGATTCCAAATGAAAAATAAAGATATCTTATTTTCATCAAATGAGAAAATGCACTGATATACATGTAAAAAATGTTTTTTCCGCCAAAATCAGGGGGGGGCAAATGCCCCCCCTGCCCCCCCAAATGACGCCCCTGGTTATGCAGTACGGACAAGTTATGCAATAGAAACAATTCACATGAGCACAAATCACAATAACTTAGAGAACAGACAGCCTGCAATAGAGAGGTGCTAATAGCAACCTACAAAGCACATAGTGTCAATCTTACCCCAGTAAGGTGTTGTTCTACATATCAACAGGTATACCTGTAAGCAATGCCTGTCCAAATTTTCTGGGGAAATGTTACGTATACAATTTTCTTGGAGGCAACTGTTACCTATAATTTTTATATGTGCGTGTAAACATGCAACAGCTCTTAATTTTTCTGGGGTGGGGAAATATCATTCCAAAATACGGAGAGTATTTCCCCCACCCCAGGTATACGCCGATATCAATCTCTGACTATGGTACAGGAGGCCTACATGCAGTGATATAAATAAACCAAAGAAAACTTCGCTAGGGTCACTCTAACCGGTGTCATCCGCCGATCTATATAAAATCTATCTGAATGCTTTGCCATAATTGTACCGGTGCCATCCATGCATCGATCATATGTCTGAATGCTTTGCCATAATTGTTAAAGCAATTAGGTGCTTTCGCATATCTATAATACCAATATGTTTCATGAACTTCATTGCCTTCCTCTACGTGCTCACATACAATTTAAGATCCTCTCTCTGATCCTCAAGGCCAAGGCCGTAGACAGGGGGGGTGTTTTGGGTGTTTGAACATCCCCCGAAATGAAAAATGCAGAAAAAATCTATTGCATTTTTTAGTTTGTGATGCAAAAAGCATGGAAAAGCCATGAAAACACCCCCGAAACGAGATAATAGATTAAATTTCGGTCTGAAAATTGCTAATAACTAAAAAAAAGTCATCAGAAATATTTTGGCCGCGAAAATGGAAAATATTTCCAAGATCTCGACCGGACGACTAAAAAAAGGTAAATGGAAAATTTTCAGGAAATTCAGCCTCCCCAAAACTTAAATCCTGGCCGCCACTGAAAACACCCCCGAAATAAAATCCTGACTACGGCCTTGCTCAAGGCTCAACGGGGTCTTGCCCCGAATACCTGGCTTACGTCATATTTCGTCCTACCTCAGCCTCGATCCTCTCACCGTCCACTTCTTCCACCCAACAGCATGGGCGCCCGCAGAAATTTTTGCAGGGGGGGGCAAAATTTTTTCGATGGTCACAGTTACCGTAAATGTTTTAGTAACAAGAGCTTGAAAAATGCAAAGCTGGAAATTAAGAGTACGAGTATTTTTCAATGAGGTTTCTTAATGCAAACATTTTTCAGTTTCATTTTGTGTATCAGCTTTAATATGAATAATTTTTTTAGTGCGAAGAAAAAAATTAGAAAAAACTAGATGTTAAATGTGGGTTCCTGAAGCGGCACTGTAATATTATAAGTCCATTGAATGAATGAACGAATGAATGAATGAATGAATAAATGAATGAATAAGTGAACAAAAAGTAGGTGTCAGTTTTCAAGGTGCAAGTGTTCCTCTAGCTACATGTACTTCTATTGATAGCCTACTTAATTTTGTGCAGTTGTGAAAGGTTGCATGACAGCGAGATTCCAATCAAGTAGGCCATAATTGACAGAAAAATACTATTTGCAAGGGCGCCTGCCGAAGGGTTAACAGCCAATGGTCACTGTTCCAGCTTTTAACAAGATATTGATTATTCAAGGCAGAAAATCAAGAGCATGTTTATATCTACAGAGATTTCTAAACATAGGTTTCTGACTTTCACTGCGTGTATCATTCGTATCATTAGTGCTTCAATGCGAAGAAATTAGTTAAAAACACAAAAGTAGTAGTTCAAAAAATTAATTTCCATTTTCCAGGGGGGGGCAAGTGCCCCCCTTGCCCCTATGTGCGGGCGCCCATGCCCAACAGACTTGCCTATACTACTCGTTGCTCGCCCTAGAACTGAGCACTGTGACTCAGTCTCCATCATTGGCCTCAATTGGTCTTTCTCTTTGGAATGTGCTTTCTCCTTTTCACTCTGCGCAGTCTCTCTTCTTCCTTCGTTCTTCTTGAAACCTGCGTTTTCTCGCGGGTGACTTGCGCGCTGATAGAGGCGCTTTATAAACGATTAAATAAATAGGCCTACAATAATAGTTCTGTTTTAAACAGTACCGTGATATTAATTAGCTTTAATTAGGCCTACGTCGGGCGACAGACAGGCTGGCGATTGAGTGACGGTAAGGGAACCGCATTGAAGTAGGAGTTGAAATACGCCAGCTGATGGCCTAATTGTATTTCTGTAATTTTAATTAAACAAAACGTCCAGTAATTAAAATGTATGCACAATTTAAAATGTAATTTAAACGTAATTGAATTCTTTAGTAGAGATGGGTATAAAAAGAGAGCGTATGATGCCTATGTAGGCCTAATAGATATCGTGCAGATCACCCGTTTGTTGATAGATTTGAGAAGTGAAGTCGTCCGGAAACTGCTGACGAACTTGACGAGCGATCAAAATCACGTAACTTTAATGCTTTTTCGATTATTTCAAAGCTTTTTTGTTTGTATGTGCACTTGTTATAGCGACCATTCAAGTTTCTACTCAGAAGCGCTCCAGACTAAATGCGAACACTGAATCGGAGTTTCACGCCGAAGCGCTGAGCAATTGCGAGAGAAAGACTTGCCCAAGGTTCCTACGCGGCGGCTTGAGGAGTTGAGGTGGATTCGAACCTGCAAACTTCCGGCTGCAAGGCAACGAACATAGCCTACCCACTACACCACCGCGCCCCACACGTGAATAGACCTAACTCTTGACTATTAAAGCAGAGCGTGAGTTGCTCTACAGAATTAAATCCATTTAGGGATTATAGGGCCTATCGGCTTCACGAAATGCACGCCAGTGTGAACATCTTCAAACAAGTTGCGGGCTAGAGTGTTGAAGCTCTTGAGCAAAATTGTGTAGACTAGCGATCTGAGCGGGAGATCCGGGCTTTGTCAGCCAATTCCCAGAAGTTAACATTTTAAATAATACCATAGATCTGATATACAGTCTACACAGAGCTGTGCGTCTGAGCAAAAGTGACGTCAGTAAGAAAAACCTCCATGTATTTGGCGCTGACTGTAGAAATAAAGAAACTTGAACTTTTATCCTCTAATTTTGTAATCTTTAGGGAAGGCTCCGCGGGCCAGAAAAAATACGAGAGTCAGCTCTTTAATACTGTTAAGATTTTTGCACTGAGGGATGGCTTGCCCTCATTATTTGCTTGCCCCCATTATTTGCTGCTGCTGCTGCTTGCTGCTGCTGCTTGCTGCTGCTGCTTGCTGCCTGCTGGCTTGGCCGGCTCAGCCTGCTGGCCTGGCCGGCTGAGCCTAGCTGGTTCAGCCCAGCCGGCTCAGCCTACGCTCCGCCTCTCTAGCCCAGCTGGCTCAGCCTGGCTGGTTCAGCCCAGCCGGCTCAATCTAGGCCCCGCCTCTCTGGCCTAGCCGGTTTGGCCTAGCCGGTTTGGCCTAGCCGGTTTGGCCCAGCCGGCTCGGGCTCCGCCTCTCTAGCCTAGCCGGTTTGGCCCAGCCGGCTCGGGCTCCGCCTCTCTGGCCCAGCCGGCTCGGGCTCCGCCTCTCTAGCCTAGCCGGTTTGGCCCAGCCGGCTGGCTTAACCTCTGCCCAGCCTGCGCTGGTAGTGTATATAAGGAAGCTTGCTGCCCTTGCTCAGGGCAGACGAATGGCCTGGTGAAGAACGCCGTAAAACGCGTAGTAGCTGGCTGATGATCTGGCTTGATGAGCGGTAAAACGCTTGTTGAGTGATACTGTTGTGGAGAGAGGTAAAATCCTGAATCTGTGCCTCGAGCTTGAACATCGGCCTCTTCAGGTGCTCCTCCACGGGACTGGGGTTCGGTTTCCGACTACCGCAACCTAGCTGACGGACGAAGCTGCTACGACGACGGTTCTACTCCGGGTGCTGCAGAGGCAGAGACGACGGTCCGTCCTGCTTGACGACGCCGGTTCGATTCCTGACCACCGCGGATCTGCTCCGACCATTCACGCAGGCTCTATTGCCTGCCGTGTTTGACGACGCCGGTTCGATTCCTGAACGCTTCGCATTCTACTCCTGGCGCTACGGAAGTCACTGGGACCTGCAACGACGGTTCGACTCCTAGCGTATCCGCGACGAATCTACTCCTAGCCTCGACGATTCGAAGCTGGCGCTACATAAACTGCTGCATCGACGCACGGAAGCTGGCGCTACATAAACTGCTGCATCGACGCACGGAAGCTGGCGCTACATAAACTGCTGCATCGACGCACGGACTCTGGCGCTACATAAACTGCCGCAACGACGCACGAACTCTGGCGCTACATAAACTGTTGCATCGGCGCACGGACTCTGATTCCAGCGTTGTAGAAATTGACACAAACAGTTCGTTCTCGAAGTGCTATAGCGATTGCTGTGAACTGACATTCTGAACAGTGGCGCTACATAAATCGCCTATTGACTCTGCTGTGAAGATCATCGTGGTTTCTTCAATAAACGTGTTTAAGCCTAGTCGGCTAGTCCTTGGTCTACAGCTAAGGCCTTACTGCGCGGACTGACTAAGGGTACCTTTGACGACTGGGGTTGGTACTCGGCTCCTGGTGTTTTCGCCCAACCCCTGGTCCGCTACAAACTGGTCCCGCGAAGTGGGGTGACTGGAAAAACTCTGCACCGCTTCAAGCTGATTCCGCGGAAGTGGTTTTGAAAGATTCGCTGCACTTCTACGAACTGGTGAGAATTTCGACGGAACGACGACAATGTGGAGTCCTCTGATCGGAGACATGGACGGAAACGCCGCTGGCTTCCCAACGACGTCGTCACCCGCCACAGGACGAGGAAGGGATCTCCTGGTTGACTACGAGGTCGAGTCCAGCCGATTCCTTGAGAAAATCGACTTCGAGGACGCACCGAAGAAGGACCGAAAAACCGTGCTGATTTCGGAAAGGGACGCGAGCAGACTGGAATCAAAAGTCCTGGAAAACGTCGGTCGCATGGTCGGGGAAAAGAAGAGCCCTATGAAGCCCGGAAAATTCGACGGAACGGGATCCCTCGAGTCATTCCTGGCACAATTCGACGTCTGCGCAAGACACAACCGATGGACTGCAGCCGATAAAGTCGACTTCCTCCGCTGCTCCTTGGAAAAGGCGGCAACGCAGCTGCTGTGGGACTTCGGAGCCAGCACCGAGGTCACGTACGAACAGCTCTTCGTCAGACTACGCCAACGCTACGGGTCGGAGGGTCAAGCTGAGACTTTCCGAGCTCAACTCTATTATCGCCGACAGCGAGCAGATGAAACCCTTGGCGACTTGCTGCACGACATCCGAAGACTCGTCGTTCTTGCCTACCCGGTTCCGTCCAATGAAACGACGGAAATCCTTGCGAAGGACGCCTTCCTTGAAGCGATCCGCGACCGGGATCTGTCTCTCAAGGTGAGAGAACGAGAGCCGAAAACCATCGACGAGGCGTACCGAACCGCTCTACGCCTGTCCGCGTACCAACAGACGTCAGACTTGGAGGATCGTCGGAGACCTGCCAACCGAGTGCGAGGGTCTCAAGAAGTCGACGCCGGTTGACAGCTCCAGTCTCAATTGGACAGCTTCTTCGCTTCGCAACGCAAGTGGCAACAGGACATGGAAGGGAGAATCTGCCGACAGCTGGACGAACTCCGAAGCTCGCATCAGACGAGTTTCGGCGCTGAACCGACTGCTTCACGGACGGTTCCATCTACCGTTCCTACTCCTCCGTCTCCGCCTCGAGGAAACGCTTCAGGTGGTCCCGGACGCGGGATAACCTGCTTCAGCTGTGGACAGGTGGGCCACATGGCTCGCCGGTGTCGCCAGCGTCAGCAGTTCTCCAACCGAAGTGACGACGCACGCACCTTGGACCCACCGACTTCGGGACAGAATGGAACAACAGTCACGAACCATACAACGAGAGACCGAGCATCGGGTGTGACAAACAACGCGATCTACATCCGTGGAACGATCAACGGACAACAAAGAACTTGCCTAGTGGACACTGGGTCGGAGGTAAGCCTAGTTCCCTCTGCTGATGTTGATGGTTTGACGCTCCAGCCTAGCACGCGTATTCTTTTGGCTGCTAATGGGACGCAGATTAGAGTTTTGGGCCAGCTTGAGGTTCCGATTAAGATTTCTAGAGGGTTTTCTATCGACACTAGTTTTCTTGTCTCTGATCAAATTGGTGAACCAATGCTTGGCATGAATTGGTTGAGGCAGCATCGTTGTCGCTTGGGTTTTGGACAGGGTGCATTGTTCATTGGTCGACGCCGCATTCCTTTGGTTAAGGGCAATGGAGCGCTTTGGTGTCGCAGGGTTATGGTTGCCGAGGAAACCACTGTCCTTCCTCGTTCCCAGTGTGATATTCCGTGTAAAACTCAGTATCGTGATTTGACGACCTCCGCACAAGCCTGGATGACTGAGTCTAAAGAAATCCAGCCTGGATTGCATGTAGCCAGAGTTGTGTTGGGTGATGATGCTGATGATGCTTGTATTCGTGTGGTGAATTTGAATGAACAGCCTGCCCTGTTGACGGCTAACCAAATGTTGGGCGACTCGCACCCCGTAAAGGTTGAGGAAGACAATGAGAGACAGACGGGTACTGCCGACGACAACTCTTTGATCGGGAAACTAATGGACGAAATCTCTGAGGACGTCCCGTCTGATGTGAAGGAGCGACTGAAGGAGTTACTGGTCGAATATGAAAGTATTTTCTCGACCACTGACCATGATTTGGGTAGGACTATGATTTCTCAGCATAGAATCGATACTGGAGACTCTCGTCCGGTGAGACAATCTTTGCGTAGACAACCGCTTCCGTATCAGGCTGCTATTGACGCACAACTGGACCAGATGCTGGCTACTGGGGTGGTTGAACCAGCTGTTAGCGAGTGGGCAGCAAACGTGGTCCTCGCTAAGAAAAAGGATGGTTCCCTGAGATTTTGTATTGACCACCGGAAACTGAACAACCAGACTCGGAAGGATTCTTATCCTCTTCCTAGAATTGATGCTTGTCTTGATGCTTTGTCGGGCGCTGGGTGGTTCAGTACTTTGGATTTGCGCAGCGGGTACCATCAGGTCATGATGAATCCAGGTGACTCTGATAAGACTGCTTTCATCACTCGGCGAGGAACTTTTCGGTGGCGGGTCATGCCCTTCGGCTTATGTAACGCACCGGCTACCTTCCAGCGGCTTATGGATATCGTTTTCTCTGGGTTGAACTTTGAATTATGTCTGGTGTACTTGGACGATGTAATAATCTTCAGCAGTACTGCGGAGCAACACTTGGACAGATTGGGTCAAGTTTTTGGGAGGCTTAAAGATGCTAACTTGAAACTGAAGCCTAGCAAATGCCATCTGTTCAGACGCACGGTATCCTTTCTTGGACATATTGTGACTGCTGACGGGATATCTGTTGATCCATCCAAAGTACAGGCAGTAACCGAGTGGCTTACGCCCAGATGCTTAAAGGAGGTACGGGCTTTTGTAGGATTGTGCTCCTATTACCGTAAGTTCATTCGGGGTTTCTCTTTGGTCACCGCTCCTTTGTTTGCTTTGACGAGGAAGGACCAACCGTTCCTGTGGGGAGAGGAATGCCAGGAGGCTTTCGACCGCTTGAAGGACGCATTGACTATGGCTCCTGTACTCAGCTTACCAGTGGATGATGCCGCTTACACTTTGGACTGCGATGCCTCTGACGTCGGAATTGGTGGGGTACTTTCCCAGAATATCGACGGCGAAGAACGGGTGATTGCATATGGTAGTCGGTTGTTTTCTGCGGCCGAGCGCAATTACTGCGTTACCCGAAAGGAATTGCTGGCCGTGGTAAACTTCACCCAAGTCTTTCGTCAGTACCTGCTGGGTAGGCGGTTTACCCTCAGAACGGACCATGCTGCGCTGCGATGGTTACAGCACACTCCTGACCCGATCGGGCAACAAGGACGATGGTTGGAGAAGTTGGCCGAGTTTGACTTTGAAATACTGCATCGTCCTGGACGCAAACACGGAAACGCCGATGCTTTGTCCAGAAAGCCGTGCCGACAGTGTCATTGGGAGGAAGCTGATGCTACGGATCACTTCGTGCGGGAGGTAACGGAAGTGACGACAGAAAGCGACAGTACGACCGACATAGTAAGATCGCAGAAAGAAGACTCCGTCTTAAGCCTGGTGAGATCCTGGCTGAGCGAAGGGATGCCGAGTCTGCAGGAAATTCTGCAGAAGGGAGAGGCCGTTAAGGTCTATTGGCACCAGCGGGACGCGTTGTACCTGAAGGACGATGTGATCTACCGACGGACGCCAGACGAACTGGAACAAGTACTCGTGCCGAAGGATCTTCGAGAAGACTACTTGAGGCTGGCGCATACTGGCGTGACCGGTGGACATCTGGGCATTCGTCGTACTCGATGGCAGGTTCGAAGACGTGCCTATTGGGTCGGATGGTCCGGGGACGTAAAGAGGTTCTGTCGACACTGCGACGGATGTTGCCGGTACCGACGGGGCGCGCTGCAAAGACAAGGTCCTCTGCAGCCCGTGACCTGTGGAGAGCCGTGGGAGCGAGTGAGCGTGGACGTTACGGGCCCGCATCCGAGAAGCAAGAAGGGGAACGTCTACATTCTGACCATGATGGACAACTTCTCGAAGTTCGCCGAAGCTGTTCCGATGGCCAATCAGGAGGCAACCACGGTGGCCAAGGCGTTAGTGGAAACGATCGTCGTCCGTTATGGGGCACCGCTCCAGATTCTGACGGACCAAGGGAGGAACTTCGAGGGACATGTGTTCCAAGAAATGTGTCGGCTCCTGGAGGTGGACAAAGTCCGGACGTCCAGCTATCGACCGCAAAGCAACGGCATGATTGAGAGGTACCACCGCACGCTCAACTCGATGTTGGGAAAGGTGGTGAGCGAAAATCAGCGAGACTGGGACGAGCATCTCCCATACGTGGCGGCAGCCTACCGCGCCTCGATCCACGACGTGACGGGTTTCTCGCCAAACTACCTGGTCTTCGGAAAAGAGAACCGAGCACCGCTGGACCTTGTTTACGGGCCGCCGGAAGGAACCGCCGAGAGTGGACTCACCTATTCCACCTACGTGGCCGAACTGTCGGAGAAATTCGAGAAGGCGTACGGCACTGCACGGCAAAGCCTCAAGAAGAGCGCCGAGAGACGCAAGCACAACTACGACTTGCGAGTGCGCCCTGCAAAGTTTGAGGAAGGTGACTGGGTTTACTACTTCAGCCCACGGAAGTTCGTCGGACGCAGCCCGAAGTTTCAACGTAACTTCACGGGTCCATTCCGGATTGTGCGGGCGTGCGGTCCCGTCAACTACCTTCTCCAAAAGTCGCTGAAGTCCAAGCCCTTCGTATCGCACGTCGATAAACTTCGCCACTGCTACGGGAGGACGAAAGGGGAATGGAGCGAGCCGACCGCGGAAGCGACAGGAAGGTCACATCCTGAAGTGACCGGAAGCGCCACGGCCTCATACGATTGTCGGTCGCGTCGCCGGAAAGGAACGCTTGCAGCGGAAGGAGCGATTTCTGGGGATCGACATGGTCCCGACGACGACGGCACAGCCATGCCGGTTGTCATTCAGCCAAGGAACAGAACGCCTGAAACGGAAGGAAATTCGTACGACGGAAACTCCGACGAAGCGGGAGCCGGTCGACCTCACCGTACCACTCGTCGACCAGTCCGGTTCCAGTAGACGGCGTGCAGGTTCCGCGCACGACAACACAGGATGTTGTGAGTGAACGACGTTAAAAGATTCCCATTTTTGGCTAAAGGCCTTTTCTTTTATCGCCAAAAAGAGGGGGGGAGTTCTTTTTTATTCTTTAACGAGGCAAAATTTTATTGCGAGAGTATCATTTTTGCAGCAAGAGAAGGGCGCTTTATTTCAAATTGTGGAAAGAACTCTTTTCTTTTCTTTGGTAAACAGGAACCATTTGGTTTTTATTGGAAAAAGAAGCATTTTTCTTATTGTGGAAAGTATTATTTCGTGAAAAAGAAACATTTTCCTTGCGAAAAGCACCATTTTTATGAGCAGAAATGCAGTATTATTATTAATTTTTACTTGCCTCTGATGGACTGTTATAGGCCTAATGCTTCGTGTAAATCGGTTGATTAATCGTGTGGTTATTCGTGGTTAGCTGCATGAGATTCTGTTGTTAATCGCTTAATTAATCGCACAATTATTTGCGATTATTTGCATGCAAGCTTTGCTTTGATGAATCAGTAAGTAGGACACGCTAAATTCGCATTTTCATCGTTTTTGATATTGGTGCCAGAGCATGATTTTATGTGTATAGAGGACAGTCTCTCGTAGGTGGCTCTGTGCATATTGAAGGTTTAAGAATGTATACATTGGAGAATTCTTATGTGTCTCGTACATTTTATTGTGTCGAGCATTGTATGCTTATGCTTATAACAGTTAGTTATTTTTATTGCTACAAGCCGTGCCTGGCCTCTGTTTTTCTTTATTATTTTCAGCCGTGCCTGGCTATCATTTTTATTTTTGACTGATTGTTTTGCATAACTTCTCGCAATCATGGACATCGCTGCTAAAAAAAAGAGAAAAAAAAGAAGGGGGTTGTTGCCACAACGGCACTTCGTACCCAAAACAAACAAAAAAAGAGAGAGAAAAAAAATAGGAAGGGGGTTGTGCGCAAACGGCACATCGCACCCAAAAAGGAAAAAGAAGAGAACGGGGGTTGTGCACAAACGGCACTCCGCACCCGAAGAAAAAAAAAACGAAAGGGGGTTGTGCACGACTTGCACTTCGTACCCGAAGAGAAAAAGAATTATTGTGGATTGTGGACCACTATGTGGCACAATTTAATCTAGGACTTAATTGTCCAGGTTTGGCCGACCCCAAAAGGGTACTTTTCTGTTTAGTTTTGATCAATGAGTTTTATTTACATACATGTATAGGCTACTGTGTCGTAACCGTATTTTGCGCTGATACGTGTACTGAGTTGCTAACTGTACTATTGCGTTGCATTGCCTGGCGTTATATAATTATAGGCGCTGCAGGGACTTAATTGTCCGGATTTGTGCAACCAGTAAGGTATTTTCTGTTCTATTTTGATCACGTGTGTCTCAGTTATTTTATCACGCAGTCTGAGTTATTATGTCGCTGTCTGATTTATTTGCTCAGGCGATTCCGGGACTTAACTGTCAGGCTTTGTGAGAGCAATAGGGTATTTTTTTTTGTTTATTTTGAGAACTTAGTCTGAATTATATGTTACTTGAAAATATTATACGCGCTGTGATGCTATAACGTTAGGCGTATTATTTGTGACTGGTAAATATTGTATGCGTTGTAATAATTAACCATTTCGTTACGTAGGCATGATATCGCAGCCCGACTTATTGTTTGATGTGCACGTTGGGTCACGTGGTTCTGTAACGTTTCGCCGACCTGCTGTTTGTTTATATAGCGAACAGAGTTGTCTGTTATTACGTGTTTCCATCAGGGCCTATGTTATTTTACAAGTGCAGGCTTACAGGTGTGTTAACGGGTCATACCTGTAATGTTCAACAATTGCACGGTGCTTAACCGTTGTAACATTTTCAGTACTGTTATCGACAGTTGTCAAGATTGTCACTGATGTTTACGCACGCTTGTTTATATAGTGACCAGCGTTATCTGTTATTACGTTGTTTCTATCAGGGAATGCATTATTTTACATGTGACGGTTTTAAAGGTGTATCGTCCCTGTAATGTTCATTACCTGCCCTGTGATTAACCATTGATTGTTATTATTTGTTTACGTGGCGCAGCGAACATTAAAGTGCGCTACGTAAATGTACATTTTTAACTGTCTCGCTTGCCAGATTTAAGCGTCTAATATGTTTCATGCTGTAATGTTGTGCGCTTCAGGTCAAATTTTGACGGACTTTAATTATGGGCATAGGGGCCAATATGGGCCGTTTATTTTTTTGGCATGGCTCTTTCCTCCCTCAGTGCGGGGCACGTCCTTTCCGAGGGGGCCTCGGATCATTCGTGGGGGGGACGTGTTAAGATTTTTGCACTGAGGGATGGCTTGCCCTCATTATTTGCTTGCCCCCATTATTTGCTGCTGCTGCTGCTTGCTGCTGCTGCTTGCTGCTGCTGCTTGCTGCCTGCTGGCTTGGCCGGCTCAGCCTGCTGGCCTGGCCGGCTGAGCCTAGCTGGTTCAGCCCAGCCGGCTCAGCCTACGCTCCGCCTCTCTAGCCCAGCTGGCTCAGCCTGGCTGGTTCAGCCCAGCCGGCTCAATCTAGGCCCCGCCTCTCTGGCCTAGCCGGTTTGGCCTAGCCGGTTTGGCCTAGCCGGTTTGGCCCAGCCGGCTCGGGCTCCGCCTCTCTAGCCTAGCCGGTTTGGCCCAGCCGGCTCGGGCTCCGCCTCTTTGGCCCAGCCGGCTCGGGCTCCGCCTCTCTAGCCTAGCCGGTTTGGCCCAGCCGGCTGGCTTAACCTCTGCCCAGCCTGCGCTGGTAGTGTATATAAGGAAGCTTGCTGCCCTTGCTCAGGGCAGACGAATGGCCTGGTGAAGAACGCCGTAAAACGCGTAGTAGCTGGCTGATGATCTGGCTTGATGAGCGGTAAAACGCTTGTTGAGTGATACTGTTGTGGAGAGAGGTAAAATCCTGAATCTGTGCCTCGAGCTTGAACATCGGCCTCTTCAGGTGCTCCTCCACGGGACTGGGGTTCGGTTTCCGACTACCGCAACCTAGCTGACGGACGAAGCTGCTACGACGACGGTTCTACTCCGGGTGCTGCAGAGGCAGAGACGACGGTCCGTCCTGCTTGACGACGCCGGTTCGATTCCTGACCACCGCGGATCTGCTCCGACCATTCACGCAGGCTCTATTGCCTGCCGTGTTTGACGACGCCGGTTCGATTCCTGAACGCTTCGCATTCTACTCCTGGCGCTACGGAAGTCACTGGGACCTGCAACGACGGTTCGACTCCTAGCGTATCCGCGACGAATCTACTCCTAGCCTCGACGATTCGAAGCTGGCGCTACATAAACTGCTGCATCGACGCACGGAAGCTGGCGCTACATAAACTGCTGCATCGACGCACGGAAGCTGGCGCTACATAAACTGCTGCATCGACGCACGGACTCTGGCGCTACATAAACTGCCGCAACGACGCACGAACTCTGGCGCTACATAAACTGTTGCATCGGCGCACGGACTCTGATT
Organism: Lumbricus rubellus; assembly: GCA_945859605.1. Lineage (NCBI taxonomy): Eukaryota > Metazoa > Annelida > Clitellata > Crassiclitellata > Lumbricidae > Lumbricus > Lumbricus rubellus. The sequence goes on along the minus strand of OX243816.1, from coordinate 35,577,160 downwards.
CCAGCGTTGTAGAAATTGACACAAACAGTTCGTTCTCGAAGTGCTATAGCGATTGCTGTGAACTGACATTCTGAACAGTGGCGCTACATAAATCGCCTATTGACTCTGCTGTGAAGATCATCGTGGTTTCTTCAATAAACGTGTTTAAGCCTAGTCGGCTAGTCCTTGGTCTACAGCTAAGGCCTTACTGCGCGGACTGACTAAGGGTACCTTTGACGACTGGGGTTGGTACTCGGCTCCTGGTGTTTTCGCCCAACCCCTGGTCCGCTACAATACCCCTGCACTAGACCATTGCGAACACTTCGCCTTTAAGTTTACTGTACCTCAGTTCCTGCATTGTTTTTGTAGATTCGACCATTGTCTTTTGGAATACCGGGTATCCGAGAAGATGCGTGTATCAGCTGGAGCCATCCTCTTCCTAATTGGCCTAGTGGCTAATCCAAGCTTTGCGAGTTCGTGCGTTTTTTTCATATTCTTCTTCCTCTTCCTCTTCTTCTTCGTCCTCGTCTTCTTCCTCTTCCTCGTCGTCGTCGTCGTCGTCGTCGTCGTCCTCCTCCTTCTTCCTCTTCCTCTTCCTCTTCCTTCCTCATCCTCTTCCTCTTTCTCCTCCTCCTCCTCCTCCTCCTCTTCCTATTCCTCTTCCTCTTCCTTCCTCTTCCTCTTCCTCTACTTCTTGTTCTTCTTGTTCTTGTTCTTGTTCTTCCTCTTCTTCCTCTTCTTCTTCTTCTTCCTCTTCTTCCTCTTCTTCCTCTTCCTCTTCCTCTTCCTCTTCCTCTTCCTCTTCCTCTTCCTCTTCCTCTTCCTCTTCCTCTTCCTCTTCCTCTTCCTCTTCCTCTTCCTCTTCCTCTTCCTCTTCCTCTTCCTCTTCCTCTTCCTCTTCCTCTTCCTCTTCCTCTTCCTCTTCCTCTTCCTCTTCCTCTTCCTCTTCCTCTTCCTCTTCCTCTTCCTCTTCCTCTTCCTCTTCCTCTTCCTCTTCCTCTTCCTCTTCCTCTTCCTCTTCCTCTTCCTCTTCCTCTTCCTCTTCCTCTTCCTCTTCCTCTTCCTCTTCCTCTTCCTCTTCCTCTTCCTCTTCCTCTTCCTCTTCCTCTTCCTCTTCCTCTTCCTCTTCCTCTTCCTCTTCCTCTTCCTCTTCCTCTTCCTCTTCCTCTTCCTCTTCTTCTTCTTCTTCTTCTTCTTCTTCTTCTTCTTCTTCTTCTTCTTCTTCTTCTTCTTCTTCTTCTTCTTCTTCTTCTTCTTCTTCTTCTTCGTCTTCTTCTTCTTCTTCTTCTTCTTCTTCTTCTTTTTGGTTCCTTCCCTAGTCGTTCGACGACGATGAGGCTCCCACGTGACTTCTCCAGACTTGTCTATTTCTTATATTCTATCACTAGACAACGATTAAGAGTTCTGCTTATTCGTTAATCATTCGCTTTACCATAATTAATTTCATCCGCTCTTGGAAACGATTTTCCTTGCATTTCGACCAATTAATAATTAATTGACTGAGATGCAAGAAAAAGGCAAATAATTATAGCCTACCGGGTACTGCCCTACTCGATTTTATAATTATAGCGACCTTATCGCCTCGACCCTGATCATTAAAATTTCTTCAATGACTGCATCCTTCAGCCCCCGTTGCATAATCAGTTTTGAACTTTCAATTAAATTTAGTGTAGCCAGCCTAGTCTACTAGTAGTCTAGCCTTTTTATGCTTAAATTTATTTCAGTCTATAATTTAGGCTAGTCTATTCTAATAGATTCTAATAATAAAAGCCTGACCTATTCTATTGAATGAATTCTAATCAGATCTATAGTCAAGTACAGTGCTTTGTACTCAAATTCAGTTTTGCGTAAAATAGTATAAACATGGGTGTCCCGTAATTACTGCGCTGGACAAAAGCGCGCAGATATAAGCGCGCCGACAAAGCGCAACGACATAAGCGCGCTGCAAAATTTGCCCGACAAATGCGCGTCGGCGAAAGCGCGCAAAGTAGGTTATAATTACAAACTTCATGGTTTTCTCCACAAAACAAAAATTCTTTTTATCAATCCAACTTCTGTTTAGCAATGATTATTATGATCACTACAGCTTCCATTTAATCATGAATTATTTTCATCAATCCAGCTTTTATTTAAACAATAAATATTTTTCATCAATCTGGCTTAGCCTACTTTTAAGCATTAGCTCTGTTAAAAAATTTAACTTCTATTTTGTCAAGAATTATTTTCATCAATCCAACTTCAATTTTAACATGAATTAATTTCATCTGCCAAGATTTTATTTAAACAACTATATATTATATACAATCAGAATTCTATTCAATCTTGACTTTCTTTTACCTATTCAACTTTTATTTGTCCAAGTATTATTTTAATCTATCCAGCTACCATTTTACCTTGACTTTTTTTCATCAGTCCAACTATGTTAACAAGAATTATTTCAGTTATTTTATCAACCCAGTTTCCATTTAATTGATATTCCTTTCATGAGTCCAACTTATAGTCTTCTACGGGAGCAAGAATTATTTTTCATCAATCCAGCTTCCACTGAATCGGTATTCTTTTAATCAGTCCAGCTTCTGCTTAAGCAACAGCTGTTTTCATCAATACAGTTTCCATTCAAGAACAACTTCTTAAGCAGGAATTAGAATGGTCTAAAATCTAAATATTTAGATTTAGCCAACACCTGCTAGATAATATCGTAACTTGCCATTGCTTTCGACCGCGCACTTTTGTCAGCGCGCTTTTGTCCTGCACCCTAATGACGGGGTACCATAACTATTCTTAATTATGATCTAAGGTCATCGATTTTGTTCTAGTCTAAGGTGTTCTCAAACAATTTTGCGTGGCCCAATCTAGTCTATTAGGCCTACAAATAAAATGTAGGCATGCCATTGCCTATTGCCTAATCTCGTACTAAACTTATTGCATTTATTCTTATCTAATCTTGTCTGGTTCAGACTAATGTGACCAAACTTAGTCTATTGTTTCCATTATTCTTCCAGATCTTCTTGAGTGTAGACTAAAGAGCTACATTCACTAATTCCTCTGACAGCCCGCATTCAGTTCAAAGTCCTTGTTTTGGTCCTCAGGTCCAAACTAGGTTTGGTTTTGAAATATTTCAGAGATCTCATTCGCATTCTTCATTTGATAGCTTCTCCTTGACCTCTCCGCTCTTGAATCCGGAATAGGGCCTAATCTGTCCCAAAACCAAAGAACACTTTATATTAATTAGCCCAAACTAGATCATTTGCCACTCTTTGGCTTACCCTGCGAAATGTCATAGGCCTACCTCTGATTCGCGTGTTTCTATTCTTTCTAGGTTTGTTCCTACACACTGTCTCTCCTAAAAACACAAATCTTCTCTCAGGGCAGGCTATGCATTGCACGCGCACTGGAAGCCCTATACTGACAGTGACGGGTCACTGCTGTGAGTGGGACTAGGGCCTATTATAAGTTTAAAATTATGTTGCATAATGTAATATGATTTCAAAAAATATAATCAAAATAGTTCCAATTCAACATAAATCGAATCATCAAATCAGGTCAGTCGAACTTCCCCATAATTAAAATAATAATTAGTTCGAGATTCACGGTGCAACTTAGTAGCCTAATGCCCACATGGACCCGTCAATCAAAATGTTCATTGGTAAGCTATAGGCCTAAATTGTTTTTCATTCCGAATGAATTTTCAATATAAACGACTTTAAATATGTAAACTTGATTTTCATTGTCCAATTTGAACTTGACTTAGAACAATAATATTAGGCTACATAGGCCCTATCCATCTTGTTTGAAAAAAATCCGTGTATAGACTACTTCAACTCGTTGTTCAATTTTTCAGGTGTGCCATGGGGCTGCCTCCAATGCATGCGTAAAGTAAGTTGTGGGCCTGATTTATTTCATTCATTCATTCATTCGTTCATTCGGAGAATTTATATTGCACCTCTTCGAAAGACCTACTCAGAGGCAATCCCAGTTCAGCCACTGCTAGTAACGAGCCATGGCTAGCCAAAGTTCACTCGCCGGAGCACCACTCAAGCGTAGGCCTAATATTGCAATATTGTATCTCTAAGAGTTAAACAAACGTATACAGAAGCATGATAGGATGTAACAGCGTTTATAACCAGAAGCTGTGTTTATAAGGGGAGGGTTTTCCATATGGCACAGCCACAGGGTAAAACATGCTTTTTTTTTAACCTGCTCATGGGCGCCGGCAGAAATTTTTGCAGGAGGGGCAAAACACGATGGTCACAATTAGAATTTTTTTCAGCAAGAGGTTGAAAACTGCAAAGGAGAAATTCATGAACATGCATGGGTATTTTTCATAGAGCCTTTTAGTGTATAATTTTCAGTTTCACTTTTTTAAAAATAATTTTATATGAAAAGAGTTTTTTGTTAAAAATCAGAAGTTGTAGTTTTAAAATAGGTTTCTGAATGGGCACACTCAGTCCATTTGCCCTTTGCATCACTGACACCCATTTTCATTCAGTTATTGATTCATGCTTCAGTTAGACATAGGCTTTACGTCTAGCCTATATTTTAATTATAATTTCTATATTTCTAAGGCACCACTCGAAAGTCAATCGTAAGCACCAGCTTTTCGAGTCAAAGGGCTGTTCAATTGGCAGTCAGAAATGTTCCGAGAGGACCGAGACCGGTTTTCAGAGGGGCGGAGGGGGAAGAGTAGCTGTTGGGTGCTATTTAGGATTAGAATGTGGAAGATCCTAGGATCGGATAAACGCATGGTCATGGTTAGCCTACAGTTTTTAGCAGGAGCTTTAAAAATGCAGGGCAGAAAATTAAAATCATGTGTATTTTATGGAGATTTCTAATTGTAGTTTTCTTAGTTTCACCTTGTCCATCATTAGTATTATCAATTCTCTAACACGAAGAAATTTGGTACTAAAAAAGTAGTAGTAAAACAATAAATGTAAATTTTTCAGTGGGGGGGGGAAGTGCCCCAAGGTTCGCCACCTCTGCAATAGATTAATTTGTGCTTGGAATTTGTGCTTGGAATTTGCAAAGGAAACTAATATAAAAGTAATATTATAGGCCTAGTATTGATGCCGTGATTGAGCGCCATAGATTGGCGCTCTATCATTAGCAAACTTTGGGGAAGACGTCCAAGATAAATCCCATCGCCACTATATTTTTGGAAGTTAGAGTGTGAATTGCCGGGGTGAGCGGGTTTAATCCACAGCAGGCCTATTTCCTTGAGCCCTGTATAGTAAAGTCCTGTTTTTCTCAATTCTCATGGCGGGGAGGGCACATACGTTAAGGGTGAATCATGAATGACTCAATATTGATGTTGACCTTTTGGATCTCCTCTGGTTCTGCCTCCACGAACGACGACCGTCACTGATGCATCCATGGCACATCGCGCTTTATACATTATAAGCAGACGACCTTAGATATAAGGCTATTATAATTAAGCAGACGACTTCTTTTTGCCGCCGCCGCTGTTCTCCGTTTCGTGCGTCGCACCTTTAAATAGCTTAACACTTTTTGAAATCCACTTCACGGACTTCCAACATTATAAATTCTCCTGAAAACATGGAAATTAACTGGACTCCTTTATCCATTACTCCGTTATGTATAATAACTAGGCTATATTTCATTTTACTGCAACCATGTCTGTATACATAAATGTGGTTAGCAATTGAGGAATTAAAGAATATTCTTATCATATAGGCTTATGATCATAGAGAGTGTGTGAGTGAGTCACACTTAATAGGTCTACCTCAGATTTACTAACACTGGATTGCAATTCATTGATCTTCAATCACACTTGATTATTTATGATGGAATTATTTGTTTCCAGGCGGCAGGAGGTCAGGAAGGAAATTGTATTTGGAGTGGTAGTACCCAACTCTGTGGACCGTATTTGATCACGTGGTCTTACTGGCACGACGCCGGCGAGCCAGATGGCGGTATGCATTTTATTGCAATCTAATAATTTATAATCTGATGAATTCTGTAGCGCCATTGTACCGTAGACGACTTTAGTCAGTGGTCGCTTAAAAGAAAAATATCAACAACAAAAAATCTTGACCCGCTAAAGTAGACAAGTTCAAATCCTTTCGATCAGTGATCTAGAAGCCAGATTACAGTGGACATTGGACATCATAGGCGTACGAGGCGGTGGTACAGAGGGGGCAAATCCCCCCCCCCCCAATTCCGTGCAAATCTGGTTTTTCGGGCAAGCAGACCCGGGAAAATAGTAAAAAGGGAGAGTATTTTTCACGACATTTCAACCTGATGACTAAAAAAGGTCGTCAACTTGTTTTGTCAGGAAAAAATTTCCTACCAACCCACGGTCATTTATTCCGGATTTATTTTTCAGACAGAAGTCAAATATTGACCCACCCCCACTGC
>OX243816.1:35523306-35565806 GCA_945859605.1 Lumbricus rubellus | reverse complement strand
CATACACGCATGCATGCATACATACATACATACATACATACATACATACATACATACATACATACATACATACATACATACATACATACATACATACATACATACATACATACATACATACGTATGTATGCATGCATGCATGCATGCATGCATGCATACATACATACATACACACACACATACATACATACATACATACATACATACATACATACATACATACATACATACATACATACATACATACATACATACATACATACATACATACATACATACATACATACATACATACATACATACATACATACATACATACATACATACATACATACATACATACATACATACATACATACATACATACATACATACATACATGCATAGTGCAGTACACACCAGTATGAGAATGTGTGATACAGTCAGTGTCTGTCGGTTTCGTTTTGAAGACTACGAAGGTTGTACGAAATGGGCAGGGTGCTCAGAAAGGTGCATTCAGGGATACATGAATAGGTACAGCTCTTCATGCAGTCAAAATCCCGTCTGCTGGCAATATGGCGTCCTCCATCGTTACGGACCAAACGGATGCAGAGATTTTTCCACCAGTGATTTTGCGTGGAGTGTCTACCATTGTTGTCCAAACAACTGCTGATGGATGACCTGTTTTCTCAACCGATGCTGCGGCGACTGAGATCTGGTCCATCTGGATAGTGTTAGGAATAATTTTTATGCCTTTGTTATAGAATATAGAGACTCTCATAAAATCGTTAGATTTAAAGTTATTCAGTACTGTTGTGTTGACGCTTTAATAATTAATAAACAATAAGAAATGGCCATGTCATTATAATATTGTCATTGGACTGCAGCGGTCCATATAATATGAAACGTCGGATCGCGAAATTTGCAATGTCAATTGAAATCGAAATTTGTGAAAAGATTAAATTTGCATAATATATGAATGTTGTTCAATGGCTTCCGATTCCGAAATTAAGTCGAGAAAGGTCTCCGTCAGATCTTTCGATCTCTCACTCCCTTGTCAATTACATGACTAAGATGCTTCCTCTGCCTCCCTCTTTGTATCTCTATGTCTACAATTTATATGTCTCGTTCTGTCTCCGTTTCTGTCTCTCTGTCTCTCGCGTTGCGTTTTACTAAAAACTTAAACCAAACTTTTCGAGCTATCATAGTCTGGTTCCACTTTTGCATCCCGTGCCCAGCGATGTGTATGCTCGTTATGCATATACGGTAGGTAATACATATGTAGCATACGCATTTATGTATGTATGGATGTATGTATGTATGTATGTATGTATGTATGTATGTATGTATGCATGTATGTATGTATGTATGTATGTATGTATGTATGTATGTATGTATGTATGTATGTATGTATGTATGTATGTATGTATGTGCGTACGTACGTATGTATGTGTGTATGTATGTATGTGTGTATGTATGTAATATGCTTGCATTTATGCATGTATGTATGCATGTATGCATGTATGTATGTATGTATGTATGTATGTACGTATATGTATGTTTATAAATATTATGTATGTATGTATGCATGTATGTTTGATGTATATATGTATGTTTGTATGTATGCATGTGTGTAGGTATGTGTGTATGTATGTATGTAACTATGTATGTATGTATGTATGTATGTATGTATGTATGTATGTATGTATGTATGTATGTTTGTATGTATGTATGTATGTATGTATGCTTGCATGTATGTATGCATGTGTGTATGACAGAGACTATATGGAAGCTGTAGTAATAGTGGGCCTATTGTATTTGAGTATTGTATGGTAAGGATACGAGAATGGATCGATGACAATAGTGACTGGTGAAAACAAGATCTTCAAAGTTTGAGTATTGCAGCACAAGTGCGGGAACTCTTGAGAATAGTAATTAACAATGCAGTGGACAGTGGACACCTACCGTAGCGAGCTTCTTTTTTTGTTACTTTTGTCGCGTTACGTTTTGGGATCGTTAAAACACAGTTGTTGGGCTCATTCAAAGTGGTTAAACTTTTATTCAGTTTCCAATATTTTGATGAAATTTTGCTAATGTGCGTAGATACGAAATACCTTCAAGCCCGTAAAACTTGATGTGAAAAATTCTTTTATTAGACCAAGATACACAATTCCGTAGGGGATTACTTTTTATGACCCGTAGGCCTTTATACGATTTGAATGATTAATCAGAGGACACATTTTACTTTATAAATTCTAATTGTGTCTAGAGTCAAAAATCACTGTGGGTCTAAGGTTGGCAGAACAGACTAATCCAACAATAGATTATGCAGCACGTATGAAACAGACATCGACTTGTCAAGTACATGTATGTATGAGCGATTTGCGATTAAACCAAGAAAGCAGCCTGGGTATCCTGGTTAGCAGCAAAATGTCAATGTAGGACCAACCGGGGAGCCTTGATGTGCAGAAGTCGGGGTAGGTCTACGAGACTACGAATGCGTCGGAGTCAGACGAGATATAAAGTATGTACCAATAGGCTAAATTGCGATATAATTTTGAAGTAACTAAAGTGGTTTGTGTCCGATTGAGGTGGGCAGACAATTACATTAAGGTTTAATTAACAATAGGTAAAACAAGCATCCTAAATAAGTATAGAGGTATGGTAATACGTCCATGACATAGTGGGCTAGTTCTCTACGCGCCTCTGCGTAGATTTCTTGAAGAGGCGCTAAATAAATTCTCAGAATGAATGAATGAATGAATGAATGAATGAATGAATGAATGAAGGAATGAATAAGCGGTCTGTAATGCAGAGGTGGCGGACATGTAGTTTATATAAACTTGCAGGTCGTGTGGTCAGTGGCTGTTCATACGTGTCTAGCCTGTAGACTAGAGCGAATAAGTCTGATAATATTGTTAATTGGTACGTAAGGTACTTTATAATATCTTATCTTATCTGACCATTTATAAAGCGCTTGTTGCAGCAAGAGCCTTTCAGAAGCGCTCCCAGTGCGTTCAACTCCGAGAAAAAAGGCAAGTTTTTAGACGAGAGAAAGATGAGGATACACTACCAGAGAGGACGGCAGAGCGAACTGATGGGGGAAGCCCATTCCATAGGGAGGGACCAATGCAGGCAAATGATCTAGATTGCGCCATGGCGGTTTTGACTCAGGGGACAAAGAGGTCAAGCCAATCAGAGGACCTAAGAGGACGCAGCGAAGTGGCAGAAAGGGGGCGAAGTATCTGATCACACAGATACTTCGGAGCAAGACCCATTTGAGACTTGATGACCAAAATTAGGAGTTTAAATTGTATACGGGCCGAGAGTGGAAGCCAGTGAAGTCGTTCAGTCATGAATGAAGAAATGTGGGAGAATCTAGGAAGACGGGCAATGAGCCTAGCAGCAGCATTGAGTACAGATTGCAGAGCAGCTAGGCGAACCTTAGGCAGACCAATAAGAACAGACTTACAATAGTCAATCCGAGATCATACAAAAGCGTGAACAATTGAGGTAAAGATCGAAGATGAGACAGATTTGCGAATAGTCCTGAAACGCCTTAGCTGGAAGTAGGAAGAGCGAGTAAGATTAGCAATGTGCTCAGTGAAGGTAAGAGAACTACCTAGGGTGACACCTAGGTCTCGAACACTGGAGGAGAAGTTGAAGTGAGGAAAAGTTTGAGAGAGCAGTGTGTAGTCGAGTTTTTGAAGCTGCTCCGAAGTGACAAACCAAATCAATTGGGTTTTGGAAGAGTTCAAAGAAAGACGATTAGACGACATCCACCGATGAAGATCAATTCGACTTGCAAGAAGGAGTTGAGCAGAAGGAGGTCCATGGACATAGGCTTGGACATCATCAGCGAAAAGGTGGCCAGTTGCAGAGTGGCTAGGAAAAAGAGACGTAATGCCAGCCGTGTAAAGGATGAAAATGAGTGGGCCAAGGACAGAACCCTGAGGAACACCCATGACAACAGGGACCCACTGAGTCCTAGAGTCACCAGAGATGATCATGTGGGTGCGATCAGACAGGTAGGACCGAAACCAAATGAGAGGAGAACCGTTGAGTCCGCAGGAGGTTTCAAGTCGTTGCAACAGAATCTCATGATCAACCATGTCAAAGGCTGCAGAGACGTCGAAGAGAGCCAAAAGAGTGACTTGAGACTTGTCATCAGCAGAGTACATATCAGAAAGCATGGAAAGTAGGGCTGTTTCCGTGGAGTGATTAGCCCTATAGCCAGACTGGTGGGATGGAAGGAGTCCCGATTGCTCAAGATAGGGAAGAAGCTGCATTGACACAAGTCTTTCAAGAGTCTTAGACAGAAAAGAGAGGTTTGAAATTGGTCGATAGTTTTGACTGAGACTAGGGTGAAGATTGGACTTCTTGAGTGCAGGAAAGACCAAGACCCGTTTATGTATTAGGCTAATAATCAACATCGTAATTTGTATGAATAAATATGCATAAGCAGGCTTGCGAGTCTGTATTCTTCTTGCAAAATGCAACAGCTAGGTTATTTACACCTCTCAGGTTCTCAAACGAAGAAGTTAAGTTCAATAAAAAATTTGTTTGCATTCAAGCTTTCTCCTCTGTGTGTCCTTCACTTCTATGGTAAGCTAATCTGACCCCACTTGACCCTAAAGTGACTTGAGGTCGACTTCTTGGAGTCAAAACGACTTGACCCGACTTGGCAGAAAAACAACCCACTTCCGACTTGAAGTCGACTTCTGACATGCATGGTAATATCCATTAGCCTAGGTCTACGTACGGCTAGGCTAATGGCAAAAGTCAAGCCAATTTTTCCTGGCAATCATTAATTTCGTATAGGGGTAGGCTAAGCGTAATGAGGCCTCAACTCTTAATTGATGCATGAATTTGTTAAAGTTTTATTAAGCCCATTTCAGGCTTTTGTGTTTCAGTGTGAGTAGTTTTGTGATGCTTTGGGCCAATCTAGTAACCTTGACCAAGACCATGCGCCAACAAACTATTAGGCTTGTAAATTTTACCTTGTCCATTGTCTGTGATTCTTCAGATTACGCTCGTTATTATTATTTTTGTTAATAATATTATTATTAAACAAATTTGTAAAACGCGCAAGGTTTAAGATAAAATGGGTGACTGCGAACTGGTTGCACTGAATGGCATGTTATGAAAGGCTTAATCTAATCTGTAATTCTGTTTTCGGCCACAAACATTATTCCGCAACTTAGCAAATGGCAATGCAAGCGCATCATCTGGCAGTAGGCTGCTACTGTAGTAGCCTAGGCCTACTCACTGAGAGTAATGTCTTTCATTGTCCAAATGGCCCGTATACAACAGCTTTTCCGCCTGCAGACAACTGCAGATGCAGCGTACCAAAAAAGCGCCAAAATATCGATTTATTACTAGGTCTTGTAGACCCAGTTTTCTTTGCGCCGAATTCACTGACCACTAGAAGTTCACTGATTTGCTCACGTTCATGTCTTGAATCTCTTGATAAGCACACGTCGTGCTAATTGCTAATATTTTAGTAACATTTTGTTTCACCATTTTAATTCACATGCCTAAGCGTGACGTTTTAGCATAGAATAACAAATCATATGAATAGATCGACAGGCGGCAGTCTGCACGATAGCCTACCGGTAAAATAATCAGTAATCTAAGTCCCTGTTTGGCAAAGACCTCATTCATTCTTGTAAATAGAGTACAAATGCTGCTTAAATGTTATCCATGGTCTCACGATCATTGGTTTGAAGTGACAAATTTAGCTATGTTTGTGTCTCAAGTCGGTTTAAGTCGACTTGGGGTAAAAACAACTTCAAGTGACTTCTTTCTATAAAATTCGACTTGGGGTCAGTTGCGGTGAGCAGAAACGACCCGACTTGGGATGACCAAGTCGACTGGGGTCCTGAGACTGAGAAAGCACGACTTCCAAATTTCCGGTTGACTCCCAGGTCTAGACATCATAGATACCTTATATTGACGGGATCCATCATGCCCCAATGGTCCATCTCGCCCCTACTTCCCCTACCGTGATATTAATTAAGTTTTAATTATGCCTACGTCGGGCGTCAGACAGTCTGGCGATTGAGTGACGGTGAGTTGAAATACGCCAGCTGACAATTTTTAAAGATTTTAGTTAAACAAAACGTCCAGTAATTAATAAAAATGTATGCACAATTTAAAATTGCAATTTAAACGTAATTGAATTCTTTCGTAGAGATGCATGGGTATAAAAAGAAAGCGCAGAGGCCTATAATTATAGCCTAGGCCTAATAGATGCCGTGCAGACCACCCGCTTGCTGCTGGGCTAGATTTGAAAGTGACGTCAGCCAAACGTCATCACCGGAAACAGCTGACGATTGACGAACCTGACGAGTGATCAACATCAGGTAACTTGAATAGTGAATACCTTTTCGATTATTTCAAAGCCGTGACTATCAAAAGGACTTGGTCCCAGAGACCACATCACATCAGTATGAGAATTGTGGAAAATAACTTGGGGGTTGTCCTATGATAAACTTGAAATTGGGGTATGAAAAACATACTTTAACATGGGGCTCTAAAAAGACTGGCGGGGGTTGAACCCCCCAACCCCCCGGCAATTCTCACCCTGCATCACATCTACACTGAAACAACTACACTAGCTTCCCATCCGTGCTCGTATTAGCCTACCTTAAAAATCTCTCTCCTGCAGATGATGTATCATATCCACTCCGGTACCTCCCCAGGCTCCCCAACATGGCATCCATGGTCACGTCATGTTCTGCCTCCAATAACTAGAGGACTTCGATCATCATCGCGAAGTGACTTTGCTACACTCCGCACAAACCGGAAATTTGGAAGTCGTGCTTTCTCAGTCTCAGGACCTAAAGAATGGAACAGTTTTCCAACCTCCATGCGTCGTCGAGGCGTGGGCACTACTGAGCTCGTAATGTAATGTAATGTAAATCTTCGAGAATTTTTCAGCGCCCACAAAAGCCACGTCAGAGAGACCAGCTTATTCACCGGCGCTTAAGAAGGTCGTAAGAAGGTCGATATATCATAATCACATTGCACTTGTAGGCCTATCGTAAACCTATTATAGGCCTACAACAAACGTTAAAATCTTAAATGGAACAAAGAAAATTTTTGCTCTTGTTATTTTTATTCCACTTCAACCCCCTCCCCCGACCTGTCGGTTGACAGCCCTGCGCACTTGCCACTATAGACGATTGCGAACACCGTATAGCTTACATCGCCTTTAAGTTTACTATGTACCGGTATAAAATCTGCATTGTTTTTGTAGATCCAACCATTGTCTGTTGGAATAGCGGAGAAGATGCTTGTAGCAGCAGGAGCCATTTTCTTCCTAATTGGCCTAGTGGCTAATCCAAGCTTTGCGAATCGTGCGTAAACTTGTCTTCATAATTTTTTTTATTCTATCATTAAACAAAGATTAACAGTTCTGCTTATTCGTTCATTCGCTTTACCATTTTAATGTCGCCTGCTGTTGAAAAACGATTTTCCTTGCATTTCAGACAATTTATGTCAAGGAAAATTAATACAGATATAGGCCTACAGTTTTGCGTAAAGTAGTATAAATAAGCTTATGGGTATCCCGTAGGCCTAATTAGTGCGCTGGACAAAAGCGCGCATACATAAGCGCGCCGCAAAATTTGAACAACAATATTTATTGTTCTTTTACACATTGAATACCTACACGCCATGTTAAATGACTGGCTGAAGTACGAGTTAACTCGTCCTTGGCGGTCAACGCAAATCAATTGCTGCTCATTCCGAATGAATTTTCAACATGAACGACTTTAAACATGTAACATGACGATCACGTGACTTCATTGTCTTAATTTTGAACTTGACTTAATATTATCAATCTGGTTTGAATAAATCCTCCCATAAACTACCGGTATATTGTATTAAAGTAGGCCTAATTGTTGTTAAAAATTTCAGTTGTTTCAGATGACTGCCTCAAATGCTTCCGTGAAGTAAGTTTTTGCCTGATTTTTTCATTCTTTCATTCGTTCATTCAAAGAATTTATATAGTGCCTCTTCAGGAGAACTGCTCAGAGGCGCTCCTATAGCCCAGCCACAGCTAATAACGGATCCGTGGCTATAGCTTCACTCGCCAGAGGCACCACTCAAACGTAATACAATGTATCTCTAAGAGCTAAACAATCGTACACAGAAGCATGATAGGATGTCACTGCGATTAGGGCCTATAACAGGAAGCTGTGTTCATAGAGAGAGCTAGGGGGGGGGGGGGTCGAAGGGGTTTCATATGGTAAAACCTGCTTCTTTTGAAACCTTCTCAAGGAGTCCTGCATGACAATGGAACAAACAGAGCTTTTAAAAAGAAATTTTTAGAACTGCGCGACCAGGGAGGTTTTTTAGTGCGGCTTTGTTTGGCGAAAATGTCTAATATCGCAAAATTATCATTATACTTATGAAAGATTAATGAAATATTGAAGGAGGGTGCATGTGAGCATCTCCATTTTCCCACAACGACATGCTTTGGGCGACCGCTTTCCCATCACCCTCCCCATTATTAAGTGTTCGCCTATAATTTCTTGTTTGTTTTAAGTTGGATGAGACTGGAGTGGGTTTTCGATTACTTCAGATTTACCAACACTGGATTGCAATGCATTGATCTTCAATCACGTTTCGTCATTTTTCATGGAATGATTTGTTTCTAGGTGACGAAATATGGTCAGGAAGGAGAATGTTTTTGGATTGATAACAATAAAACCGAACTCTGCGGACCGTATTTGATCACGTGGGCTTACTGGTCTGACGCCGGCAGACTAGAAGGCGGTATATGCATAATGCATTTGTTTGCAATCTAATCTAATCTAATGAATTCTGTAGCGCCATTGTGGCGTTAACGACTTTCGTCAGTGGTCGCTTAAAAGTAGGATATCAACAAAATCTTGACCCATTTGAGTAGCCAAGTCTAAATCTTCTTTGCAGAAAACCGGACTCGGACCCAAACGCTCTGAATCGAAGCAACGCCCGTGAATAATCTGGTGCCCCGCGCTTTGTCTTTGAGCGGCGCTTTAAGTAAGTAAGCCGTTTATTGACAAAGCATCAAACACGTACAAAAGAGCAGTAATCAGTACAAATTCAATGACTTTCGAGTGATCGGTGCATAAGTCAAAGGGTCAATCCAAAAAGGTCGTATGGACCCGCTGAGGCTGGATTGACCCTTCCTTTCTCAATAACATTTGGCTATTGTAAAAAAAACAGTGCAAAGCACAACATCTTACACATGAAACAAAAGTAAACTGAAATGAAATGACACACAGATTTCAAAACAAAACAAAAAACAAGAAAAAAACAAATTATGACCAATTGTTTAAATCTAGTAAACAGAGATTAAACAGTCTTTTAATTTTTTCTTAAACATGTTAATGGTGGGTATAAGTGTAATATATTTTGGGAGGTTATTCCATATCATAGGGCCAGAACATTTAATCGAAAATAATTTCATCCTAGTATGTGCAACATCGGTGCGGTAGTGTAACAGAGTTCTAGTGAAATGGTTATGTACAGCAATTCCCTGACAAAAATAACCATCAAATGTCCTAGGCAACAATTTGTGATGATAGCGAAACATGAACAAACTGATTTGAAACTTATATATATCTGATAATCGTAGTATGTTATAGGTTCGAAAAATTGGTTTGGTACTGACAGACCAGCATAATAAGAAAATAGGTCGAATGGCACGTTTTTGCAAACTCTCCAATTTTTTAAAATAGAAACTATAAGTTGAGGCCCAGCAAATGTTACAATATGACAAGTATGGAAAAATTAAGGAATAGTATAAGCCTTGTAATGTAGCTTGAGAGAGACAGTGACGGATTCTTGATAGCACGCTAATATTTTTTGCTATTTTTTTAGATATCTGCTTAATGTGTTCTTTCCAGGTGAGGTGCTGGTCCAGATACACACCTAAAAATTTACACGATTCAGTCGGCATAATCATTTGACCATCCATTGTCAATCTGTAATCACACACTGGCGTTAGTTTACGGCGGGATCCAAAAAGAATAAAGTTTGTTTTATCAATATTAAGCGATAATTTGTTAGCTCTAAACCAGGAAGAAATGGTGATGAGCTCATGATTAGCTCTTTCAAACAATGATTCTATTGACTTATCAGATATAAAGGCATTCGTGTCATCAGCAAACAATATATAGTGAAACACTTTGGAAGTAGTCGTCAGGTCATTTACATATATTAGAAATAATAATGGCCCCAGAATTGAACCCTGAGGTACGCCACAACTGATGGGTTTACCAACAGATAAATGACCTTTAAAATAAACATGTTGTGATCTGTTGTGAAGAAAATCAGAAATCCATGCCTTACTTACACCTCTGATACCATAGTGTTCAAGTTTTTTTAATAAAATTTTGTGGTTTACAGTATCAAAGGCCTTGGATAGATCAAAAAATATTCCTAGAGAAAGTTCTCGGTTATCCATAGATTCTAAGATTTTACATTGTATTTCCAGGAGTGCCATATATGTGGAATGTTGTTTTTGGAAGCCGTATTGATTAGGTGATAGTACATTCATTTTAAGGAAATAATCCATCAATCTGTTATACATGATCCTTTCAAAGAATTTGGAAAAAAATGGAAGTATAGAGATGGGTCGATAGTTATTTATTTTGTGTCTTTCACCTGATTTATACAGAGGTATGACTTTAGCCATTTTTATTTCTGGTGGGATGATGCCAGTAAAAAATGAACTATTTATAATTTGAGCCAGAGGTTCGGCAATAAGCTGAATTGTGGCTTTTGCAACACTAGGATTAATATCGTCCATACCCGAACT
The DNA here is from genome assembly GCA_945859605.1 of Lumbricus rubellus. NCBI lineage: Eukaryota > Metazoa > Annelida > Clitellata > Crassiclitellata > Lumbricidae > Lumbricus > Lumbricus rubellus. Next base: position 35,555,014 of record OX243816.1, on the reverse strand, counting down.
GTAAGTTGTTCTTAATTGTTTTGCAACATCAATCACTTCATGCTTGCTGGTAGGAAAAAGTCCGAAAGAAGAACTCTGCGAGTCCTTTAAGAATGTTTCAAATGCTTCTGAGTTTTCACCAATCTTGGCAGCTAACGTCGGACCAATGTTTACAAAGTAATCATTGAATTTATTAGCAACTTCTAGTCTATTAGAGACATCTGCTCCGTCTATTTTGAATGTGTCAGGGGTGGGAATATTATCGTTATTAGTTAATAAAAGCCTAATAGTTTTCCAAGTTTTTTTAAGATCATTTTCACATTTCTGGAATCTGTCTGTATAGTACATTTTTTCAGCATGTTTTCTAATTTGTTTGAATTTATTCCGATATTTAACAAAAATGGCTTTATTAGAATCATTGGGATTTTTCAGATATTTAGAGTAAAGTCTTGACTTTTTTTGGCAGGATTTCAGTATTGCACTGGTCATCCAAGGTTGTTTTACATTGCAACCTCTTTTTTTATCAGTTATCACTGGGAAGTTCTTATTGTAAAGATCTTTATAGGTATCCATGAAGCAGGTGTAAGCAGCACACGGTTTATCCATAACACACAACCTTTCAACTTCAAACCAATCAGTCTCTGCCAAAGAAATACCAAATTGAGTAATAGTCTTTTCGTTAATTAGCCTACTGGTAGAGGAGGTTGGCTGAGTCCGTTTCACAGATATATCTAAACAAAGCATAACAGGTAGGTGATCTGATATATCGTTCAGTAATATGTAAGACTCCTGCTTATCTGTAAGAAAATTACTGAATATATTGTCAATGAGGGTAGCAGTAACAGAAGTAATTCTAGTTGGATGCAGTATAGATGGCAACATTTGATGGGATGTCATTATGTTAAAGAAATCTTGCGTGGGTTGATGTTCATCCAGTTTCAGCAAATTTATATTAAAGTCACCAGCAAGAATAATCTTTGGATTAGTACTAGTCAACTTGGATAATGTGCGTTCAATGTCTATATTAAACTGGTCAACAGAATCACCAGGAGGACGATACAGGACACCAATTACAATATCCTTGCCCTTGGTTTGGTGAACTTTAATGAACATGTATTCAAAGCAATTTATGGGATTTGACCACTCTGAATCAATAATTTCAAAAGAAACACCGCACTTGATGAAGAAACCTACTCCACCACCACCCTTGTCATATGGTCTACATTTATGCACAAAGCTGTAACCAGGGATTGATACTGCTTTTTCCAAACTGGCATCCAACCAAGTTTCAGTGACTGCCAGAATATTAGCATTACACATTGAAAGCAACAATTGAATATCTGCTAGTTTATGAAATAAACTCCTACAATTTAGATGAACAACAGAAAAACCATCATGATATTCCAGCTTTGCTACTGTTTCAAATATCTGTTCCATATTTAAATATGTACTTGAACATACTGTTCTACCAGTGAAAAGGTTAGCATCAGCATCAATATCCTCGTCTAACAGTAGTGCACGCCCATCGTCATAGTGTTCAACTGGTTTAAATGTCATGTCATGACACCCTATTACATTTGAGACTGAATTTGAAACTGAATCTAAAAACTCTTGGTCATCTTCGATATGATTAAACGGAAAAATACTTGTTGTGCATAAAATACAAAACCATTGTGATACAATGAAGGAACTAAAACGACCAACCAGGTCAGTGCAAGACATATGGCACAAAGAAAAACATATAGTGCAAAGCACTCTCTTACATTTGTTATCGACAAATCGATTACAATAAGAGCATGAGCTACGAGAAAGAGACATTAGGCAAGAATGGCTAGGTTGTCAATTTTTACGTTTACACATAGAAAAGATTCACTAAGCTCAGGTAGTCGAGAAACCAGCATACAGTAGTGTCTATAACAGCTGATTAATATTTCTTTAAGTCTTCTATATCAGTTATCTTGTCAGGCTTCTCACCAGGATTTGTGGTTCTCTTGATGAAGACGAAACCCCCATTCGTCCACGTTCCAGAAATTTTCTTAATCTTTAAGAGACGGCGAGAAGATGTGAGCATTGCTTCTTGTTAGATTCTCATTGATGTAGACAGGCGTAGACTGACGTTCACGAAGTTTGCGCCGTGCACGGTAAACATCATCTCTGATGCGCCGTGTCGTGAAACGAACAATGATCGGACGAACTTTGTCTCCTTTTCCACGTGGAATTCTGTGTGCTGTTGAGATGTCTGCAAGGTCTAGCACAACGCCGAGAGATTCTTCACAGAGATCCATGACTGCTTTTTCCGTGCGACCGTGGCTTTCCGCTGGCGTTGTAGCGTGGGAAGCATGCGAATCATGGCCGGAGACGATCTCTGACGTATCGGACTCTGGCAGCCCATGGAAAATTAGATTGTCAGATCTCGAGTATACCTCTAGCTGTTCGATGCGAGATTTAAGCACGGTGTTTTCCTTTGACAAAATGTCTATTTTGTCATTGACAGGCGCAATAAGTTTCTCGGCAACGTTGCAGGCAATTTTCTCCATAGAAGCTTTCAATTCATCGGTCTGAGCTTTAAGTAGTTTCTGAATAGTCTTAGTGATTTTCTCATCTAGACGAGCGATAATGGCGTCTAAGACTTTCTCCTCTACTACTGCCTCCACGAGCTCGTCAACCTTGAAAGATTTTTTCGACATGATGGTTAGTCCAGTAAACGGGCTGCAGTGCGCTTTTTTTAATACTACTTTTTCTAGGTTTTACGTCGTTTATAATTTTGAATTACATAAATTTAGCCATTCAGTGACTAAACGGAAATTATTTAAAACATGTTTTTGTTTTAAAAAAAATAACCGCCATGTTGAACCATAGAGTTGTTAGAAGTTTGGAAAGCATGATTAGTTTTATTACGAGCAGAATCGTAAGGTAGACTCGCAGTTCTCAATCATATTCTGCCTTTGACGTTCGAAGGTTCCTGCGATCTTCTTTCGCGTTTTCCTCACGCCGTCAACCGTTGAAAACTTCTTGACCTGTAACTGCACGTCAACAATGCAATACGTTATCATACAATGCACTTTTACTGTTGATCATCACTCTACTCTGACCTCACCCCATCAAGTTTTTAATCTAAAATGTCCAGAGGAAAACCCCAGAGATAACATTTTCTCAGCAATATTTAATTATTACAATAGTAGTTCTAAGTTCCTGCGTACATTATTGCATTACAAGAATTGTTTTAATATTACGATGATAGTACGGTACATGTACTATTATACGATTAGGCCTATAATGTTATTATTTCCACAATAATATAATGATACTACCGTATTATAATTAATCTGCATAATTTACGGTTAATATTTTGTACAAATACACATAATATATGTGTGTCAATGCATGCATGCATGCATTGATACATACATACATACAATGTCATACATACATACTAACTAGTGCATACATACATACATACATACATACATACATACATACATACATACATACATACATACATACACACGTACATAGCCTACATACATACATACATGCATACAAAATGTCATACATACATACAGGCCCGCCGACAGAAATTCCGGGCTCCTGGGCTGAGCAGTCACGGGCCCCAAACTATCTTAAGGCTTTTTGAGCAAATTTACACAAAAACAAAAAATAGAAGATAAGAATAATGTGGATATGAATGTACGCTAATGCCTACATTTATAGTTTTTAATGTTAAGAATTTAACTTTCAAATAATATGGCAATCAACAAGCAACCGTTCTGGATTTAACTACAACAATATCTCTTATATTCCTTATAATATCTTGGTAGGTCCTCGTCTTGTCTGCGAACCTATGAATACATTTCGAAAATGCCCTGTTTTCATCGCCTGGAAAATTGTCCGAATGTCTTGGAGGACCGTTTCTTATAAGCTTTATAGCAGCCTATCGTCTCAGTCGTTTGTGTAGCCTATGGGCCTAAACGCGGGCCCTAGCGTCAGAGTGCTAACATCAAAACAAAGCCTTTTTACACTTGATATAATTTCAGCATTTTCAAAATTCTTATCTATAATGTTTTCTTTTGGAATTAAGATACGAACATTACAAACTTTTATTTTCATTCATTCAGTTATATAGGCTAGGCCTACGATCATCATGCAGGCACGTTTAATTAATTCACTAGATTCAATCGATGTATGAGTGAATTTGTTCACTTACATTGTATAGGCCCCTATGATTGAAATCTGACAACGAATAAATTGGCAGAAGAACGTTCTGAGATGGAAGTGAGCGTGTTGTTTGACAAAATACTGATAAGTAAAGTAATTGACAGTTGTTTAAAACTTAAACAGTAGGTCTAGCACTTATGCAACAGCAACAGCAATTATAGCTCTATAGGCTATAAAAATTATCTGACACAAGTTGAGACAACGTAAAGGATCATGTATAACAGATTGATGGATTATTTCCTTAAAATGAATGTACTATCACCTAATCAATACGGCTTCCAAAAACAACATTCCACATATATGGCACTCCTGGAAATACAATGTAAAATCTTAGAATCTATGGATAACCGAGAACTTTCTCTAGGAATATTTTTTGATCTATCCAAGGCCTTTGATACTGTAAACCACAAAATTTTATTAAAAAAACTTGAACACTATGGTATCAGAGGTGTAAGTAAGGCATGGATTTCTGATTTTCTTCACAACAGATCACAACATGTTTATTTTAAAGGTCATTTATCTGTTGGTAAACCCATCAGTTGTGGCGTACCTCAGGGTTCAATTCTGGGGCCATTATTATTTCTAATATATGTAAATGACCTGACGACTACTTCCAAAGTGTTTCACTATATATTGTTTGCTGATGACACGAATGCCTTTATATCTGATAAGTCAATAGAATCATTGTTTGAAAGAGCTAATCATGAGCTCATCACCATTTCTTCTTGGTTTAGAGCTAACAAATTATCGCTTAATATTGATAAAACAAACTTTATTCTTTTTGGATCCCGCCGTAAACTAACGCCAGTGTGTGATTACAGATTGACAATGGATGGTCAAATGATTATGCCGACTGAATCGTGTAAATTTTTAGGTGTGTATCTGGACCAGCACCTCACCTGGAAAGAACACATTAAGCAGATATCTAAAAAAATAGCAAAAAATATTAGCGTGCTATCAAGAATCCGTCACTGTCTCTCTCAAGCTACATTACAAGGCTTATACTATTCCTTAATTTTTCCATACTTGTCATATTGTAACATTTGCTGGGCCTCAACTTATAGTTTTTATTTAAAAAAATTGGAGAGTTTGCAAAAACGTGCCATTCGAACTATTTTCTTATTATGCTGGTCTGTCAGTACCAAACCAATTTTTCGAACCTATAACATACTACGATTATCAGATATATATAAGTTTCAAATCAGTTTGTTCATGTTTCGCTATCATCACAAATTGTTGCCTAGGACATTTGATGGTTATTTTTGTCAGGGAATTGCTGTACATAACCATTTCACTAGAACTCTGTTACACTACCGCACCGATGTTGCACATACTAGGATGAAATTATTTTCGATTAAATGTTCTGGCCCTATGATATGGAATAACCTCCCAAAATATATTACACTTATACCCACCATTAACATGTTTAAGAAAAAATTAAAAGACTGTTTAATCTCTGTTTACTAGATTTAAACAATTGGTCATAATTTGTTTTTTTCTTGTTTTTTGTTTTGTTTTGAAATCTGTGTGTCATTTCATTTCAGTTTGCTTTCGTTTCATGTGTAAGATGTTGTGCTTTGCACTGTTTTTTTTACAATAGCCAAATGTTATTGAGAAAGGAAGGGTCAATCCAGCCTCAGCGGGTCCATACGACCTTTTTGGATTGACCCTTTGACTTATGCACCGATCACTCGAAAGTCATTGAATTTGTACTGATTACTGCTCTTTTGTACGTGTTTGATGCTTTGTCAATAAACGGCTTACTTACTTAAATCACAAACCATAAGCTAAGTAATATTTGTAGGGCCTAAGTGATTATAAGTTGGGCCCGCCGCCCGTAATCAACATATGAAACATATTATAATCACAGTAGCCCGGGCCCCCTCCGGGCCCCTAAAAGTCGCCGGGCCCCTGGGCATTTGCCCCTCTGTCCACCCCTCTCGGCGGGCCTGCATACATACATACATACATACATACATACATACATACATACATACATACATACATACATACATACATACATACATACATACATACATACATACATACATACATACATACATACATACATACATACATACATACATACATACATACATACATACATACATACATACATACATACATACATACATACATACATACATACATACATACATATATACATACAATCATACAATCATACATAGTGCAGTACATAACAGTACGATAATGCGCAATACAATGACGGTCGGTTTCGTTTTAAAGACTACGAATCATGTACGAAGACTACATCGTGCTCAGAAAAGTGCATCCAGGGATACATGGATTTGTACGGCCATAGATGCCTTGCTGCAAATACCGCTTGCTGGCAATATTTCCTCCTCCATCTTTACGGACCTGACGGATGCATAAACCATTCCGCCAGCGATTTTGCGTGGAAGATCTACAACTGTACGTTGTCCCAATAACTGCGGATGATGACTGATGAGTGATGACGTGTTAATTTCCCAACCGATGCTGCAGCGATGACCGATTTCTCGATAGTGATAAGAACATGCCTTTGCTCTCGACCAGGCCTGTTTTAAAGGAGTTTTTAGAATTTTTAGAATTGCACAACCCCTTCTTTCCTTTCCCATTCTCCATGGTAAATTACTTCCAATCGGAGGACAATGACTTTTTTGATAGTTTTAACTGTACAGAAGTGCTTATACAACTGCACTAATCCATTTAGAACTGCACATTTTGTGTACAACTGCACGTTAAAAAAGCCGTGCTCTCGATTCTAGAGTCTCTCCTAAAATTATGTAATTTCCAGGTTCTCTGTTGTCAAGAATACAAAACAAAAAGAACTGGCCATGATAATATTGTTATTGGACTTCAGTCTTTATTTAACTGAGGCATCGGAGCGCGAAATTTGACATGCCAATTGAAATCGAAATTTGTGAGAGAAAAAAAATTAAATTGTGCATAACATAATGTTGTTCAATGACTTCCGAAATGAACTCGAGAAGATCTCCGCCAGCTCTGTGAATCCCTTTCTTTTAGGGAATGACAGCCAATTCGCAGGACCAAGATGCTTCCTCTCCCCCCCCTCTCTCTCTCCCTCTCTCTTTGTATCTTCCTGTCTATGTCTGTCTCGTTCCGTCTCTGTTTCTGTCTGTCTGTCTCTCCAGTTGCATTTTACTAAAAACTGAAACCGATCTTTTCGAGCTATATACTTCTGCAATCTGCATCCTATGCCCACGATAGGCAGACCTATAAACGTATGCATGAACATAATACACCAGTGAAGAGTTGCGTCGGTTGATACTAACGTCGGCACCGAAAACTTGTTAGCCGGATACACAGTTCACTCTCGTCGTTTCTCCTCCAAGAGAGCATCGACACGCTTCTGCCACTTCCCACAGTTCTGTGCAATCGCTCTCTTCAATTAAGAAGAAGTTATTCCTGTGACCCAGAAGAGGTCCATCATCAAATGGTCTGGATAACTCCGAGCTCAACAATTTTAGGCCAATAGCAAATGTTACATTTATGTATCAAACAATCGAGAAGATTGTTGCCGCGCAGCTTATGAACAATCTAGAAAGAAATAGCCTTAGGCTATCCCAATTTTCCAGTCAGGCTTTCGCAAGGACCATTCTACATAAACTCTACATGTCCACCTTCTCTCTGACATCTATGGTGCTATCGATCGAACCCAAGTTACTCTCTTTTCACATTTTGACGTAAGCTTCAACCGGGGATCGGGAGGATACGAGGACGGACGAACAGCGAGGAAGAGCGAGAGGGAGAGGAAGAAGGAGACGGAGAGGAAGAGGAAAGGGAGAGGTGGGGGGGGAGAGATGTGTTATTCTAAGCATCTTGGCCTGTACCCATGCTGGCAAATAGTCTTAAATAGAGATCGTCGTGACATTCTAAAGCCTTGGTCTGTATTAATGGTTGAGATATGAAAATGGTCAATGTATACAATACATTGATCTTCAACCGACTTCTTTTACTCACTCTAACCCGTTGTTGTCTGACCTAACGGATAAATCATTGGGAGGCAAACAGGCCACAGAGACAGACAGACAAAAGACAGACAGACAAATAGAGCGACAGAGAGAGAGGCAAATAGATAGATATCGACAGAGAGACAGACGAAGACAGACAGACTTAGAGATAGAGACAGATGTCTAAGGAGAGCGACAAATAGAGAAACATATATATATATATATAGAGAGAGAGAGAGAGAGAGAGAAAGAAAGAGAAAGAGAGAGAGAGACATATAGAGAAACAGAGAGACAGCCCTCTCCCTCTAGAGCAATAGTTCTACAAACAGAAAGCCAGTCAGATACATGGCAGACAGAGAGATAGAGTGAGGCAAAAAAGAAAAAGACATAGTCAGACAGGGATAGTAGGAGACAGACAAAGACAGAGACCTAGCAGACAGAGAGGTATACACACATACAGACAGAGAGGTTGAGAGACAGCAAGAGATACATAATCAGAAACAGAGAGTGAGAGAGAAAGAGATACTGACAGAGACGGAGACAGATAGCTTGCCAGATAGAAAGATAGAGGCAGGGAGATAGAGAGACAGATAGAGATAAAGAGTGACAAAAAGAGACGGAGACAGACAGTCAGTCAGCCAGAGACAGACAGGCAGAAACAGAGACTCCCGACAGTCAGGCGAGATCGACACATGTAGTGACAGTCAGGTGTGCTGTTCGAGAAAGACAATTGTGTTTCGTATAGATTTGGATATTGTATTCACAGCAGTGCTATTGTCTGACCATTGCCATCTAGCTTGTAGAAGGCAATGGCCTGACCCAATGACCTATGGCCAACAGAACAGACTTTTTCTTATTCTGTTTCTGGTCCATTAGTAGCCTACAGATTGTCAACATGTTTCAACAGAATCGCTTTTGACGTCAATCCTGGTCCACAGTTGCAGACCGTCCACAGGTATTGTTTCCATCTTTCTGAAGATAGTTTAGGTATTATAGTAAAGGTCATTATATTCTGTTCTAGGCCCATCGTTTGATCGGACGCACAAAGTCAACAACCATTGTATTAATAAGAATAAAATTCGCATCCAACGCAAACCTAACTGTAATGTCATCGTTTACAGTATTGTGCCCATGGCCTACTAAACACATATATTAGCTTGCAGCCAGTAGCATTTAACAGATAATATAGGCCTACGTTTCTTAGCCTTCTCAATCTTTCAAGAGACTCTTAGGTCTACTCTTAGCAGACAATAATTACGACAATGTAGGGCCTATTACTGTGACGATGTTCATTTCGCCATATACATATAATTAATCATCATTATCATATTCATTGGTGTTGTACAAAGCTATCACAATTTACTATAGATGATGAATTTTGATGATGCTTTGGATTGACACACCTGGGTTCGTTTTGAAATGTGTGTGTGTGTGTGTGTTACTCTGGATTTGTAGAGGAGGTATTATGCGACTAGAGCTGGGAGTCTTGCCCATTGGCGTTCATCGGCCTAGAGTGCGTGGGCATTATTATAATAGGAACGGTCGCCTATATATTATGACGTGATAAAAGTTAACACTTATTCTACACTAGATCAGTGATTGACACATTCCTCACCCAGGCGCCACTTAAATAAGCGTGACACAACTCAGAAAGAGGTATTCGCAGGGCAGTCATCGCAGGGAAATCAGATCGAGGAGTTGGAAAAAAGATCGGGAAAGTGTGGTGGCAGAAGACTCAACTTCGAGGGAAGCCTAACAGGTTCGTTTATTGGTTGGATTTGGTCAGGATGGAATATGTAGGCTAATTATGATCATTAGTTGAAACACTAAAGTCAATCGATGTATCTAAAAGCTTTGCCCTATGAAACAATATTATGGTTTTGTTTTTACACAGTAATTTTAATTAGCTTAAATTAGGCCTACGTCGGGCGGCAGAAAGGCTGGCGAGTGAACGAGAAGAACAGCAGCAGCGTAGGAATAGAAAATAAGACAGCTGACAAGAATTTTTCTCTCTTGCATGGTTCTAGTTAAACAAACCGTTTAGTAGGCCTAGGCATAATTAAAAATCTATGCGCAATTTAAAATGCAATTTAAACGTAATTGAATTATTTCGTATGTAGGCCTAAGGGTTAAATAGAAAGCGCCAGTTCGTTGTCGTTAACGTTGAATGTGAAGCCAGTCAGAAGTTATCACTCGGGCACAGCTGATAGACCTAAGTCATAAAAATCAGGTAGGCCTAACTTCATTCAGACGATTTCGATGGCCGATTGATTTGAAAGCCATTTCCATGCGCATTCATTTGGGCACCGTGTCCGCATTTCTGTTGGGTCAAGGAAATAGACTAAGCGATAATTCAGCTTTCGTTGTAAGATTTCGCGTTTATTTTAGTTATTTGTTTCTGTTAAAAATCTTATGACATTTAAAAAATTATTTTCCCTGAACTTAGGCCTCCCCAAAACCCACACTACATGTAGGCCTATGTCGCCTTTTGGCGTACTTTTTTACTGCACAGCCTCTTCCTTCCAGTGCGGTCGTCCATGGTAAATTAACCCCATTCGGATGACAGTGACCTTTCTTAAAACTGTTTTTCGCTGCACAACATTGCTTTTATAACTGCCCAAATTCGTTAAAACTACAAATTTTGTGTACAAATGCACGTTAAAAGTCCTGCTGCCCTGGCTACTCCTATAGTTACTACCCGACTATGATCAGGTTCCAAACTTAGTTCAAGAGTGATTTGAGGGCCTAGTGCCCTAGTCTATCGCGTACTCCGTACCTCATGCTTTATTTTACTTTCCGCATTGTTTTGTAGACCTGAACATCGTCTTTTGGAATCGTGAAGAAGATGCTTTTACCGGCAACCGCCATCCTCTTCCTGATTGGTCTTGTGGTAGGCCTACACCAAAGCTCAGCAGGTCGGTCGTGCTTTTATCGCCACATCCTATCACTAAACAAGCGTTCAACTGCATGGGCTACTCGTTCATTCGATAACGCATACGCTAATTATATAAATTTCGTATGCTTTTGAGAAATCCTATTCGCACGGCCGACGTCGGCCGTTCAGCCAATTTATGACAATGTAAAATAAGAGCAGATAGACTCGATTTTATTTATTATAGCCTCAACTGTGGTCATTACACCTTTTCAATGAATTGATCTGGTGGTATCCTTCACCACTGCTGCCTATTCTATTGTATTCAAATTTGGTATAGCCTAATCGACTCTTTGTAGCCTACTTAAGTTCGTTTCAGTAGGATAATTAAGACTAGTTTATTCTAATCAAATTTAGTCTCGCATAATTAACCTATGTAAAATCACATTAATTTTTAAACTATCTACCGTCTATTGTACACAAATTCATGATTGATTAACTTAGCAAGCTTATAAAATGGTTCCATGTTGTCTAATTTATTCTAGTCTGATCTAATATTATGAAGCCAAAATCTATTTTTTCAAAGAAAATTAACCTGTAGGCCTATAGACCTAACCTGGTATAATCTAATCACATTAATTCTTGTCTAATTATAATATGATTTGATGAGCCTAATGTAACCAAACTTAGTCTAATATGATTTAGCTTAACAAAATCTTATCAAAAATAATAACTTCATGTTAGCCAATGCAGTTCAATCGATTTCTGCCGATCCGATCAAATCTAGCATGTCATGTCCATTATTAAAATATTCATAGAACTCATTATTCGAAATTGTCTCGTCAATCAAATGTTCATTGGCATCCTTGCAGGACAATTAAAGTGTCTGGGGATTCCAAATGAATTTCCAACAGCCAACGACTTTAAGATTAACATAGATGATAGATCTATATATAACATTCATTTTCAAACTACTCTGCTATCTTAGCTTAAATTATAAATCCATTTGGTTTTCAAATAAAACAGCCTTGTATCGCATAATCGCCTACTTTTTCAATTTTTCAGCTGTGTCGCAAAGCTGCCTCGACTGCCTGAGAGCTGTAAGTTGTAGGACTAATTTACGCGACTACGCGTGTAAATTGTTGGGTGTAGATCGTCACGCACAATTCCGAAATTAGAAATACAACACGGTCGCTCTGCTGGAAATCACATTTCCTTTTATAAAGAATTTTCCCTTAAATTTATTCGAGGATTTATATGGCGCTTTTTTCGAGGGTGCTGCTCATAGGTGCTGACAAGTGACAACCCCAGCACGGCCATAGTGAACACTGAACAGCTTTCAATCTCTTATAGAATAGAATAATCAGAGAGTAACCTGTAGAGGTTACTACAGGTTACTCTACAGGTTACTCTTATAGAATAGAATAATCAGAGAGTAACCTGTAGAGTGGTCCTGGGCATGACGTTAAACTGCATCCATCCTCAGCCACAGGGAACCAACAACGTCTCTGTGCCGGTCCTAAGCCCGGACAAAGGAGGAAGGTTTGCCAGATGGGTGGAGATACACTGGCAGAAAAAGACCAAGACCATAGAAATCCGCAAAAACCACGACACAAGTGACATAGCGACTCAGATGCTTCAAGGTGTCATGATGTGGAGCATACATGCGCAGGCCGGTCAGGACAGACCGGTGGAGAGAGTCGAAGGAGAGAGCATACGTGGGCCACATACGGGCATTGACCCAGGTTGTCCTTCGTACCTATCTCCCAATATTCTCTTCAATCGGACAAGGTGGTCTAGCGGCTCCAAGATGTTAATGGTATGGAGCGGACCTGCTGACCGAACCGGTTGAAGCTGGGAAGCATGATGCGAGACAGACTCAGACAGAGAGTGGCGTCGGACACCTACGGGTTGTTAACCCACAGATAACGATGATGATGATGATGAACCTGTAGAGGGAGCATGTGCAATTCAAGAGGGAAGCCATTCTACACAGCTGGTTCAACACCTCCCTGCACTTCTATTTAATCGATTTTCAAGGCTTCCGGTCGATCGTTGAGTCAGGTCTGCGTCGTCTCTATATTCCACTTCTAACTCAGAATCACGTGATCATCCCACGTTTGCTATTGTAGTTGTACTAGAAAGCATTTACCCCCTTTTGTTGTTTCCTATCTAATAGGTCTTTTTCAGAAGGTCACCTTCCGTCACCCGTGAAACATGCGAAGCGATATTAGGCTGGATCGGATTGGATTTTGTTTACATCGGATTTATTAACATTAGATTATAAATTAATGAACCTCTATGATATTTCTGATTCTGATGGAGTGGCTATTATTTTATATGTAGGTGGAGGGAGGTGATTTTGATGCATGTACTGGAAATGGTAAATCCACCAGATGTGGATCGTTTCGTATCACTGAAGATTACTGGAAGAAAAGTGGCAAGCCAGGGAAGAGTATGCATCTAATCTAATACGATCTAATCTGATCTAATTTAAACTAATCTAAACTGTCTAATCCAGGGGCGGATCCAGGGGGGCTTATCCGACCATGGCCCCCCCCATTTAGAATTCCCATGTATCGTGGCCCCCCCATTTGGATTGAACATGCTGTGGAACAATGTACATATTGTACAATTTGGACCCCCCTATTAAGAAATACCCATGCATTGTGGCCCCCCTCCGAAAATTTGGGCCGGATGACTAAAAAAAAAAAAAGTCATCAACTTTTTTGCGGACAAAATGGTATTATTTTCCCGAAAATTTGGCCGGATGACTAAAAAAAAAAAAAGGTCATCAACTTTTTTGGCGGATACGAGAAAGAAAAATTTTCCCAAGGCCTAAATTTTTTCCCGGACCCAGGACCAAGAATTTTTGGCCCCCCCGTCAAAAATTTCTGTATCCGCCCTTGGTCTAATCTAATCTAATCTAATCTATCTAATGAAATCTATTCTAACCAATTGTAATCTGATCTGATTTAAACTAATCTAAAGTGTCTAATCTAATATAATCTATCTAATCAAATCTATTTTAATCAATTCTAGTCTGATCTTATTAAAACCAATATAATCTAATGACTTCCGTAGCGCCGTTGGATTTACGTCCAGAACACCAATCGATAGTCGATTAATTATTGTGGGCCTATTAAGATCTCATTCGAAAAATCTTGGTCCACTGAAGTAGTGGAGAAGTCGAAGTGTTAGAAATCCGATGAATCGGAGCTCACCAGATTATCCAGATTATAACGGTGAACGAAAACCGCGAGAGGTACGGAAGACCTATCTCTCCACGGTTGAAGGATTCGGACACACACACACCGGTAAATACGATCAAACAAGTGGATGTTGAACTCTTCTATCACTGGAACTTGTTGTTAAAATTAATTTTATCCTAGATAATTTGGTTTATTTAGCCTACTATCACACATTCAATACGGACTAGAGTTAAAGTTGAAATGACAAAGCAAGTCATGCATCAAGGACATGGTTGTATTGCTTGAAAGAATTACAATACCACCACATGCGCATGGCATTCCGCCTGCAAAGTGCAAAATGGAGGCTTCTTTACTCTCTCTCTCTCTCTCTCTCTCTCTCTCTCTCTCTCTCTCTCTCTCTCTCTCTCTCTCTCTCTCTATATATATATATATATATATATATATATATATATATACCATATATATATTACCCCACTACTTTTGATGCAGTCCTTATAACAGTACGAGAATGCATGATGCTTTCTTTTTTGAAGACTGGAAGACATGTACGAAGCAGATAAAGTGTTCAGAAATGTGCATCCAAGGATTCATGAAGAACTTCGCCCGCAAATGCATAAAGGATCGAACGCCCACATGTGAAGAGTATGGCCGCATCCACCGCGGAGGACCCACAGGATGCCGTTGGGACTCACCCGCCATCGAGTTCGGGAAGCAGGTCGGCTATTGTTGTATGAACAAAAGCGGTGGATGCTGAAGACTTGCCATCTCAACCGGTGGCTGCTGTGACAAAGATCTGAATAATGAGGAAAGATCCTATAGTTTCTTAAATTTTGCTTATAATTATTTTAAAGTAATCTGGTATGCTCAACAATAACCGGCTATGGTAATAGCATTATTATTGAACTTTGTTAGAGTTTCTTTAATGATGAAGCGAAATTTGACATGCCGGTCAGAATTTGTGAATATATTAAATTTGCATAACAGGTGAATGCTGTTCAATGACTTTGAAAATTAGGAGGAGAAATATCTCAGCAGCTCTTTCAATCCTTTTCTCATCTGTCAATCGCAGAACTATGCTGCTTGTTCTCCCTCTCTCTTTGTAGGCTGTCTGTCTGTCTGTCTGTCTGTCTGTCTGAGTGTCTGTCTCTGTCTGTATGCTCTCTTTATGCCGTAACCGGCGTAGCATATAATTAAAACTGAAACCGAAGTTTTCGAGCTATCATATTCTGATTGCACTTCAACATCCAGAGCCTAGTGATATGCATAATGTCTATAGTAGCCTAATACACGCGTGCATCTACCTGCATGGAAATGCCGCGAGCACAAGCGAGCACATTTGTAAAATTAGGAGCAAATGATCCACGTTTTAGTAGGCTACAATCCATGCACAAGCGCTGCCGTAGGCGTCTTCGAAGAATGAAATCGAAAAACTTGCAACAAATTCTAACCCTCATCTGCTCAGACGATGTTGAAAATTTGCTGATTTCTTATTATAAAAGCTAACATTTGCAGCCTGTGCAGTGTCCATGGGTAGTAGCCTACTCTGTCATTTCCAACTCCTGATACAAGGGAATAGTCTATTATAAAGGGAAGAGTTGGCATGGCAAAAATACTCTATGAAACGCTCCCTCAGGGAATCATCAGTTTCTTGAATGGATGGTAATGAACCGTTCAGCTGATCAAATGGTTCAACTTCTCTACTATAAACGTTCCTTTCCATCCGAGTGGTCTTTCGACCCCATAGGTATTTTGGATGAGACGGACACAAGCATAGACACACACATCCACACTCACATAAACACACACCTAGGCATACCACTACAATCACAGACGCAACCAACGTCGGCAGAATCCAGACAGTTGCTGACATCCCTAACAATCTCGGTTCGTCCAACGCTCCCTCAGGGAATCATCAGTTTCTTGAATGGATGGTAATGAACCGTTCAGCTGATCAAATGGTTCAACTTCTCTACTATAAACGTTCCTTTCCATCCGAGTGGTCTTTCGACCCCATAGGTATTTTGGATGAGACGGACACAAGCATAGACACACACATCCACACTCACATAAACACACACCTAGGCATACCACTACAATCACAGACGCAACCAACGTCGGCAGAATCCAGACAGTTGCTGACATCCCTAACAATCTCGGTTCGTCCAATTATCTTAGCGAGCAGATAATCTCTCTCTGTCTGTCTGTCTGTCTGTCTGTCTGTCTCTCTCTCTCTCTCTCTCACACACACACACACACTGTATCTGTCTGTCTGTCTGTCTCTCTCTCCAAAATGACGCTCATTTGACATGTATTCGTTGCATACAGAAGAAGATAGTCTATGGCCAATTTTTACGCTTTAAATAATAAGAATATTGACCGGAACCAATTTGGCCGGAAATTTTTTTGGCTGCTGCACATAGATAGCAAAATACGCAATAGATCGCATAATGAGAGCACACAGCAATACATAGATACATACACGCATACTTTCATGCATACATACATACATACATACATACACATATACATATATACGTACATACATACATTACATTCATACGTACATACATACATACATACATGCATACATACATACATACATTCATGCATACATACATACATACATACATACACATATACATATATACGTACATACATACATTACATTCATACGTACATACATACATACATGCATACATACATACATACATACATACATACATACATACATACATACATACATACATACATACATACATACATACATACATACATACATACATACATACATACATACATACATACATACATACATATTACATGCATACATAATTATACACGCGTGCGTGCGCTAGTGTGTGTAATGTAGGATATACACGATAACATCTATTCATATTCTGTCATACTCGTTTTTATTTAGAATTTTAGATGAGAGATGTGCCGTCGAATCACTCTAAACATTGGACAGACCATCTTTCCGCCAGTAAGGTTGTATACATGACTTTGCAAGAAATCTTTGAAAACGATTTCAAAACAATAGTTGCTATGACGATCTCGTTGACAACTCCGTAAGAAGTCGGTTGACTGGTCGTGTACGTACGAGGTCCGTGCTTTATGTAGGGTGACCAGTAGGGTGGTCGTTAGAAATGAAAGTTTGAATTGACTGTTCTCCAAGGCGCCATTTGGTTCCATTCTCCCCAGAAACATCACACAAAAAGTTGTAAGAGAAAATATTAATATTTAGGATTATCACAATGCCATCAAAGTTTTACCTTTATAATAGCAAGTCTTCTAACGATCAAACAGTAGGTGTACTAGTACTATGACCAGCTTCGGCTCAGCTATTGGCCACCGCAAATCAACAGTAACTTCGAAAGTTCGCTTGCAAAGAAATTGATGAAGACAATTTTTATTCCGCTACTTTTGTTCTTGCGGACATTGAATATTTTATCAGAATTTCTGCACGTGGTGTCATATTGTCGTTCATCGGTCTGGCTTGTCCAAAGAGGTCGTCCTACTCAGCAAAGAAGTTTTCCTGTAAGCTTAGTCCTGGAGTTATCGTCCTTTTGAAGTTGCAGTTCAAGGTCTCTCTTCCGCAAGCGCTTAACCCTTTACCGACCAAAATGCAGTGAGTGGTATATCATAATGGGAGACGCTATACCGTCGGCCAGTCAGTAAAGGGTTCAAGTCTATTTCGTTTTGATTTTCCGTATGGACCCTATACCTGCAGTGAGTTTCTCAGCTGGTGAGTCCACCATTTTTGATGCGCTACAAAAATATGCACTTGTGTTATATTGTCCTCACCGGACGGCAGGGCTGTTTTAAAGGAATTCTTAGAACTGCACAACTCCTTCTTTTCCTTCCCATTCTCCGTGGTAAATTGCTTCCAATCGGAGGACAATGACCATTTTTTGCTAGTTTTAACTGTACGGAAGTGCTTGTACAACTGCACAAATCCATTTAGAACTGCACATTTTGTGTACAACTGCATGTTAAAAAACCCTGCCGGATGGTTTTTTTGCTCGTCGCAATCGTTTACGATCCATTTTCCATCATGTCTTCACAATTATTGTCGTTCCTCAATATTACTACCATCACTTCTTTTGTTTACGGCATAGATTTCTGCACAGAGAAAATTGAAAATAATTATTGGCGTTATAATACCAAACTAAATAGTGTGTGACATGCCTCTATTATCCTCCGCCGGAGAATTCGACGGCCGTGCCTTTGAAGCTTATATCCCGCCGAGGCTTGTACGTCAATAGATCTGCTTTAAGCAGGACAATGCGTCGCGGGATATAAATTGCAGCATTTTGTGTTATCCACGAGAAATGAGAAAATATGACGACATTTCTCGTCTGTTATGGACCCATGTTGACTGTGACGCATCATCTATTCTATAGAATGTATACGTCGTATTGCTTTTATGGACCATGGAAATCCGAGAGTATCCGCCGCCGCGGAGTATATATGTAACACGGAGGCGTCATCGGATGATTTAGAATGATGTCGCCAAATGGAGCAGTACTAAGCACACGGCGCCGTCTATCGTTGGATGTCCGACGACGCCTTTGTTTATTAGCGATTGTAAACAATAATAAAAGGGCATTATGGACGAGAAGGATATTGTAGAGACAAGACGAACGATATTTATACGCAGATAAACCGACTGAGAGGGCACACTGACAGATAGACATACATGCAAGTAGGCATAGCCGTATTTACGGTGGGGAGTTTGGGTGTTTTAATGCCCCCACCCCCAAATGAAATAATGTAAAAATTAAATTATGCATTTACCACACACGCGATGTAAGAACTATAATTATAGCGGTGATTTCATTTTTATCTCTGTTTGACATTTTACAATAGAGTAGACCATGGCGATGATCCAATCATAAAGTTGATGTTGAAGCTGCTGAAGAACTGAATAATTATTTAAACCCCCACTCCCCCACCCAAAAACAAAATCTTGGTATACGGCTTTGTAAGTATAGGGCCAGACAGAACATAATATTGTGTCTACGACAGAAGCACGGAGAGTCATGGATAACAACAACAATAATAATAATAATAATAAAACACACAAAAACCGTTCCAAGCATAATTTTTTTAATCCCGAGAGATCCTATATGTACCTCGGGTAAAAGAAAAAAGAAAAAATAATAATGATAATTATAATAATAACGACGATTTATATGGCGCCGTAGAACGGCTTTGCTGCTACCAGGGCGCCTCACAAACGGTTTACTGCGTGGATAAGCCCTATAGCAAACAGATAAGATTTAAGCTTTAATATGAAAGAGTCCACTGAAGTGGCCAATCTAATGTGCGGGGGAAGACTAAAAGATGTATTAATGCTCAGAAAGATGGAGAGATGGCGAATTGGCGATGTTACAGACATACGTAAAAACAGGTAACATACGTGCATGATTATGATGATGATGATGGTTCTCTGCTGGAAGGCAGGTTCATTGGCCTTACGCCCCTGGGGATGAGATGAGTGAGGTGGTTTCCCGTTGCCTTCCCCACAGACAATGATGGGTACGCAACTTGCCCAAGGTCGCTCCGCTGCAGCTTGCGCCACCGCGTCCCATGCGTGCTAGCCCGAGATATCTAAATCTCTGAATGTCAACTCCCAGTCCGGGTCTTGAACCGCAGTTCGTTGTAACCAACAGACGTATGCCGCTCTCGCTTACCGGTGTAGCTAACTAGGCCAGCATGATTATATATAGGCCTAATTACACTAACTCATACATAATTATATAGAGATGTAGGCTAAGTAAAATGTCAGCATTAGGCCTATAAGGATACACCGACTTGAGCTGTCTGTTTATGTTACAGCTGTGAACATCGTGGCGTTTCGCATAGTATAGAAAGATAGGCCTAGCTTTTGACCGGAAAATTTTCTGACAACCTTTTTTAATAAGCCTACCAATTCCAATGATAAATTATACACTTTGAAATCTGATGAACATTTTTATTGTTTCTGTCAACATTTTCGACAAACATACCAATTTCAATACGAAATTCTATGCTTTATGATCTGATGACCTTTTTAGTATGCCTACATCAATGCTCCGCTGTCGAATTGTTGTTATGTTCTGACGGGGAGGGGGGAATTTAACATTTATACATGTAGACAACAGCTATCGCAATTTTCGGGGAGGGGGTTGTGCGTCGGTTTTCTGAGTCGGGAATGGTAGGTAGACCTACATACAATAATATTATAAATGCAAAAACACCTCTCGAAATTTTCTGTGGAATCTCATTCTGGGGGAATTTTCCCCCATAAACGTCTAGTTTAAATACTGGACACTGTGTATTGACAAAGGTCTTTAAAGTCGCTCTTCTCTGCTTCACGAAGGTTTGGCATTGCATGGCGCTAGGGCAGCGGCGAAGCTTTTCGGTCTATAACTTGTCTTCGCAATTTGAATGAATAAATGAAAGAATGAATGAATGAATGAATGAATGAATTGCATATTGCACACATACATGTACTCGTGCATGAGCTACTAACTACAGTGCAACAGAAGCCATGGCAGGAAAGTTAATGGCTTACGCCAAATACCGATCCCTCTTCTTTGATTATCATTTGTGCAAGCTTTCTTTTAATACTTAATTAGAACTATTAAACTAATTGTTTTCTGATACTGATGTTAACATTACGATAAACGGGGTTTCTTTGAATCGAGTGCGTGAAATCAAATTTCTTGGGGTGGTGTTCTCTGATGACCTTAAATGGAAGAAACATGTAGATTTGGTAGTAAACAAGGTATCTAAAATCGTGGGCATACTCTACCAAGTTGGTCATATTCTTGATGCCTATAACCTAAAACTGTTATACCATACTTTACTCGAGCCACACTTGACATACTGCTGTTCTGTATGGTCGTCACCATATAAATCTGGGAATCTAGACCGCATCTTAAGGCTCCAGAAAGCTGCTGTAAGAATAATGACCTATTCCAGTTACCTTTCTCATTCAAATCCCTTGTTTTATAGGTTGGGAATATTAAAAATTTATGAATTATCTCATTTATCAAAACTTGTGCTCATGTTTAAGTTTGTAAACAAATTGTTACCTAAACAATTTTGTAATTATTTTATAACAGTTGATCAAATCCATTCTTATAACACCAGGACCGCGTCCAATTACGTTGTCCCTTATGCACGAACTGCCTCCAGAGCACATAATCTCCAGGTCCTAGGACCTCGTTTATGGAATTCTCTATCTGTTGATCTTAAACAAGAAAAATCTTTACCTAAATTCAAAAGGGAAGTTAAATCAGGCTTCTTACTGAAGTATGCCGAATGCTAAAAAGGTCTTTCTAAGCAACTTATGTATTCCTCAGCATCTTTTCTTTTTAGTTTTGGCTGTTGTTTTTCTTAATTGTGTTTTCATTTCTTTTTTATTTGCTATCCTATATTTTGCACCTGTGTTTCAATTTAATTTTGTTTATATAATTTTGTACTGATGATCTTGCTATATTGCTGTAGAATTCTGGTCATTGCTATCAGTACTAACATTACTATGGTCTCACCAGAACATGGTTGATTACAATTGTGTGATATGAAACGTTGACTAAAATGTAATTGTTCATTAGGGGCCAGGTTAATATAAGCTCTTAGCTTTTTCCGGGCTTCCTGTTGCCTAGAGACCGTTCACTACCCACTGTTTGTACTTATGTTTATTTTGTTTCGTTGGCAATAAATAATAAATAAACTAGTGCGACTCATCTGATATTTCATCTTCCAATTCTCGACCTAGGCCTAAACAACATCCACCTCAACTACAGCTCCTCTACCCCCTCTGACTCACGGAAAACCGTGTTTGGGACTCATTCTGACAACCATTTCGACAACCGTTCTGACTCGACGCAGCGCTTGTGAATAGGCTGTTGCCCTTTGCTTGGTATTCGAGTGACACTCTAGAAGTTTATAGTTTGACAATTACAATTACGGTTACGATGGTTAGGCTTATATGTCGCAATGATGGTTTTTATGTAGCCGCTTTCTCGAGATGCAGTCGTTGTACAATGTACACAATGTACATGTAAGTAGAGTAGATAATTCGCCGCAGTAAACACCCGCCATGTCACAATGCATTTCGCCAACCACGGGACATTTGCCGCTACTTCGGATTTTAATGCCCTAATAGAGAGACAGGTAAATGCCGCAGCTGCCATTAATGATTAAGCTGCCATTTGTGCAATGTCAGTTTCAATCAGTCTAAGAGGAGACTGGAAAGTGAATCACATTTTACGGCATTTAGCGACTTGCAAAAGCTAAATAGCTAAAGAGCTAAAACCAATAATATAGTGCTGTTTAGGCATGAATATTGAATAAGCATAAAGAACACGTAGACCGATTTTAGGTCAAGTAAACCGTTTTATGTTAAGTCACCGGATCTATTTGGATTAACTATAATTTATGACTGTACGTTGCTACAATTTATGTTAAAATCCGAGGTAGGTAAATAGGTAGGCCTATGATTTCCAAGCCGATAAAAAAATGGTCCGTAGACAAAGAGATGGGAAATCACTATTGCCTTGGAGCCGGCAGGTCCGAGGTTCGAATCCACCTCCCCGCGTAAGGACCTTGGGCAAGTCCTTCACTCACAATTGCTCAGCGCTTCGGCGTGAAACTCCGATGCAGTGTCCGCTCTGCATCGGGAGCGCCTCTGAGTAGTGAGCTTGAAGGGGCGCTATAACAAGTGCACATACAAACAAATACTATGCGCTTCCTAAAATGGTCATGCACAATACAATACAATCAAATGAAACACAGCAAGGTACAATGCAATGCAATACTTAATGCAATATTAATATTATTACTAGGCCTACTACTACTACTACTAATAATAATAATAATAATGAGACCTGTTTTCTGTTGCAACGCCTCTCTATAACCGTTCAGCGTTTCAACTCGGTGGCCTTTCGAGGAACTTTTTAGCTGAGCCGGATCCAAAGGAGATATAACAATAGCTACTGCTTCCCTTGTTTATTGTACTTCCTGTTTTAGATCTACTGATGTTGTTTGTTGAAGACAAAGGTATCAAAATTAGTAATAATAATGATAATAGTAGTAGTAGTAGAAGTAGTAATAGTGATGATGATGATGATGATGATGATGATGATGATGATGATGATGATGATGATGATGATGATGATGATCATGATCATGATCATGATGATGATGATGATGATGATGATGATGATGATGATGGTGGTGGTGAGTATGATGATGATGATGATGATTTGATGATAATAATAATATAAAAAAATAAATGATAATAATAATAATAATAATAATAATAATAATAATAATGCGGACCGGAAGCAGACCAAATATTCATCCCTCCCTGCCACTCACGAGTTCGTTCCGGTGGCTGTAGAATCGCTGGGGCCCATCAACCGTGCAGGCCGAGAGTTCTTGATAGAGTTGGGGCGTAGAATGACCGCCATCTCAGGTGACCCTTTGGAGACCGTGCACTTATTCCAGCGGTTATCCATTTGCACTCAGAGATATAATGAGGTTGCATTTAGAGGCACGTTCGCACAACGCACCGAGGACGAGGACCACTAACTACTGTACATAGATTAGATTCATAAATCCCGAGGGATCATAAATACCTCGGGTAAAAAAATAAAATAATAATAATAATAAGACCGTTCCAGAGTAACACCATTCCCATCACCGGACATAGATTCGAGCACCTGAAGGATCATAAAGACATGGGGCAAAAATATTATAATAATAGCGACAATAATAACAATAGGTCAGGCTGCTCTGATACGTGTGTAAATCCAGTAGACCTATCTCCAACACATAATATGGCAAAGACACGAACAAAATGCAATTGAAAACAAGCAGAGTAATGGAGCAGCCACGACTTAAGAAATCCTGAAAATATTGAAACCATTGCAAAAACGTCTACACGAAGTCAAGAAAGAAGTCTGACCTATAGTAATGGACGGGATGCAAATAGATGCACAGAAGGAATAGCAATCTTAAAACCTGGTCTATCTTCTGAGCCGCGAATAAAGTCATGAACAGTTCTCTACATTACAAGAATTTAATCCTCGGGCTACCAGGAGGGTAATTGTAATTGTAATTGTAATTGAACATTTATATAGCGCCGCTCACAGATTCAGTAGCGCTCCCGACCCTAGTTAGCACTGCCGCTAACGAATAGCATAGTCTTCAGGCGTTTCCTAAACAAAGGGAGAGAGAGACTAAGAAGCTCAAGACGAAGTTTGTGAGGAAGACGGTTCCAGTAGGTATCCACCCCCCCTAGGTTTTTCCAAATCAAACTTTTTTCGTTTGGAATAAAATTTTGACGTTTTAGGTAGCTGTAGAGGATTCATTTGCACCCATTTTGAGCTAAAATGTGTGATGATATACCATACCATTCAAAAGTTATACCCGATATACCCGAGGCACCAGAGGGGGTGGATACCCCTCCCTTAGATTATCGGCTGTATCTTATCCGTCCTTTGACATGAAAAGACACGAATTACACCATTCTGTAGAGGGGATGTGGGGCTACATTGTGGTGGTCACGGAGTTGTCTTTTGACAACCGGAAGTGCTCAAAATAAATTAAAATATATAAAAAGGTGTTTTATTTTCATAAAATTTTCATGTTTTTCCTATTAAAAATTATTCATAATTTATTTTTCAAGAGAAGTAAATTATGCCATTCTATAGAGGGCATTTAGGGCTATTTTTGATACTAATTAATTTGACATTTGATGACCGGAAGTGCTCAAAATAAATTTAAATGTGTGAAAATGTTGGGGTTTTTTACAACGTAAACCGATAAGTCTGCGTAAAGGTTTTTTTAGCAGCTAATACATGTTTTTTTTTCTTTTTATTGTAATTAAAACTAACTTATTACTAGTTTTTATAGTTGGATATTGGACTTTATTATATGTAAACTATTTTAAAATAAATAAATTATGTTAAAAACACACAGAATCTAATATTTTGCTTATGCGAAAGTATGCATTTTGTGAAATCGACGGGTGCCTACGGAAAAAAAATCATAATTCCGGGGTGCTTTCATATATTTCAAACCTAAATATACCATTTTGTGCAGAAATGAATGCTGAATCCATTGATGTATTACAAGTTATGATATCTCAAACCAAACCCAAAATCCAGGGGGGTGGTAACCACCCTCCCCTTGGTAGTCAGTGTTACAAAAAAGCTTGGTAGCCTGAGGGTTAATAGCTAAAACAAGAGAGCTTATGCCAAAATGAGACAGGACAATGGCGGGACAATCTCTGTCACTTCTCACCCTCTCACGTTCAAACTAATACGCCCAAGTTCGTTTTGGGACAAGAGTGGAGCAGATAATTATAGTTATGCCTATACAACAACTTTAACCTGCTCAGTCCCGCTATGTAAATGTACTATATACCTATATTTATACACTTACGTATAGGCTACATTCATGTATAAACCTACATAGCATATGGATATACACACATAATTATACATAATTACATATACGCATAATGTATGCATACCCATACATATACGTATACAACTATAACTTATTCATACAAATATGCATTTATTTATAAGTTCGCCAATATATAATTTTATACTTGTATAATTATTATAAAAGGCCTAGTATGTATATAGGCCTACTGTCGCAGCACATAATATTATATGCGTAAACATACATGGTGTCCCAATTGAACTGATACCCTTTTTGTTTTGGCGATATTCTTGTCAATTCTAAATGAAACCCTATAAAATTTCAGAGAGTGTAAGAGGGATAAATTATTAATGTTTCCTGAAAATTTTATCCAATTTTACGAACATAGTCCGAAGTTATGTACATTCAAATTTGGATAAAGAAAATTCTAATTGGGACACCGTATATAACTAAACATGCACTACGGGATATATTTATATTGATACAATGTCATGTATAAATACATTGACTGGAACGTGTTTCTAAAGACTAGTGTCTCGCTGTATAATATAGCTGCACGTCGTATCGTCTTGTACTGTTCCACTTGCACTCCCTTCTGCCATGTCCCTCGTCTCACCCCCGATGTCCCTCGTCTCACCCTCGATGTCCTTCGCTTGACCAACCATGTCCATCGCTCGGTCATTCTCCCTCGCTCGACCCGCATTGTTGAGTCGACCAGCAACCGCGTCCCTCGTCTTCTCAAAGTCTCTCGTCCTCTCGAAGTCCGCCTTGAGCGCGTGGAAGCCAGTTCCGGACACGCAGCCGAGCACCTTGCGGAAGCTCTTGCGGAAGTTGTCCGATAGGAACGCGTAGAGGATCGGATTGACGCAGCTGTTCATGTAGGCGAGACAGTTGAAGGCCAGCTTGACGCTGATGCCCTCGACCGTGTCCGGATAGTTTCCGAACGACGTGACGAGGAAGATGATCTGGAGCGGCAACCAGCAGACGGCGAAGATGAGCACCACAACGACGACCATCTTCGTAACGCGTCGCTTGGCGCGCATCGACTCCGACGCCTTGCTGCTGGCGACGCCGCCGTAACTCGGCCTCGGCATTCCGCCGTAGAGCAGCTTGCGTATCATGGCCCCGTAGAGGATGGACACGACGGTGAGGGGAATGGCAAAACCGAAGGCGAAGAAGCAACCGTAGAAGACCTGTCCGTGATCGTCGTGGTCGGCGATCTGGCAGACGAAGCACTCGGCGCAGTCGGGCAGCGCTAGGAGGTCGTACTCGACGAGGATGGGAGAGTTGGCCGACCCGATGACCACCCAGGTGAGTCCGATGGCCAGGTAGGCGTTGCGCTCGCTTCGTATCGTCATCGACCGGATGGGGTGAACTACGGCCAGGTAGCGGTCCAAGGACATGAGGACGAGGGTGTAGACGCTGGCGTGGGCAGTCACGAAGATGACGTAGCCGTACAGCTTGCAGAAGACCCTTCCAAACGGCCAGGACGGAACGACGAAGCCGACGGCGGTGAAGGGGACGCAGACGACGATGAAGAGAAGGTCGGCGAGTGCGAGGCTGATGATGAGCAGGTTGGTCGTGCTGCGCATCTGTTTGTTGGCGATGACGACGACGATGACGAGCAGGTTGCCGACGAAACCGAGGACAGCGATGACGCCGAAGATGAGGGGAATGACGTAACGAGCGACGTCACTGAACAGGTCCATAGCGTCATCATCGTCCTCGTCCACCGATGACGTTGATGACGATGACGTCATCTCCATGGTAGCGTTCATCATGTCTGCGGCGGCGCTAGATAAATTCTCGCAGACGCCTAGCGATGCGTTGATCGGATGGTGGGATAGGAACGTCAAGGGTGCGGCCATCATCTTTCAGAAGTGTGAAGCCGATGGGGTGGTCCACCCTGAGGTCCACCCTGAGGTCCACCCTGAGGTCCACCCTGAGGTCCACCCTGAGGTCCACCCCTGAGGTCCACCCTGCTGCTCTGCTACAACGAACTTGAATGATTCGCCGCTCTGCAGATCAAAACTGTATAGTCACTCGTTCGGTTTCTTCGCTCCAGTGATTAACTGATTATAATTACCAGTACGGTCCACTATTCGAAACCAAAAGACTTTGTGGTATTCGGAACCAAAAGACGTGTGTGGTCCACTTTAAAAACTCAAAGGAAGTGCGTGGCTCAATTCCTGACTTGCTTTTAATGAAGAAATGTTATGTAGTAGTCCACAGATTGGAACCAAATTACGGTTTACGCATAACGCTTTTGCATTGCTCTCAGAATATCTGCGGCGAGGTATAGAGAGCATTCGCTGTAATTATTGGTCCATCATTTGCAAAATTCCGGATAGCAACAACAACAACAACAGCAACGCCAGTGTGCTGTCCACTTTACAGTTCTATCCAGTGACGTGGGTGGTCCAATTTGTTGATCCTTTTAGCGATGTCGGTGGGCAGCTTTGAAATATCGACAACCGTCCTCAAATTAATAGTTTCGCCTCGGCTGCGGCGGTGGCGGCCGCGGTGCTGGCGGTGGCGGAGTCAGCGGCCGCCCTGGAGGTGACGTTGTCGGCGGCGCTAACGGTGTTAGCCGTGGGCGACTTCAAAGGCAAAAATGTTTCGCATTGGAGGCTGAAAGTAATCCAAAGAGTGGTGTTCTTCGGAACCGGATTACAGCCGAAGACCGTCAACGTGGGAGGAGGCGTGTCCTTTCGCTCCTATCTCCTATCTTAGTTCGCCATATATTTAGTTATCTACTCGAGTGTTGTTTTCCACTAAGTCCATCTTTCGTACTTTCACTTCAGAAATTGCAACGACATTCGAGTAAATCTTCTGTGGACAAGACGGATAATTCCTTCCAATCTGAAAGAGAAATTGATGAACGTTTCTGTTATGACGACATTGTACTGGCATTTGAAATTCGTATTGTAAACGTGACTGAAATAATGACGGTGATGATTAAGTTTTTCGTCAAAAGGAAAGAGTAAGAGAAGGAGAAGAAGGAGAAAGAATAAGAGTAGGAAGAGGAGAAACAAAAAGGAAGACTAACAACTACAACAAGAACAAGAAGAACAGCAGGAAGTAGAAGAAAGGAGAAAAGAGGGGAAGGAGATTCAGAGAAATAGGAAAATGAGTTGGGGAAGGAAAAGAAAAAGAGAAGAAACAGGAGGGGATGAGAAGAAGCGAGAGAGAGTCAGAGATAGAGAGTCAGAGACAGAGACAGAGAGAGACAGAGAGACAGAAAGAGCGACAGAGACAGAGACACAGAGACAGAGAGTCAGAGACAGAGACAGTTTTACGTCGACAGAATTTACCAGCGAGTGACCCATTTCCTGACCCTATCTATCTTTGCAACACCACTGAACTATAAACCGAAATGCCGCTGCAAAGACCATCGCAGCCGTGGTTTTCTGTTTCCGGTGAACGTTCTGCTGCAACGAGTCCCAACAGGTTACCACAGAAGAATGAGATGTGAAACGAAGTCGGACGCAATTATAGTTGCGCCTTTCACGAATTAACCATTTGTGATATAATGATCAATTGATCAATGTATAAGATTTAATTATTATGTGAAGCGCAGAAGTAATGAGAAGTCAACAACGATTAAATAGCGGCTGTGGAAGATTCTAATGAAGTGAAAACATATTTAGATTGAACAGAAACCAACGATCCCATTGCATGCTAAAGGTCGTATTTAATTATGTTTCGCATTTGCTATAGCGCCCCTTCAGGCTATATACTCAGAGGCGCTCCTGATTAGTGAATACAGCGCGAAACACTGCATAGGAGTTTCACGCGGAAGCGTTCGAGAAATTGCGAGTGAAGGACTTGCTCAAGGTCCCTACGCGGCTATTTGAGGTGGATTCGAATCTGATACCTCCGGCTTCATTGCACAGAACCCACCACTATAGCATCGCGCCCCGTGTTATAGAGTAGACAATGAAAAGAAGAGAGTGTAGGATTGGACTCGTTGAGTCAGGATTAGAGTCGATGTGATGGTATCGAATGAAAAAGACAACGATACAATAGGTCATGAATGAAGAGTGTGATGGTAGGTTAGGTTAGGATAGGTAGGACAGAGTGATAGGAATATAACAAGGATTGAATGATAGAATTTCACGCAAAATAGTTTAGGATAAATTTGAGAAAATTGGATATGGTTGCACACTGTTTGTAATCTATTTAATTTAATTTGATCATTAATCAGTCATTAAGGTTTATAAAGTGATACCATCCACAGGATCAAGTGCGAGAAGAAGAATGAATTTCGGCGACTTGCAAATGAATTGCGACTTATACAAAAGTGCGACTTATACAAAAGTGCGACTTATACAAAAGTGCGACTTATACAAAAGTGTGACTTATACAAAAGTGTGACCTATACATGTATACAATGAACATAAGAGAATTCGGTGAGAAAAGAAGAAGGGTTGAATGGGGGGATGCAGGGATGGATGAAGGAAGGTGTCATTTTCGGCGGCAGGAAGCAAGGACATTGTGCAGTTGGGAACGAGAATAAAACGGTAATTGAGTTTGAAGCCACGGTATATACAACAGGAACGGCTCTCGTGTGCGACAAACGCTTAGCAAGAATTATGTAGCTGTCCATCGCTGGGCGGCGCTGGTGGCGTCCGATTTCCGGCGACTTTCGGATCCATAAAACTTTCGTATCTGTGCTGAGCAGAACCACTAAACGTCGAGCGACACGCGACCATTCTACAGGGCAAATAATTATAGACACCTATAATAATGCGCGCAGCCATTGCTGGTACTTTTTGCAGAGTCAGTCCCAAGTCTGGAAAGAGGAGCGCGACATTAATCCACTCTGATTATGACAGTGTTGCTAAGCAGAAACAAGCCAAGCTCTAAGGTGATTACGACTATATTTAGACTGGGAATACACACAAGTACATATTTGCAAGCTTATATAAATAGGTCTAATTGTATATAATTATATTTTCATGTGGTCAGTATTTGATGCAGACATTGCATTTTTAATCAGAGGCAAACGACCTATCTGGGCAAACCAGAAGGAGGCAGACGGGTATAATAGGCCTATATTATAGGCACACAATTATAAATAGACCGTCAGAGGAAGACGGATATAATTGTGGGGGCGGTTAAAAAATGTTCCAGTGTTTAGACAACGTCCAGAAATCCGAATTCCAACTATGAAAACATACGATAACGACGCTTCTGATAAGAATACTAGCCTGTCTCTACTTGCGCGTGCGTGTGTGTTTGTACTTGTGCGTGTGTGTGTTTGTATGTGTGCATGCGTGTGTTTACAGTCACATCGTCAAGATAATTGGGCAGTTAGCGCCATGCTTAGATCGTCTGACAGCCACGTCAATCAGAAATCAGAGAGACCTTTCAAGGCACAATAATTTAGACCAACGCTGATGTGTTGCAAAGACAGTTCCTAATGGACTTTCCGGGTCGTCGTCAGTAATGCATACGGTACGGCCTGACAAATCTGCCATTTTATCCTCATTCCCTTGTCACAGGTCGACAAAACATCCACAAAAATGTGCTCGAACAACAAGACATTATTTGTCGTTTTACATTTATCTTATTGTTGCTCTGAATGTCGTCGGACATGTTCATGATTCAATCATAGGAAACATATATACCGATTAGCCATGGCCCATCGTGGCTAGGAGGGACCAGTCCCAAGCTCTTAAAGGAGGGCGGGCAACGTCAACGACCCTGACAGCCGGAAGATGTTGTCAAACACTGACAGGAATAAACACTGAAAAGAACAACACCGGAAAGAACAACACTGGAAGGAATAACACTGAAAAGAACAACACTGGAAAGAACAACACTGGAAGGAATAACACTGAAAAGAACAACACTGGAAAGAACTACACTGGCGAGAACTACACTGGCGAGAACTAAATAGAACGGAAGAACCGTGACTCTATATAGGCCTATCCCCAACAGCAACGAATTTGCTGAAATTATGGCGAGAACATTGTATTTGTAAGAGATAGGCCTATATTCGA
>OX243816.1:35483306-35518306 GCA_945859605.1 Lumbricus rubellus | reverse complement strand
ATCACATGCAGATCGCATTGGGTTACACCGTTACACTATAGATCGCATTTACAGCGTGGTCACTGCATCGGACTTTCACGCCGAAGCGCACGAACAATAATTGCAAGTGAAGGACTTGCTCACGGTCCCTACTCGGCAGCTTAAGGTGGACTCGAATCTGGAACCCTCCAAGTACAAGGCACCAAACCCACCACTTCACTATACCACCGCGCCCAAAACAGATGTTGCTGAAGCCTTATAATTATACGCCTACGTCAGGGAGTTTGAGCAGGTGTGCTTATAGAATTTACGAAGTGCTCCCTTCCAACAGTACTTGCCAAACTATCGTTGAATGGAGCCGGAAATCTTTAGGACGGCAACTGGATAGCGTTGTTGCGGTAAGTGCTACACCACTGAGAGATTCATGGGAATGTAATGGAACCCATTATGCGCGCTTTGGTACACACACACACACACACACATACACACACACACGCACGCACGCACGCACACGCACACATCTATATATAACTTCACCATGACAACTGTTACCTCAGCAACGCATCTGTTGTAGCAAGATTTAGTGAGTATACAAATACATGTACATGTAGGTATGCAATCCATGCACTTAGTATTATTTAACCATGACCGATAAGCCACGAGCAGGAACATCTGCTCTTAAACTATGCGCGGATGTATTAGATACAGACCTATACATGTAAATATAACATTCCTTAGGAATAACATTTCATCCGTGGAACGACTTCGCTAAACACGACGCCTACGTGTACCATGTAACCGGTTATACATAAACACACACATGTAAACATACAAAGGTGTGTGTATAAATTGAGACACAATGCATGCATGACAATACACATGTGTATTGCATTGCATTGTATGTAAACATTTATAGAGCGCCGCTTCTAACAATGCGCACCAATCAGAGATGCTATCACTGCGAAAGAGACAAAGAAAGGAAAGTAGTTTTGAGAAGAAGTCACGCGTATAATAACGAAGAGAGCTGATTCCAAAGCGCAGAATCATTGAAGGAACAAGCTCGAGTTTCGACAAAGAAGTCCTTATAGTCACACAGACAAACAAAGAGTGACTGTCTGTCTGTGTCTGTCTATCTTTCTGATAGACAGAGACAGACAGACAGACAGAGACAGACAGAAAGAAAGAAAGACAGACACAGACAGACTGACAGGCAGACAGAGACAGGCAGAAAGATAGATAGAGACAGACAGAGACAGACAAAGACAGACATACACTATGTATGACGTCAACCTGACGTCGTGTATCGTATGTAATCTTGGCCAGGCATGATTTTTATTCGACGCACTGCAGCAGTCTCCTAACTCAAAATAGTCCGTTGCTCCTCTTTGATATCGACCCGTGTGCATCTGGAACGGGAGCGCCCCATGGAGCGGAGAAAGACAAACAGACACAGACAGACACAGACAGACACAGACAGGCAGACAGACAGACAGACAGGCAGACAGACACAGACAGACAGACAGACAGGCAGACAGACAGACACAGACACAGACAGACAGGGACAGATAGGCCTACAGACAGACAAGCAGACAGACAGACAGACAGACAAGCAGACATACAAGCAGACAGACACATACAGACAGACAGACAGACAGATAAGCAGACATACAGACAGACAGACAGACAGACAGAGAGCGACCTTTCCACCATGCATTCTATTGTCCGGTACCCACGACAAATGGTGACAGAACGGGATGCAAATGATAATTTTATAGAGGCCGGTCGACATATAATATCAGAATAATTCGATATGATTGCCGACATATTTATTCAAGATGAATGATGACCTTAGTCGAATGATGCCTGACCTCTGCAACGAATGGAGCCACAGTGGCGCAGCCACTGCCAGCCAGGATTCGAGGAGAGCCAGGAGAATAAAAAATTTAAATGGCCCAATCTAGATTGATACGCGTAAGAGAATTAAGATTAGTGCCTGTGTCTACAGAATTTCATTAGCTTGCCTCAGATTTATAGCTGCGGGGAAGATTCGATTGCGTGCAGGATTTGAGTGCAAGTTATATTGACCCGTGATGCATCACGATCTAGAAGGCATGGGCGCCCGCACATAGGGACAAGAGGGGCACTTGCCCCCCTGGATAATCGATTTCCTATTTAATTTTTAACTACCGGTACTTTGTTTGGTTTTTGACAAATTTCTTCGCACTAAAGCGCTAGTGTTACTAATTATACACAAATTGAAACTGAGAAATCGACATTTTAGAAACCTATAACCGTCTTCTTAATGTTCGGGTTTGCATTTTCAAGTTCTTGCCAAAAACATTGGCCGCTGCCATTGTTTTGCCCCCTCCTGCAAACATTTCTTCGGGCGCCCATGTAAAGGTTTCTTCGGAAATAATTCAGAACGATAATTATTATAACTGGTATAGCTTGAATAATGATTAATAATTTTACGCAGGTGATGTCGTCATCAGGAAGGACCCTGGGGCATCTGAGCGCATATTTGAATTATGTATGCAGTATAATAGGCTTAGAAAGGGTAGAAAGCTGTAGTTTAAGACAAATGGCCGCGATCATCAATATCGATATAATCAATATAAAAGAGCCAGACAGACAGACACAGAGACAGAGAGTCAGAGACAGACAGACAAGAATGGTGTCGTTGGAATCTTGGACCTGCCTCAGTGCAGAACACCAAAGTAGACATCAATATCGTCATAATTCGCATCGTCATGGCAATCGATATCGTCATCGTGATCAGCATCGATTTCGTCACCACCACCACCACCACCACCACCACCACCACCATCACCATCACCACCACCACCACCACCACCACCACCACCACCACCACCACCACCACCACAACCACAACCATCATCCCTACCACCAACACCAACACCACCACCACCACAACCACCACCACAACCATCATCCCTACCACCAACACCAACACCACCACCACAACCACCACCCCTACCACCACCACCACCCCTACCACCACCACCACCCCTACCACCACCACCAACATCACCACCACCACCACCAACAACAACAACAACACCAACACCACCACCACAACCACAACCACCACCACCACTATCACTACCACCAACACCAACACCACCATCATCATCATCATCATCATCATCATCATCATCATCATCATCATCCGCAATACCAGACCATCCGTTTCTATTCATGAATCGTGTCGTCAGGTGGCTTTCACGATCTGTGTATTGAAATTCTAATATCACGTATAGTCTTGAATTCTAATATCACTATTCAAGAGAATAATATAATAGTCTGTGACTTTGAGATTAAATCGTGACTCGTAGTAATCGTGGCCATAATTAATTATCATTGATGAGCGCAGCTGGGTTTTGTTATTATCGTCAAGATCGGTTATTATTGCACACGTTGTTGTTTAATGACCGTATAATTATTATGGTAATTAAATTACATATGGTCAGTAAATAATAACATAATATATTATTATGGTCTCGACCATGTTCAGCTTTCGAGGAATTACTATGGAGACACAACCTTTGCCATCACTTCCATATCTATACATCTATACGAGCGCTACTGAATCTGTGAGCGGCGCTATATAAATGTTCAATTACAATTACAATTACAATACATGTATGTCACCCGTGCAGAAATCGCGCTAGCCATGAATTTGAGCATAATCGCGAATGCTAATTAATAGAAAATGCATGTATTATGCATGCATGTACAAAGCAAATTGTATGTATGTATGACTGTATGTATGCATGTATGTACGTAGTACGGTACCTATTTATCTATCTGTCTGTCTGTCTGCCTATCAGTACATCCATCTTTCCATCCATCCATCCATCCATCCATCCATCCATCCATCCATCCATCCATCCATCCATCCATCCATCCATCCATCCATCCATCCATCCATCCATCCATCCATCCATCCATCCATCCATCCATCCATCCATCCATCCATCCATCCATCCATCTATCTATCTATCTATCTATCTATCTATCTATCTATCTATCTATGACGTATGTATGTGTCTATGTAATAGTTATGTATCTATGCATGTGTTCCTGTACTCGGCTGGATCTTTCTCTTCCCTTTCTTTTCCTTGTTTCTTTGAAAACTCACTCTTTGAACTTAAACAAATTCAAGTATCATTTGTTTGGATCTGGCGCGCTCTAATGTAACATGTACAATAATTTTCTTAGGAACATTAAACTAACTCTGGGTTTGATTTCTATTTTCTATGTATGTTTCTTGACTTTTCTAAAGCGCAGAAACCATCAAAAGTGATCCAGAGAGACTCAACGGCATGTCATCGAGGATATCGCGAAGCTGCCTTGTGTACAGTGCACTTAATTTACTTATTTGTACGGAGTAGCGAAGGGACATGTTAAGCAACAGTGAAGCTCTTGATTATTGTCCTTCGCTTTTAGCGATGGTTCAATGCGTTACGCTTACGTTTTACACGCTGCTATAATGTTGCTGTGCACTATGTGTCAGTAGCCGTCGGCTTGTATGCGTGTGTGCATCTGTCACACAGTTCGAGTTTGCTCTGTAGTCTGTCCTGCTCCGCGTATTATTTGTGCAGTGTAGACTTAGAGATAAGCAGTCACGTGTCAAAGGACGTCTGCTTGCATATACAGGGTGGGCCAAAAAAAGTGAGAACATCTTGTACAATACGAGTTATTTACAAATATAATTCAATTAATTATATTGTTTTCATGTATTTTTGTTTGCCAAGTATTTAGCTAATCATAAATCATGTTCAATGTGTCCTCCTTGCTTCTCAACGAGTTTTTTTAAGCATCGACGCCACTCGTTTATGCTACTGCATGTCAATAAAACGCTGTCCCAGATTTCTCCATTCTTCGATTATTGCCAACTTGAGCTGCTCAACTGTGGTAATTTTTCGCCGAAGGTAGACTTTTTCTTGCAAAGCACCCCATATGGCATAATCTGCTGGGTTTAAATCAGGCCACATGTCTGGCTCGATAAAGTTGACATTCTCCTGACGAAGAAAGTTGATCGTATTTCTGGCTGTGTGGGATGAAGCTACGTCTTGATGTAATGTCCAGTTATGGCGATCACAAGTCGCTTGAATTACAGGCAGCAAACCTTGTCTCAGAACATGTTCACAATTATAGTATTCACTGTTTACTTTGGCGCCTGGTTCAACGAACACAATATTAGTTTCCCCATTCGAGATGCACCAACTGATATTATGATACCGCGCGGTTGAAATGGTCACGTTCTCGTATGAGTCGACTTTCCTGAACTTACATTTTCTTTGTTTCAACGGAATAAACACGGTTATTTTGAGAATTAAGTGAAGTGCCAACGATGAATGTCTTTTTGTCTGTAAACCAGACGCTTCGTACACTTCTCTCAGTAGGAAACCGCTCAAGTAGCTGCCGACTGCGTTGCAGGCATTTCAATGAGACATTTTCATTGAGCTTCTGCCCGATCACACTCTTGTACGTTTTGAGTTGTAAATTTTGCTTAACAATACGTCGAAATAAAGACATTATATAGCTAAATAGGTAAGTAAGTGAATAGGTAAACAATTTAAGCTATTATGGATACAGTGAAACAAGTTTTGATGCAATTATATTACTTTTCACGTGATGTTCTCACTTTTTTTGGCCCACCCTGTATACGTCATGCATAATTAAATAATGGTCAGATGTTCTGGCGGTTCCGTTCTGTGCATTCCGGTTTTCATAGGCACATACGCACGCACACACATACAAACACACACATACACATGCATACATACACACCCACTCACACACGTGTATAAAGTAGACCTTAAAGGGGCGCCATATAAATTCTCAGAATGAATAAATGAATATATATATATATAAAGAGAAACAGAGACAGACAGACAGAACGAGGTGGAGAGAAAGAAAGAAACTGAAAAGAGAGTCGTATTCCTACATCTATGCAACAGACAGACAGACCACAGACAGACCGACCGAGAGAGACAGAGACACAGATTCAGATAGATACAGCATCAGCGACAGAGTTCAGTCTGACCTTTGTGTGCATCTGGCTTCCACACTTACATCGTCTGTATGCCTTTGTAGCCTAAGCGTGTTTGTTCTCTACTCGCCTTATCAGTGATACCGCCGCCGCCGCCGCTATCTTTCTGGCTCTTCATATCTCGCAGCGGCTGAAGCTATAGACGGAGGATACGGATTACGGACGCTGCACAATGCACATGTTGGACACATCGCGGATCCGGCAAAATCTACGGCTCAAGCGAAACATTTCGCGGCGGAGGGATGGACCATGCAGATAAAGGGATTGGCGGGTGTGTCGGGGGTTGGGTGGGTGGGGTGGGTGGGTTGGGTGGGGTGGGTGGGTTGGGTGGGGGTGGGTTGGGTGGGGGTGGGTGGAGAGCGACCCTCATTTGTCGACTGTCATTGGCAACTTCCTCCGTGCAAATAAGCTTAGTATACTTGAAGTGGGTTCGGAAACGCGAAAAGCGCCGACCTCACACTGTGCATATACGAAGCTATAGGAAATGGCAAGCATATATATATATATATATATATATACTAGCTGTACCCAGCCACGCGTTGCTGTGGCAAAAAAGACCTCCCCTTCACCCTCCCCCTCCCCCCCCCCCCCCCCCTCCCCCTCCCCTCCCCCTCCTCCTCCCCTCCCGTCCCCTCCCCTCCCCTCCTCCTCCTCCTCCCCTCCCGTCTCCTCCCCCCTCCTCCCCCTCCCCTCCCCTCCCCCGCCCTGCCCCCTCCCCCTCCCCCTTCCTCTCCCCTTCCCCTCCCCTCCCCCTCCTCTCCCTCCACCTCTGCTCCTTTCCTCCCTCACAGCGTCCCTAACTGACAGCGGTAAGGCCTTTTTCGTAATGGAATTATTTATCGACTCGCTTATGACGTCACGGGACGCTACCTCATTGATGTTTTGTCACTGTGTTTCGGTGCAAGCGTGCGGTATGGTTCAAAATGCAAATGGCGGTCGAACGGATTGCAAAGCAAAGTTCACTTTTTGTGGAAACGATTGGGTTTTTTTCGGGGAAAGAAATGTTGTGACCTGGTGCTATTGGAATGGAAGGTTTTGGTAAATTTTCAAAACAATCGGCGCGTTACTTGCGGCGTGATCGTGACCGCAGTATTTAAAGTGATGGAAAGTGATAATTTTTAACTTTTTGGGGAAACGATGTTTTTTGGGGTGGGGTAAAAATGTTGTGACCTGCCGCTATTGGAATGGAAGGTTTTGGTAAATTTTCAAAAGAATCGGTGCATTACTTTCGGCGTTTTCGTGACCGCACTATTGCAAAGTTTCATTTTTATTTATATAGATAATATATACTATAAAAGTATATATGTATATACATGGGAGGTAAACACTGTTGACCCTGCTGGAAGTAGCCTTTACTACTTGCGCTGTGATCGCCTGTGGAAGATGGTGCCATCTGCTTCAATAGGGTCTAGCCTACATCTTTCTGGAATTCTATAATTATATGAATGCAAACACATGATATAATTATTATATCCATATATCCATATATCCATATATCAATATATCTATCCATTATACAGTATCCATCCATATATATTTACAAGACACTTTGACGCCGAACGCGTAGCTTTCTAAGAGTGACTGGTAAATGAATGGCTGTAGCCTGTAATGTTAGAAGGGTATTCACATTGGTGAGTAGACTGCAGCGGGTGCTTAACCCTTTATCGACCAGCGGGCGTTAAAAATGCATGGGAAAACATATGTACATGTAGCTGGTCGCTAACGGGTTAAAGAGTTGAGAGGTCAGTAACTTCATGGGTAGCAGGCATACATTATATCCTGCATGTAAGTCTTCTCTCTGCATGTAAGTCTTCTCTCTGCATGTAAGTCTTCTCTTAAAATAGGTCCACGTTAATTCCAACTGGAAGGGGGGTTAATGCATGCATGCACCTATGCTCTACTCGTTGAATCCAAATGGCAGTCTCACTTTATGTCCTGCATAAATAATTATAATAATCATAGATCACCACAATTGTTAGAGTATAATTACAATTACAGTTTAATTGATAATTAGTTAGTGTTTTCTGTGCAATAATAATTATTGTATTGTCTGTAAAATTATTATGGGTAAGGTTTTACAACCAGTGCACACTTAGAATCGTAGGTTATTTCTTAGCATCGGTGACATTTCCTAGCGTGTTTTAATCACAACAAAGGTGATGCTTTTGTGTGGCATGGTGCTATCAAAACCAGACCACTGAAGATATGTATTGTCTGATTTTCCCCTCGCCCCGCTCCTGTGTGTGTGCGAAAACTCACCACTCCAGTTGCCATTCCACTCCTCCGCCCATCATTTCAAGCACGCATTCTACATGATCCGTACATGTTCCAACTTACTCTTCCGTGGTTATCGCGACTTGGAGAGACGGAACATAATTGTCCGCCGACGAAACGGAAGGGTATACATGGCGAGATGGATAAATGGCTGACAAAGAATCTTGGTTTATCTGCTGCTTGGTATAAGAGATTATTTGAGTTGA
This sequence comes from Lumbricus rubellus, assembly GCA_945859605.1. Taxonomy (NCBI): domain Eukaryota; kingdom Metazoa; phylum Annelida; class Clitellata; order Crassiclitellata; family Lumbricidae; genus Lumbricus; species Lumbricus rubellus. The sequence continues at coordinate 35,509,768 of OX243816.1, read as the reverse complement.
CAGGAAAGCAATGGATGACGAGCACAGGTGTAGAGAGGGAGGAAGATGATCTTCTTTTAATCCCTGTTAACCACAAAGACGTCTGGTCGTACATCCATCCCTCCGTCCCTTCCTCTACACATCCCTCCATCCATTCCTACATCCATCTTTCTATCCATCCATCCATTTATCCATCCATTCATCCATCTTTATATCCATACATCCCTTCATCCACACATTCCTCCATCCATCCCTCCGATCCTCCAACCATATCTCCATCCATCCATCCATTCAAACCTTCTGCAAACTCTCTGTTTTATTTGGTCTCTCTCTATTTCTCTCTCTCTCTATCTCTATCTCCCTCCCTTTCCTCCTTCCCTCCGTCCCTTCCTCCTTCTCTGTCTCTCTGTCTCTCTGTCTCTGTCTCTGTCTCTCTGTCTCTGTCTCTGTCTCTGTCTCTGTCTCTGTCTCTGTCTCTGTCTCTGTCTCTGTCTCTGTCTCTGTCTCTGTCTCTGTCTCTGTCTCTGTCTCTGTCTCTGTCTCTGTCTCTGTCTCTGTCTCTGTCTCTGTCTCTGTCTCTGTCTCTGTCTCTGTCTCTGTCTCTGTCTCTGTCTCTGTCTCTGTCTCTGTCTCTGTCTCTCTGTCTCTCTGTCTCTCTGTCTCTCTGTCTCTCTGTCTCTCTGTCTCTCTGTCTCTCTGTCTCTCTGTCTCTCTGTCTCTCTGTCTCTCTGTCTCTCTGTCTCTCTGTCTCTCTGTCTCTCTGTCTCTCTGTCTCTCTGTCTCTGTCTCTGTCTCTGTCTCTGTCTCTCTCTCTGTCTCTGTCTCTGTCTCTGTCTCTGTCTCTGTCTCTGTCTCTGTCTCTGTCTCTGTCTCTGTCTCTGTCTCTGTCTCTGTCTCTGTCTCTGTCTCTCTCTCTCTCTCTCTCTCTCTCTCTCTCTCTCTCTCTCTCTGAACGCAAACAATCTCTTCTCCTTCCTCCATGGCAGTGTCTGTCTCAGCCTACCATTGTTCTTCGTTATTATTCTTCGTCACATCAACTACAGCCATGCTTAGCATCATCATCCGTACCGTCAACATCGTCGTAATTGTCGTCAACACAGTCATCATCGTCGTCGTCAGAAGCACCAGTCATCATTGTCGTCGTTGTCTGAGATATTCCGTCGTCGTCGTCATCATCATATCATCCACTCTCAATGTCGTATAATTTAATACACGCATCAATCTAACGCGTCAACTCATCCAGCATATAGCATCTCTAGTATAATTGGCACAATAAATCCTATCACTGCAGATGCTAATGTCTTTGTCAATATATACTATTTGCCAGCTTCCGATTTACAAATCGTCCTGCATGTAGACTGTAAAGTCAGCGTATACCATTCCGATGTAGGGGTTACGACCGTCAAGCCAAGACTCCAAGAGTCGAAATTCATATCGGTCTAATTTTTCCATATTATTATTATTATTATTATTATTATTATTATACACCGCCGAAATTTCATGTAATATTTCGATCTGCATGCAAGCTGTGCGTTGCATAATATTCGGAATGAATAATTCATTGAATATTTGCTTACAGCATTGACTCGCAAATCGTGTCATTCAGAAAACCCAGAGTTGACGAATTGCTTTTTCTTTGACGTCAATAATGGAATGAGAATAATTTATTGTTCCAGCGATGATGAATGGCGCCTGTCATGACAATATGTATACAAGATGCATTGGGTAACAGCATGCGGGCATGTGAGAAATGCTGGCTCTTATTACACTAAAGATGTAACATCTCAAAATTGTGCACCCTTGAATGTTGGCATTCATCAACGTCAGTCTGCTCCATGCATGCATGAGACAAGAAGCAGCGCGGTCGTCTGCGCTCTGCTGTACGTGGAGAAATGTAGCTGCCGCGCTATCTCGGATATATCAGTCATTGGTCACCGTGCTTTCTCGTAATATATCATGTCGGACCGACCGTCTGGTAAAAAACGGACTTGCTTATTATGTATAGACTATAACATGTAATTCTTCTGGTTCTTTCAACTTCTTTGGACTCTGCTCAAAATAAATTGCCTGTTTCAATATATATATATATATATACGCGGTTGATCTGCGACCCTTTGTCTTGAACTGCTTCCATGGAGCTTTTCTTTTGAATTTTTACGGATACGGACTTTGGACCGTTCTTCTCACTTCAGTCTTTTCCACCGTCACAGGGCCTCGTCCATATAGACGATACTTAATAAGAACCTTTGAACGTAGGCCCTATATACATATACATATACATATACATATACATATGCATATACATATACAACTATACATATACATATACATATACATATACATAATATACATTCATCTACATATACATCTACATATATATTATACATGTATCTTCGGCTGATCATCGACTTCCCCCCGCAACCCCCAGCCACTGCGCATGCGCAAGCCATCGTCGTTGAACTCAAATTCCGATCAAAGATCTTTACATACATGTACATGTATCATAGCGATATAAACTATTATTTCTCTTCATCTGAAGCAACGAATAGGACTCTGGAGTGCAGTGCAATGAAATACGAGAGGAGATGAAAGGCACCGGGGAGGGGGTGGGGTGGGATAAGAGGGCTGGATGGAGAGACAGGCAAGAGAGCAGTGGAATGAGAGAGAGAAAAATTGCCATAAAGACTATACATGTAGATATAATCGCATGATATATTCAAGAACGCGTTTTATTTTCGTTCGATTCGCAGGAGAGGAGAGACTTCATAGAAGCAATGTTACGTATTACTATAAAAATTATTGGCATGGGAGTTGTGTGCATAACTCCTGTTGCATTGTATCTCCCATAAGTCCCATTACGTAATATATATGTATATATATATATATTATATATATTATTTATGAAACGTCCCAAGTACAGACACGTGTCTATAGTGTGTGTATATATACAGGGTGGGCAAAAAACCTAGGTTTTTAAATTAAGAGAGTTAAGAGATTTGCCGTGAATGAAAGGAGATCGGCTCAATTTCGATTGTTCTGGTTTCATTGAGAAAGCAAATGGCCCCAAATCTTCGGATTTGAACCCGATGGATTGATAATCAATTGCGGACAGCTATGCTGGAGAAATAACCTTATCACAATCCGAAACCAAAACCAAAAGCGGCAAGAGAATTGATGGGCGCTTTGGAGTTGATATGCATGAGAAGATTTGCCTTTGGAACGCATCAACAGGTCCATCAAGAACTTTGCAAAAAGACACAAAAGAAGTTTTAGCACTGGTGATGGGCACATTTAAACACAAGTTGTGAAGCACTATCAAGTTCATTTGACAACAGTTACGTGTATTTAAGATGAGATAGTAAAATGGTGTTTTTGTTACTTTTTGTTGCGTTACGTTTTTGAATCGTCAAAAACGGTGGGTGGCTCTTCGTATACCCTCGTCCATTCATCCTGAATGAGTTTTTTGGGTTGTTTCTGTTTCAAAAGTTGCTTTACCTGCATGGTGGGTGGGATGCAAACAAGCCCACCGCAGAACCCTCCTTCTTTATCATAGCTTGGGACAGGCGCAGACTATACCTCTGACCTCTGTGTAGTATATCTTGTGGCAAAGTTATGCAGTAAGCAGCAGAAACTTTTCTCAAGTTGACCAGACAGACTAAGAATAAAAAAGCAGCTCGCAAAGATAGGAAAGTTCTTAAAGATGCTTGTATACAGTTTTCCAATTCTTTCTTATAATATACTAGCTGTACCCGGCCACGCGTTGCTGTGGCAGAAAAGACTCTCCCCTCCCCTCCCCTCTCCCCTCCCCCTCCTTCTTCCCCTCCCCCTCCCCTCCCCCTCCCCCTCCCCCTCCCATCCCCCTCCCCTTCCCCCTTCGTCCCCCTCCCTCCGCTCCTTTCCTCCCTCACATCGTCCCTTCCTGAGAGCGGATAGAGCCCAAGAATGTTGAAAGGCCGCAAAATTATTACGCGACTCGCTTATGACGTCACGGCACACGACCTCATTCATGTTTTGTCTGGTCGCTGTCACTGTCAAGGCGTTTCGGAAATCTGGCAAGCCTGCGGTTTTGTTGAATTTGCAAGTGGCGGTCGAGCGGAATGCAAACTTCACTTTTTGTGAAAAATATTGCGTTTTTTCGAATAAAAAGCAAAACGGACACTCTTCTATTGGAATGGAAGGTTTTGGTAAATTTTCAAAACAATCGGTGCGTAACTTTCGGCGTGATAGTGTTACGAACTATTGGAAAGTTTCATTTTTATTTAAACAGATAATATGCTCCGTCTCTATGGCAGACTCTGTGTTCCTTGCTTCTCTCTCAATCGCAATGCATCTTAATATGATCTCGCGGAAGCATCGCATCCCATTTCCCCTTCTCATCCTCTTCTGCAACCAACATCTGCTCGTCTCTATAATTCGCTGTATATATATATATATAAGCTTATACATATATATACCATATGACGTCATATATACACTATACACACCATACAATGTCATATATATATACCATACAAATATATATATATATATAAATGAAATTATATATACACCATACAATATCCGAAAGTCTGTTGCTCATTAATACCGTGGTTGATTGTTTCTTTCTACCTGTTGTCTTCCGATGTGTTTCATTTTTATCTTTCTCTGTATCCAACTTCTCCTTCCTCTACTCCTTTTCTCCACCTCTCCACATTCTCCATATTTTCCACCTTCTTCCGCTTCTGCATCATCATCATCGTCATCGTCGTCGTCGTCGTCGTCATCATCATCATCATCATCATCATCATCATCATCATCATCATCATCATCATCATCATCATCATCATCATCATCATCATCATCATCATCATCATCATCATCATCATCATCATCCTCATCATCATCATCATCAACAACAACAACAACAACAATCATCATCATCACCACCACCACCACCACTACCATCATAATCGTCATCATCATCGTTATCATCATCGTCATCAACATCATCATCATCGTCTTTTACCTCTTCTTCCTTCTCCTTCTTCTCTGCTTCCTCTTCGTATGCTTTCTTTCCATTTGCCATCTTCTCCTGGTCTCCATCTATTCCAATCCGACTTCATTTACTTTCCTCTTACGTCGCCTCCATACTATACTTTCCAAATCCTCTTCGTGAATTTTTACTTCCTTTCCTTCTCCATCCTTCTCCATTCTCCAATTCGCGCTCTTCTCACTTCTCACCATCCATCCTTTCTCCAATTTCAAATTTCACGGTTCTCTGGGTTCATCTCCGTGTACCGTGACACTTCCTATTTACAACCCTCGTCCTCAAACTATCTACACTTCCTTCCGTCGTTAGAAGCGTTGGCCGCGCCTAACGAGCTCCCCTGTGACAGAGAGCGTGCGGACCGCGGTTCGATTTCCGCAGCTGCGTATAGTTTATTACAGCGAATTAAATCTTGTGGCAGGATGGTCCGTCCACAGGGATATATTGATGGCGAGCGGTGGTGAAAAATCTCGCCCGATCAGTTCATTGACAAAATGAGCGGTTTCGAGGCCACGTAATACGGGGGCTATATTTGTTTGCAGGCGCACTTGTTATAGCGCTCTTCAAGATTTATACTCAGAAGCGCTCCCGACTACAGCGCGGACACTGAATCGGAGTTACACGCCGAAGCGCTGAGCAATATTATTGAAGACGAAGGACTTGCTCAATGACCACAGGAAACGGCAACTTGAGGTGGATTCCAATCTGCAAACCTCTGGCTGCAAGGCAGAGAATATACCCACTATACACCACTCACAATTGCTCAGCGCTTCGGCGTGAAACTCCGATGCAGTGTCCGCTCTGCATTCGGGAGCGCCTCTGAGTAGTGAGCTGGAAGAGGCGCTTTAGCAAGTGCACATACAAACAAACCACCGTCCCCCACAATCAATATTATGGATTAAAGTCATTTCCTCTCCTCTTTCCAAATCTTTCTGCGTCACCTTCTCCTCTTCCTGATCTCATCCATCCATTATCAGTTCCGTTTCACTGTCATCTCCCGGTTTCCAGCTTTTTTCCCACCTCCATTCCCACCCACGCCTTCGCAGTCATTCTTTCACCATTTCCTCCAAAGCTCTTTTTGATCACTCTCATCCACACGTCAACATCCTGCTTCCTCTTCGCATTGCAGTATATCGACCTGCCTCTCATCCGCCATCGCTTATACCATCCTTTTCCCGTTTTCCCAGTATTCCACTTCATCCTACAGTCATCCCACTTCAGTTCTACCTCCGTTACCTGTTCCTCCCTGCCTCACTCCCTCCCTCATCACACTACCAACGTTGTTGTTGTAGTAGTAGTTGTCTGACGAGTGTAAGATTGCGAGCGATAATCTTCCACGTACTTCCCTCTTTTTCCCAGAGCTCACTCGTCATAATTTCCTCAATGCTTTGCTTAAGCTTTCCAGCATCTATGCGCTCGCTCTCCAGTCTTTCCTCTGTCTGTCTGTCTGTCTGTCTGTCTGTCTGTCTGTCTCTCTTTCTTTTTCTCTCTTTCTTTTTCTCTCTTTCTTTTTCTCTCTCTATGTCTCTGTCCGTCGCTCGCACTCTGTTTCTGTCTCTGTCACTATTTCTGTCACTGTCTCTCTCTGTCTCTCTCTCTGTATCTCTTCCCGTTTTTACCTGTCTATGTCTGTTTGTCTCTGTCTCTGCGTCTATGTCTTCGTCTCTGTCTGTCTGTTTGCCGATATGTCTGTCTGGCTTTCCAGTCCCTCCGCCACTTCTTATCTACAAGCTCAATCTTTTATCCGCTCTGACTCTCACACTGTCACTCTTTCATCTCACTCCTGCAGTCTCTGCAGGCCGTCATCTATCTTCTATCGTAGCATACTCTGTGCTCTTCACCGACATAAGTAAATACCGTCTCTAACTCTATTGACAGCCGCATAACTTTCGTCTGCCATTCTCTATGTTTGTCTGTTTGTCTGTGTTCGTACGGCTGTTGTTCCGGCCACTATCATTTTGTTTCTTTCGTTGTCCGCTTCTCACCCACCATCTAATGTCTTTTTCCCTATCTCTGTCTTTCTCTGTCTTTCTCTGTCTCTCACTGTCTCTATCTCTCTCTGTCTATCTCTCTGTATGTCTTTGTCTGTCTGTCTCTGTCTGTCACTCTGTCTGTCTCTCTCTGTCTCTGTTTGTCTCTATCTCTCTGTCTCTCTCTGTCTCTGTTTGTCTCTGTGTTTCTCTGTCCCTCTCTGTCTCTGTTTGTCTCTATCTCTCTGTCTCTCTCTGTCTCTGTTTGTCTCTGTGTTTCTCTGTCCCTCTCTGTCTCTGTCTCTGTCTGTCTCTGTCTGTCTGTCGGCCTGTCTCTGTCTGGCTGTCTGTCTATGTCTGTCTCTCTGTCTGTCTCTGTCTCTCTGTCTCTATGTCTTTGTCTGTCTCTCTCTCTCTTCTCTCTCGCGCGCGCTCTCTCTTCCCTTCCCGTCTTTGCAGAGATTACTTTACCTTCTCTGTACTTAAGAGTGTAATGGTTATCATTATAAAAAAACAATCAAGAGGTCGGGAATCAAAATCCCAATATGGCAGAAATTTGACTCGAGATTTCTGCTCGACCTGCACCTGTTATATACAAATGTACACCCAACTCATTCATGAGCAACTGTCAGTGAGAAGATAAGACGATGAGGGAGAGGACTGGCCACGCGCCCTCATGATGTGCCGAGGTTAAGAAAGTGATGTAGCTAACTCTATACAGTGTACGATGAGCCATCTTAAATTAAGAGTGCTTTTTTCTTATCATTATTGTCATCACCTCCTCTGTAGGCGTATCTAGTCTTGTAAACCTAAACCTTTCTACAGACATAACATGTAGCCCAGTGCAAACATTTATAATAGTAGGCTACGTAAGACAACAGACTCAACACGTCATGCGGTTACGGAGCGCTCACTATCATTCTGCCACATATAGCCGTCTATCGGCTTACTCACATTGTACGTGCATTCAGGCAAGACGTGGCCAATGGCCATGACCATTGGCCATACAGTATGCGTATAGACTACACAAATCGACTTTTAAAAACACTGCCATAAAATGCTTTTAAAATGCCGCACTGCTTGCACGTCAAGGTCACTGCTTAATAACATTAAACCTCCGTAGAATCCTATCTGCATACAGTATCTGTTAATCCCGTTGGTTTTATAATATTATAGGTCCTATATACGTGAACCAAACCCCAGTCCTATAGACTGAGCGTCGTAATTAAACCGACATGTACGTCATGACCATTTAATTGCTCTTGCTGATAGCGACGATAATCTGGAAGAATAATCATAATTGGAAAACGTTCGATGCACTTGTGATGGAATCAGATGTCCTCGAGTGCACTACGTGCGTGTATTTGAATGAATGAGTGATCACATTATTTTTTGGGCTTTATATTTGTTATCGTTCGTCAATAATTTATTTCATTCGTCGCAATCATTAATGAACATTAGACCTATACGAGTATACGTCAATGTGGACGAGGTGGTGTAGGGGTAGGTTCGGTGCCTAATTGGAGCCGGAAGGTTGCGGGTTCGAAATCCACCTCAAGCCGCCGAGTATATCAAAATTCAAGTTCAAATTAAAAATTATTAAATTATTTATTGATCCCACAATAAACGTAATTATACAGAACATGGTATAACACAAGTTATAATAATATTAAAGTATAAACTCATTCGGCAAAGAAGTTAGGATAAAGATTAGGAAGCAACAGGCACTCCAGAAGAGACAAGTCCCGCTTAGTAGAAGCCCATATACCAGGAAGACGTTGAACATGATAGTGGGTGTGATTAAGGAGAATAGACATTATTATGACTATATAACATTTATACAGTAGAAGTTACGTACAGTGGCGGCGCTACGGGAGGTCGTGGCAGGTCATTTGACCTGCATATTTTGCTCACGACCTGCCTAATGACCTGCCTAAAAAACTTTGGAATTTTTCATATATTTTACATTATATTTTATTTAAGGGTCTTAAATGAAAAATCGAAATTAATTTTTCCTAGCCCAACAGACAAAAGAGATTGGAGAGGGAAAGAATGACAGGAAGACCGAGACAGATGATGCTGGGATGGATGATGACTGATGGATAGAAAGAACTGAAGAGAAAAGCACAGCGAAGAGAAGAATGGCGTCATTGGAAGTTGAAACCTGCCGAGATGCAGAGAACTTAAAGAAGTTCTAGAAGAAGGCCTTTTGTGCTTCAAATTCAATCATCAATTTCTTCGACCTGCCAAATAGTTCCCATGACCCCGACGCGACCTGCCGAAATTTTAGAGCTGGCGCCGCCACTGGTTACGTATAGGCCTATATGCAGATTAAATTCTTCACTTCAACTCAACTAACAACTTAGCAACCCCTGAGCAAGTTCTTTACTCGCAAATTGCAATTGCTCATGCGCTTAGGCGTGAAACTCCAATTCAGTGTCCGCGCTGTAGTCGGGAACGCCTCTGAGTAGTTATCTTGAAGGGCGCTATAGCAAGTGCTCAGTGCTCATAAACAATATATATAATTATGCTCAATAGCGCGATACTGAGAGGGTTTCAGCACGAAAACGCGTTACTTATGAATGGGACAATTTGATTTCAATGGGATAAATAATTTAGTTCAATTTGCACAAAGGCTATTAGAGGAAGTAATAGAAAATAATGAGTTTCGCAGATGAACACAATTTACGAATTTTACTCTGACAGTTCATTATCATGCTACGTGAACCTAAACGATCTGATCAGGCAAATAATAAAATGTGCTTACTCAACTATGGACTCTGCATATATATATATATATATATATATATATATATATATATATACAAGGTATATAGATATGCATGCATTGTATATATAATATTGTAGGCCTATTATAGCAGTGCTGTCCAACATTTTTGGACCACGTTCCGCATGCAGGAGCAAAATAATACTGGAAGTCGAAGGCCGCGAAAGCAAATTCAAAAGCAACAGCAAAAATTTACTGATAATTTTTTAACTGTAATGAAATTTCTTATAGAATGATTATAGACCTAATCATAATGGCAAATGAATAATGATGGCAATAATAATAATGACGACAATAGTAGTAGTAGTAGTAGTAACAATAATAATAGTAGTAGTAGTAGTAATAATCGGACCTTGACGATTAGGGTCCATTCCAGACAAAAACAAACCCCCCAAAAACATTAAATATAATAATAATAATAATAATAATAATAATAATAATAATAATATAGTAATGAATAAAAGCCTATTTAGGTACACTGTATAGGCCTGTACAATGTGTACGTATGTCATGTTTGGCATTCTTTATAGTTCAGCTGCTTCGGCATAAAAAATGTACTTATAGTTTAAGCGCTTATTCCATCCGTGCACTCAGTGTTTCAGTTCGTCTCTCAACCTCAGTTTTACCGACTCAGTTCCACTTGATGACTGGTCTGATTTCCGTCTCTTAATCTGACTATTAAAATAAAGAGTCGTTGAAGCCATGCGAGTCGTCTGTGTAAAAAAGCTGTTACGGTCGTCGATCGATTAAGAACGGTAGAACCCAAGAGCACAAGACTCGCCATTCGTCGCCGATCGTCAGCCCTGGGGACTCACTCTTATCGATTGTTTCCTCCCAACCAACCCTCAGGACCTGAACTGGAATATCTCTTAAAAGAAACGGTCGCAGACTCTTACAGACGTGCTGGAATGCAGTAGACCAACCTATCTTAGGAACTGGCTATTGAAGTGAAGGGTTTGGGATCGTTTTCGATGTCAGTTTAGTTGAGTACAGGAATAAAAGTTGTTGAAACCAGAAGGCACGTGTCAATCGCCTGTTAGACTAAGCTTACGAGAACCTATCCCCCAGAGATAAAAACAAGAGATTATAGTTTATTTGTTTTTTTATTTCTCACAATTTCTACAGTGCCCCCTTCAAGCTCTATAGACCTACTCAAACTCGTTTGTCGGATTTACGTTCCTGTTAACTCTCTAAACCTCAGCGACTGTTACAATATCAATAAAAAAAATAAACGTAAAAGTCGGCCAGTGACTTTTTGGTCGCTATGGAGAATGGCTGCTAAGGAATGGTGGTTGCTAAGAAAGGGCGGTTGCTATGGAGAATGGTTGCTAAGGAATGGTGGTTGCTAAGAAAGAGCGGTTGCTATGGAGAATGGTTGCTAAGGAATGGTGGTTGCTAAGAAAGAGCGGTTGCTGTGGAGAATGGTTGCTAAGAAATGGTGGTTGTTAAGAAAGGGCGGTTGCTATGGAGAATGGCTGTTAATGACGGTGACTAGTTTTGCCTCATTTTACACGAATTGCAAAAATTTTGTGAGTTCAGCGAACCACTTGAAATAACCCCGCGGGCCACTGGCTGGACAACACTACATGGTGTATATAGTAGGGCCTGCATGTATATGTCAGAGATTACACACACGCACACACACCACACACACACACACACACACACACACACCCACACTCACGCGCACACACGCACACACACACAGTCTATAAACTCGCAATAGATTTTCCTTCATTCAGAATACGGATTGGTCTAACTATAGGTCCAGGTGGCCTATAATATTATTATGGTCTGCATGGACCTACAAGTCCTACATGTAATTATATTTTTTTGCAACTGGCAACATTGTTTAACACAAGAAGACTCGATTGTAGATCAAAAATATTTCGACATTAAAGGTTATGCGTGCGCTCTAGCCTATAAATTATTAACGTTTATGAGCCACTGAACAAAACTACGTACATACATGTACATAATTATATACACGCGTGTGGGTGAATATACATATGTATTATGTATAAATTGTATATGTATACGATATACGGATTGGATAATTTCATTCGCTAGACGTTATAGCTGCAGTTGACACCTGAGGGTAGAAGCAAGCCCCCTATATTCTATAGTTTATTAGATCATTAAAGGCGAAACGAAACAAAGAATGAAGACGAAAATGAGGAAGGGAAGAGAACGAGGTAGATGGGGTGGGTGGGTTACTGAGCACGGAAAGAGGAACAGCTTTGTCTATAGGCTAACATAATAATTATCACCTCAATCACTAGTCTACGATGTCTTGATGGCCAACATTATGGCCTTAAGGCAAGGATGGTTCTGTAGCGCATCACATGAACTTTCGCTCCAGCAATGCAAATTCGAATACAACGTCGTAAAATGTTCTTTTTTGCGAAGTGTCGGCACTTTCAAATTCCGTTGAGCTTTAATGGTAGTCACACTACATGATGTACGATCGCCTGAAATTGGTTAGAATTAAGTAACACAATTATTATTCTTCTGGTTGTATACGGGTCGACCTTGGAGAGCATCACCGGTTGATGCCTTGTGAATTGAACACTTGGGGAGGGGATTCAGGTTCCCCGGGAGCCGGACAAACTGCCGTTTTGGGCGGGTGGCAAGGGGGGGGCTGGAAGGACACCGACGACAACCTTTGTCCGGTCATTTTTTCTAACGATCTTTTCTTACATGCATCAATTGCTCAACGCTAAAAAATATTTTCACTCGGGGGAATTTTGACATTATGTACGTTTATACATGTAAACAGAACCTGTCGAATTTCTCTGGAGAATGTTATGGATAGAATTTTCTTATGGGAATGTTATTATATAGGCTATACAATATACATGTAACAACACCTCTCGATTTGTTCTTGGGAAATCTCATTCTTGGGGAACTTCCCCCGAAGATGTCTAGATTAAACACTTTCACTGGCGTTATATATATATAAGTTAGCCTATAGCCTACTGTTTCCAATCACACTTGATAGGACGCCTCTTTAGGGACTGTCAAGAAGCTTGAATGCTGAAAGAACAGTTGTTGGAGACGCTGTAGCAAGATAAGCGAGAAAATCTGCGACGGGACTTCTTTTTGTTTAGCAGCTGCTGTGGCATTTTCCAATTAACTACCTCAATTTGAACATCACTGGGCCATGGCTTCTTGTTAAAGGAAATTTTTAACTGCAGAACCGCTTCTTTCCCTTCCCATCCTCCATGGTAAATTACTCCCAATCGGATGACAATAACCAATTGTACTGTAGGCTATATTTTCTATTTACATTTATTTTAGTTTTATTTTTATTCTATTTTTTATATTTTATTTACTATTCTCTCCCCGCATCATGGCTTTTTAGAGGAATTTTTATAACTTCGCAAAGCCTTCTCTTCCTTCTCATCGTCCACGGTAAATTATTCCCAATCGGATGACGATGAACCTTTTTACTATTTGTAGTTACACAGAAGTGCTTCTGCAACTGCATAAATCCATTTGGAATTGCCCATTTTCTGCAAAAATGCACGCTAAACAATTCCCTACTCTCGCAATGATTTCCACAATACTCATGACTCATTGGCACCATATAAATAATAAAAATTATAACGGACATTCAGATTTATGGCATGCATTGAAGAACGGTTATTGTTACTCCACCGCACTCAAATATCCTACCTCGCAATTCATAGCCTTTCACTGCCTCGATATCACAAACGTTAGCAATTTTTAAAAGCGCAATCGTCGTAAAAAATGTCGAGATTTCCACAGCATGCAGCAAAAAGGGAATTCACGGGAGCCACTGAACCACCCACTGGAACTCAATTATTTCGTGAAAGCCATTTCATTCGATCGCCGCTTTGTCTTTCCTCGACCGGGAGTACCAAAAACTACCAATGATTTGCTTTTCTCTTTGTAGGTGGCGCCACCTAGGTTTGCGGCGGCGGTGGCGGTGCCTGCCATGGAGGACATTTCTGATCGAGCAGCGCTTTGTGTTACCTGGCAAAGCTAACGATCCGTGGTCTGTTTACCTTCTACATCATTCTGGCGATTCACGATCACGACACACACACACAATAACTCATATGGATTCGGTTCAAAATTATCCTACTCGACTCAATGGAATAGCATCCATTGTCTCATATAAAAAATGTCCGGAAGATACAACAGCCTGGCACATGATATTCGGTGTGTATTAGCAATGAACAGGTAAACCACCCCTGACGAGTTCAGAATTAGCTTCCAGGTCCACACCACATAATACTGATCATTTAGCATGCAGTCATCAACTACCGGGATAGATCCAAACTATAAGTCTGTTCAGTGTTTATAATAGCTACATGACAATGTGCTTCCGTAATTTCAATCTAAATTATGCGATGTTGAGCGCCTTCATGAGGTTTTTGTAATGCGCTATATAAATGTAAATATATATATATACATAACTACGTACATACATATGTACATACATACATACATACATACATACATACATACATACATACATACATACATACATACATACATACATACATACATACATGCATGCATGCATACATACAAACATACATACATACAAATATACATACATAGATTACATACATAGGCCTACAGCCCTACATATTACATACATAGCCTACATACTTACATGTACATACCGGTACTTACATGCATGCATATATACATATATGTACCAACCAGCCATAAATACATATATACATACACACACATACATATAAACATACACATGGACGTCCGCAGGAATTTTTCTAGGGGGGCGCAAACTTTAAAATAATTGTCATATGGTCTAAATTTAATGGGTGACAGTTTGAATTTCCATATTACCACGAGAGAATCCTATATCCTACCTATACGTTATGCGCCCAAAGAAAGATATATAGGTTCAACTTGTAGTTAACGAATCGATAATCACATTGAAAATCCCGTTGTAACAATCACAACCAAATAATCTAAATTTATGTGCAATTATGCGAAAAATTCAGAGGGGCGCACTTGCGCCCCCTTGCGCCCCGCTGCGGACGCCCATGAACATACACTCACACATACATGTATAAACATACATTGGTTTCTGTCCATTAGCCTTCTCTCGACCGAGTTGCGTCGATGAAAAAACTCTACATGTAAGATCATCAAAGTTTTCAGATGATCAGAAGACCTTCCGATCTTCAGACGAGAGAGAAAGATTTGATCCATGAAGTCACAGAAACTGAAAAACAATACTATTCTACCGTATTCTACCGTATTCTACCGTATTTTACCGTATTCTACCGTATTCTACCGTATTCTACCGTATTCTACCGTATTCTACCGTATTCTACCGTATTCTACCGTATTACGCGGAGGAGGAGGAGGGACTCATACAATGGTGGTGCCAGACATTTCGTGTAGCGAGGGCATAGCCAGTGCAGCTAGGCTCGTAACCGGTGAAGGGGCGGCTTGTGCCTCAAGTAAATCACCGACAGGGAAGATTTCTGACAGTGTAACGACCAGAGCAGAGTCATTATTTTAAAAAATAAAAAAAATGGCATTTGCACTGACTTGCCCTGAAGCCTGCTTGACCTTGCTGCAGTTGCGAAGCCAGTGGAGCGACATGCCAATTACTGACCCAATTGGTTGCCATGGTAACCGCATTCGGCAACGGCATTTCTCCCAACAAGACGAAATCAAGAAGGACGCGGCGGTCTCAATTGCAAGTATACCCGCATGCACTCTGCTTGTGCCAGTCCAAAGCCTTGATAAAGGAGGAGGGCACCGCCAGCCATCTTTGCAGTAGGCCTAGGTCTAGGCCCCATGAGATAAGTTACGTTGTCGCTAAAATTAATAGTAGCCTACATGTATGAATTTAACTGTATCGGGAAAGATGGATTTCGTTAAAACGATTATTTTGTTTTCTTTCCGCCAGTAGTCATGAGTGGCAAGGGAAACTTTCGTCTGACAAAAATACCCTAAGTTTCTGTTCTCCATTATGAAATCAATAAAAAAAAGTAAGATAGTGGAGTGGGGTTAGCCTATCCTCCGTTGGCGATAAGACCGGCTCTCCTTAAATTAGCACCTGAATGTCCACGCGCTCCGTGCAGGATGACCTGAACTAGTCCTGTAGGCTTATAACTTGACGCGAAGGAATCTATCACTTGCATGGGGCTATAGAAATAAGCTTATAATAATGAAGGGTTTGGAGCAATAACAAGGTATGTCGACATACCATGTCTTGCAAAACAGTATGCCACCGTGAGCGGAAGATAGTAATCTATATACCCTGTGAGTTTGGTACAGATCTGAATAGTTTTGAGTGCTGTTTCTAAAAACAAAAACCGTTATGTCAACATAACAAGGCATTGTGCACCCGGCAGATTTCGATCATAACTCTACGGCAATATCCAGGTATATGACAACACACATTGTCGTGTTTTCTAACAAACTTTGTATTAAAGCCGGGAGAAAAATACACATCGGGCAGCAACGCATCTCTTCCACTCGTCCCTGTTCATCGCCGGTAGTTTTTTTTAACCCCGGGTGAGTTGCAAGCCCACCGCGGAACCCTCCTCCTTTATCCTGGCTTACGGCAGGCTGATGCTTTCCTAAGATTCCCTGAGACGGAATTACAATAATTCTACATAATATGTACATTACAATTATATTGTAGCATCAGATCAAACATAATTATTATGTTTGATCTGATGCTGAAAAGCGCGTCTCTTTATAAAAATACAAACTGGAAGAGTATTATTACAGACAGAACGCTGCGTCAGAAAGCATAAAAGGCGCTAAATGAAGCAGAATCACAACCAGACAAAGTAATTAATATAAAGAATTAAGACGACGAAGAAGTCCTCTAAGCCAACCAGAGGGGCAGCCATAGATGAGTTATCGGCTTCATGTTACATGTTATTAGCCTCGGTTAATGAAGACGTGTGGCCAGTCGTCTGCCTCGCCGTCTCATCTTCCCGTCAACAACGTGGGCGTAGTGGTGTAGGGATATGTTCGGTGCCTTGGAGCCGGAAGGTGGCGGGTTCGAATACACCTCAAACCGCCGCGTCTACCGACCCCTGAGCAAGTCCTTCGTTTGCCATTATAATATATACTTGTACGCTTCGGCGTGAAACTCCAATGCAGTGTCCGCGCTGTATACAGAGTCGGAAGCGCCTCTAAGTAGAGAGCTTGAAGGGTCGCTATAACAAGTGCACATACAAACAAACAAGCAAATAAATTGGAAGCATGCCCGTAAATCCTTTATCCGTAAAAATCAAAGTTCTACCTAGAAATCAGATAAACTCGAATCCATAATTTTTTATAGAGACAGGAAGACACGTAGGCTAATCCTGCAACAAGATACAGTAAGCTTAATCTCAAAACCATTATGAAACGGAGATCGCATTATCTCGAGAAGCCAGACAAGCTCAGAACCTGATACCGTCGATGCGAGATGATAATTTATCTTAACTGTACAATGGTTATAACGCACGAAATAGGTTCTTCAGTACGCTTATACATTTTTTCAACATTATAGACTGTACATTATCGCAAGTCACATCAGTGTTTATCACGCAGGGTCATTTGGTGTGGCTCTTATTTGGCGAAAATCATTAAGCTTTTAAACTAAATTTCCTCGTTATAAATAGTCAGTTGTTTAGCTCTTAAACAGATAGGCCTAATTCTCATAAGTTTTAAGTCTAGTTCAATATTTCTGTTTCGATAAAAATTAATCTGCAACAGGGCGTATGACGTCATACAAACGCCTACTATGCATCTTCTATGTCCTATCTATGTATATCTACATCTAATCTACGTATGAGGCATAGTCTATTCACTTGTAGAATCCGTATATTTTATTGGACAGAATATAGGATTGTGGTGTTCAAGATCTTAATTGTTTCGTATGTAGGCTCTTCTTCCTCCCGCTTTATGACTCTTAAAGGAGCTCGGTTCTCAACAGATCAACATAAATACCTAACAACCGACCAGCTACTTACCCACCTACCTACCTGAATATACATGTATGCACACGTACATAATAAATAATATGTGCCTACTCACACATCCATCCATTCATCTATCCAGACAGACAGACAGATACACAGACAGACATACAGACATACATACATACATAGTATTACATACATACATACATACATACATAAATACATACATAGTACATACAAACATGTACATACATACATACATACATACATACACACACATACATACATACATACATACATACATACATACATACATACATACATACATACATACATACATACATACATACATACATACATACATACATACATACATACATACATACATACATACATACATACATACATAAATACATACATACATAAATACATACATACAATGTCATACATACACAAATACATACATTCATACATACATATATGCATAGGCCTACATGAATACACCACCTGTCTCTAAGGATCTTCCACAATAAAACGAAGCTCCATCGATCTGTCAAAATTATATCCTATAAACACTCTGCGGAATCCATGAAGCTAATGTATTATGCAAAATTATAACGGATCTGTCTATATAGGTGGACCTTCATGTTACGTTATTGTCATTTAATTTGAAGAAAGATGAGGCTTTTAGGCAGGTCATAAACGGGTCGTAATGGGTCGTAATGGACTAATGGGTCATAATCGCTCTACGCTGGCATCATCCGAGCAACAAACACCAGGGATCATAAATTATTAACCAATTCACTTCGCTATTAACTACAATTTGCGTGGCGTAATCAAATTCCACGGGACGTCAGTTCTGCGTAAAACTACACGTCATCACCGAAACAGCGCAATTCAACCATTTAAGACGTCATTAAATACGAGTTATATAACTCTTTGATCTCGGCTATTAAACCGCTGCTATCTGGACAAACAGAAGAAAGTCTCTAAAATAAAAGACCTTATAATTACACGTATATTTCTAGACAGAGCTTCTTGTGTTGAGCTGCCCGGTGACGTCAAAGCAGTGGAGAAAGAGCAGGAAACAAGAGTAGGCCTACATGAGAAGAAGGTGTCTTAGATGGAACTGCGGAGCAATGTAAACAGGCGCATATCGTTGCTGCAAAGTCGTCATTTCGTCCTAAAAACTGCATTATAATTATGTGCATCATTGTAAGAGCTTAAATATAAATCTTAGGCTACACAAGCATAGGCGCAATCACGTCCTAAAAGTTGGAGGGGACCATAATGAATCACGTTCTAAAAGTTGGGGGGACCATACTAATAGAGTTAGGGGACCACTCAAAAGTTGGGGGGGACGCGTCCCGTGGGTCCCATAGGGTGGTTGCGCCTATGTACACAAGCTTGATTGTAAACAATGAAATTATTTAGAACTTTTTCTGCAACGGCATTTACAGTCATCGTCAGTTGAGAAAAAAGTTCATGTAGCCGAATAATCAAGTTTTAACCTACTACCCACCCCACCCCCATAACAGTCCGAGGCTTCAGCAGAGGCCACGTGAGCGCATCGGCCTGGTCCAATCGCGTTTGGTTGCCTAGATACCCCCAGTAATTCCCATCCTTACGTCGGCTAGAAGAAGCGATTTTTAGCGCTTTTTTTAGAGCATTAGATTATTGATATTGCTGAGCTGAAAATATTATTATAGGCCTACTATTGAAACGCATGAGCGAGAATGATGCAGAAACACGAAAGAAGCGCAGTTTCAATTATTGGTGTTGAGCAGACAATATGGATAAGCAGACGGACATGAGCCGTGTCGCGTGTCGTGCCGAATTCGTTTTTAGTTGATGTCTGTAGAGGAATGGGGGGTGGGGTGAAGGGGGGGAGGGTGGTAGTGTGGAAGAGAGACTTGTGGGAAAATCAAGGAGAGAGAGCTAGTAGCGTCATTGACATAGTCATGCAGAAAGACACATTATATTATGCGCAAAAACTTCAGAAGTTTGTAAGATGGGAAATATCAAGTTGCAGCTGTATTGCATTATAAAGAAACTGAGAAGAGACAGAAATTAGATAGAATGTTGGTGACTGCAAAGGAGACAGACGGACATACAGACATACAGACAGACAGGCAGAAGGACAGACACACAATCAGCCAGGCAACGAGTGTGAGGTCAGAGAGATAATTATAGAAAGGAAACTGAGAAGAGAAGAACAAAAGTTTGGGAGACAGAGGACAAAGGGAGCGAGAAATGGAAGATAAATAAATAAACAGAATAAATTGTTGAGTAGACCTATTATTAATCAAAATCTAAACTATTTATAATTTATTTCTGTGGCGTCATTTCCACAAAGCACAAAATATCGATCGATGAAGTAGTCGTCAAACAACGAAAGATTAAACAAATCATGAAAATCACGGAAATACGACAAAACGGGCAAAATAAGTAAAGAAGGAAATTAGGAATGAAGGAAAATGGAGGGAGAAAGATATTGAAAGGAATCTGAAGCAATCAGTAAAACAATGGAAAAAGTAGAAGAAAGAAATCAGTTTAAGAATGGAAAAAAAGTAGAAGAAAGAATCGCAAAAACCACTAAAGCGCACAGATAAAACTATTATTTGTTTGTTTCTGATATTAGTGTGTACTGCGAGAGACGCTATATAAATTTGTAGATAGCCTACAATACAATACAATGACAGCAAGCACATAGACACAGTCACACAGATGGCATAGCCTATACACGTAGATTATAGATATGAGAAGTAAGATGCAGACGTTCGACTAAGGCAACGAAAGAGAGAGACGCAGCCCCATGCATTCCCACAGGACCACAGCTGCCAGTTCGCTGCGTCCTCTTAGCTCCTCTGATCGGCTTGACCGCTTTGCTCCTCGCGTCAAGACTGCAACGACTCAGACCAGATGCTTTGCCTGCATAGATCCCTCTCTGTGGAATGGACTTCCTCCATCAGTTCACTCCGCCTTTTTCTCTCCTGTAGTCTTTCTTCATTTTTCTCTCGCCTCAAAACCTGTCTTTTCTCTTGGGGTCGATCGTACTGATAGCGCTGCTGAAACGCTCATGCTGACAGAAGTGCCTTATAAATGGTCATGCAATAATACAATACAGTACACAATACATGCACATATGCGTACACTCATAGGTATTGACTTGGCTGTCAATACTGACAGTAAGAGAAATAAACTGACAGCTGGACAGACAGAGACAAAAGACATAGTGTGCAGAGATGGACAGAGACAGACAGTCAGCCAAATTCATAATCTAATAATGGGTAATTTTTGGTCGAACTCGTTGTTTTGGGGTTAGGTCACTGTAATGATGCACACTTTGATGGTAACAAACAGGCAAACAGACACATACTATCCGGCCACACACATAAAGGCAGACAAACAGACAAACAGACAAACAGGCAACAGACAGACAATCACTTTCTTAACATCCTAAACGACGGATAGGGTCGTGATATAATTATAACAATAGACATCAAGAGAAACAAAGGCGGTGAACGAGAGAAAGTCTTGGCCCAAACACAACCACACTAATCTCCATGATAATTATCCGAACGGACCATATACTCCCCTCCCTATCCCTCTATGGGGTTCGATCCCTTGAGACCCACACCCGCAGACGCCACCAAATTCCGATAGAGGATGTCCCGTGAGGCTGTTCACTTAATTAATTATTTCCCAATCAATCTTATGGGTGTGGAGAGCGTCCCAAGGGACAGCGGGTTGCAAACAACTATGGACAAACAAAACCAGCCAAAGCATAGTTTTACGTCAAATAATATCCATTAGGTTTTACCGTATTGAACTCATCGCGCCGATGATGATACCGCGCGGTCTGCAGTAGGCCCCTACCGCGTCTGTTACGAGACAGTAAGTTGATAACTTAGTGTACGCTGATCGTACACTGTCAGTATATGATCCAGACACCTCGAAGAGGGGGGGGGGGCATTTCCCCCCATAAATGGCATTTCCCCCAATTTTTTAAGTGATTTTTGCTGCCTACATCATCGTATTGTATTTTTGTAGATCAAACACAAGTCCTTAGTGTTAGGCCTATAGGGCTTCTCCGGCAAGAAAATAATCGTCTGCATGCGGGCCAGAAAGAAATATCAAGCAGGCCGGCGTTTGACAGTTGACACCCCTGTTCTATTTTGTCAGCGGTGTATATAAAACTGTTAACATATTTTATTGATTTCAGTCATGCGTTTAAGTTCTCGATCAACTCTAAAGAATTTTCGTATTTACAGCAACGAATATGAATATGAATATGAATATGAACTTACGTTTACGAGAAATGACGTTACCAATGCACTAATCTGTCGAACGCTCGACGTGAATAACCGTCGAGCTATAATAATAATTATTTGTCGGACGCTTGAATAATTAATTAACTGCCAATCGAGCAGTACAACCCGAGAGAGAGAGAACGGACCTTCGAGCAGTTCTGAACCATCGCCGATTCTTCGGCGCCCGAAAGTGTCGTCTGCTGCTGAGCCTTACAGCGCATGCGCGGCAGACGACAGGGCAAATGACGTATTGGCTACGTCTATGGCGGCAGCAGACGACAGCGGCGACGGCTGAGCGGGAAAACGTTGATCAAGACGATAGAAGCGCCTCTCAATTTCGACGCACGCGGTTTGTTCTCTTGTGCGTAGTCGGTGGTGAATGAGTTGCATGAATGCCGTTTGTATTATACGGAACGGAAGTATACGGAATCCGACAAAAGCAAGCAGACGATGAATAAGAGGGAGACGACGGTGACCGGATAATTGCATCATGGAGAACTGGGCGCCGACGACTGAAGAGAACGATTAAGTGTGGAGGCAGATGGCTTCTTTCGCAGGCAAATTCTGCGCCAGAAACACCAGGGCTCGTACGGCACTATTGATATATATATATATATATATATATAGATTTATGCATTATATATCTATATGGCCTTATGCTTTTAAGATACATATGTACACACTTATGTTCTTGAAGATACATGCATACAACACGTAGGCCTACATGCATGGCTTTCCGGTGCGCATAAAACTGTACGTGTTGCATATGTTTGAGTTAGTGAGCATATATATACTATTGTGCGTGTCTATGCTTTTTTGAACGCGTGGTCGACAATGGATCGCATTGCGAAGATAGATGGATCAGTGACGAAATGTTATCTGGTAGTCTGCTATAGGCCAAACAAATTAATATAACAGACAATGAGGTAAAGCACGACAGGGAACTAAAGAACTGGCGAGAGAACAGAAATATCGACCGCGAAAGAATGAAAAAGGGAGAGATAAACAAAGTCAGACAAGAAAGAAAATAAAAACGGAAGAAAGAAAAGATAGCAGAAAGAGAAGTGAAAACGAAGAAAAGCATGCAGAAAGAAATGAAACAAATGAAGGAGCACTCAGCACATACAGCAGAAGCGAAAAAAGAATGGAATAGAGAAATAAAAGTTATGACGTAAAGAAAAAGTAGAAGGAGTAGGAAGGAAAGAGGGTCAAGACGAAAGAAAACATAAATAATTCCAACTTAAACTTAAAGACAAAAAGGCTAGATAGAAATTAAATAAAAAGTTGATTAAAATGAGGAAGTAGGGGCGGACTGAAAAGAAATGAGCAAAGAAAAAATGAAATTACAGGGATTAAGGAAAGAAATGAGAAAATTAATCGCGAAAGACAGATTATAATGTGGCAGACAGCGACAAATAAACGGAGAGGCAGATGCAGCCAAAGAAGGAGAAGAAAGAAGGAACGACAAAATGAAGAAGACGAGAGGAAGAAAGAAAGAGAAGAAGAAATAAAGAATGGAAGAAATGAACACAGAAGGGAGGAAAGAAAGGAGGAAAGCAAGAAAGATGGGAAGAGGCAGAATGAAAGAAAGAAAGACAAAACAAGAAAGAACGAAAGGAAGAAAGGAAGAAAGGAAGAACCGGGAATAGAAATAAATAATGAAAGAGAAAAGAAAGATATGAAAGTAGCAAGACAAAAATAAAGGAAGGAAGAAATGAAGAAAGATATAGGCTATTACAGAATTTGAATAGGACCTAATAGATATAAGCTGTATACTGTGCTTTAGTACTCCAAGGCAGAGAGGCTTCCTCTCCTTTCTACCCAGACTGTTTTTTCTCTCTCCACCTGTGTAACCCAGACTAAATCGAGCCGGAAATTCTGATCAAATTAATGTTGGCCGCGCAGTAAAAGGAAGCCGCAAGTTATCAACGAAAAATGTTGATTAAGACTTATGCAGGTTATTCAGCATATAGTAAAATAAACAGCAAAATCCGATCCAGTTTTCGCCGCGCAATAAAATGAAGCTGTAAATTATTAATGATTTGCGGCCTCTACTCAAGTAATGGAAGAAAAATCTTGACTGATGCAAAAACTTCCAATCAACAGGTGGATTTTTAAGTAGGCCTACAGGGTTGGCCAAAAAAGTAGTTCACTAGGGTTTATTGCCAATATTCTTGCCAAAAGTAACATTTTAGCCCTTTCCCGGGCCCATTTAATGGGGGCATGATGTGCATGAGACAAAATCACCAAAAATCATAGAAAAATTCACAGATTTCGATGTTCTACTTGAAAAAAAATTATGCAAAAATTTTTTTTTTGGTATATCTGCATGTACATTTACACGCATATCTGTATGTTTGCATGTATGTATGTATGTATGTATTGTATATTGTGTATGTATACATTGTATGTGTCTATGTATGAGTATGCACAAATAATATATGTGTATAGGAGTATTATATGTAAGAACGTATGTGTGTTTCCTTGTGTATATATATGCGTATCTTTCTGTATGTATGTGTATGTATGAATGCATGTATGTATGTATGTATGAATGCATGTATGTATGTATGTATCATATATTATGTTTGTATACTCTGTTTGTGTTCTTGTGTGAATAATACATGTATATAGGTATGACTGTATGTATGAATATATGTGTGTTTCCATGTGTATAAATATGTGTATCTTTCTGTATGCATGTGTATGTATAAATGTATGTATGTATGTATGTATGCATGTATATATGTATGTATGTATCATATATTATGTTTGTATACTCTGTTTGTGTTCTTGTGTGAATAATACATGTATTATAGGTATGACTGTATGTATGAATATATGTGTGTTTCCATGTGTATAAATATGTGTATCTTTCTGTATGCATGTGTATGTATAAATGTATGTATGTATGTATGTATGCATGTATATATGTATGTATGTATCATATATTATGTTTGTATACTCTGTTTGTGTTCTTGTGTGAATAATACATGTATATAGGTATGACTGTATGTATGAATATATGTGTGTTTCCATGTGTATAAATATGTGTATCTTTCTGTATGCATGTGTATGTATAAATGTATGTATGTATGTATGTATGCATGTATATATGTATGTATGTATGTATGTAATACTATGTATGTGTTATATATTAAGATTTTAGCCTAAAACAACGCTGGGAAGTATACTTCCCATGGCCCAGGAAGCGACAACATAGTGTGGGAAGTATACTTCCCTGGGCCCGGGAAAGGGTTAGAATATAGTTTTACAGGCATAAATGTAGGCTACTTTATTTTATGCTTATTTTGACAGCCAAATTTCAGCAAAACATTGCAAACAGAACAAAAGATGTATTACTTTTATCGAGTTCAGCCACTGTTTTTAACGATCCAAAAACATAACACAACGAAAAGTACCAAACGACGATTTCGTTAAGGCTACATATGAAAATAAAACTGGCGTTTAGTTTATAAAATAAACTTGATATCGACTGATGATCATCATCATTATTATTACTTAGAAAATAAACACTTGCCAACGTATAGCTGCAGGTCACTGTGGCATCATTTGGGAAGATGAAAATCAAGTTGTAAATAAATAATTTTTCAGATTCGCAATTTTGTTATTAAAACAATAAAAAAATTAATTTATAAAACATGAATATGGCCAAGGTGTCAAATAAAATCAAAATGTGTATTCAGGCAATTCATGAGCAGGGTCTTGGAGCTAAGCTATAATCACCACTCACCCTGATGAACAGTGAGAGCGCAGAAATTTGGAGTTAAATTGAGAGTAAAGCAATATGCCGGTGTCATGAAAAGGATTATCCCCCCTGAAAGCTATCCGGGGGGATGAATTAATCTATCCCCCGGATGGAATTAACCGGTCTAGACTATCCGGGGGGATAAACCATTCTATCCCATTTTTTGAAAAATGCGTATAATTAACAAATTTA
The DNA here is from genome assembly GCA_945859605.1 of Lumbricus rubellus. Taxonomy (NCBI): domain Eukaryota; kingdom Metazoa; phylum Annelida; class Clitellata; order Crassiclitellata; family Lumbricidae; genus Lumbricus; species Lumbricus rubellus. The sequence continues at coordinate 35,483,791 of OX243816.1, read as the reverse complement.
TACTCTAATCAAAATTTAAAGTCACTCTAATTGTTTTAAGTGACCTAAGCAATGCTCAGAAAAAGGCAACTCGAAATTATTTAGTGTCTCCGAGTGTTCTTAAGTGTTTTAAATGTTTTAAGTGCTATAAAACCAAAGCAAAACAAATTATCTAGTAGGAATAAACATACCTGTTAGTGTCATTGTTCAAAACAAAGCAGATGAAAATTAATTTGCAAAAATAAATGCACGCGGAAGTGTTATTTTTGACTTTTCCTCATTTTGGGGGATACTATTAATATGGGGGATACTCTATTTCGTGACACCGTTGTTGAAAGGATATCGGCCCACCGTCAATTTTATTTGCACTGGTTTCATTGAAAAGAACCAATGGCCTCAAAATCTTCGGATTTGGACTCGATAGATTAATTATCAAGTGTATAATTGTAGGGAATATGCTGGAGAAATACCACAATCTGCGATCAAAGCCAAGAGCGATAAGACTA
>OX243816.1:35380806-35478306 GCA_945859605.1 Lumbricus rubellus | reverse complement strand
AGAACATTTAGAAAATTTAAGAACATCTAGAGCCACTCTATAGCCTAAATTCGAGTTGCCATACTCTGACCATTGCTCAGGACACTAAAACAATCATTAGAGTCACTTTAAATTTTGATTACAGCATAAAGTTATCAATTATGCGCATTTTTCAACAATTGGGATAGATTGGTTTTCCCCCGGATACCCTATACCCGGTATATTCCATCCTCCGGATAGCTTCAAGGGGGATAGAATATCCCATAGCACCGGCGCTTATTATTATTATTATTATTATTATTATTATTATTATTATTATTATTATTATTATTATTACTACTATAATTGCACAATTACATGTATATTATAGTACTCACTGAGCCTTTGTTTCCTGTGAATGCCTTCGTAGTTCGTCTCCGTCTGTATTATTCGTCAGCTGAATGGAAGCGGGTCCGTCTAGCGGACTAAGATGATAAGACCCATCTTAGGAAGATACTGTAGTGAGGATGAGGAGAAAGAGGCGGAAACGATGGAGGAGGAGGTGGATCTACGCGGTGGTCCTCTTCCAGGCTGCTGCTGCGGCTGCTGCTGATGATGATGATGATGATGATGCTGGGTCATGGTGTGGGTTGATCATCACCGCACGATGCCGACTAACTGGACGCGAACAGCGACCAACGGTTTCCACGAGGGAGAGGGAGAAGATGGAGGGGAAGTGGAAGAGGATGATGATGATGATGCATTGGCTTCTGCTGCTGCTGCTGCAGCAGGGTCTTTCAGGAGGCATCGATGGACGAGAGGATGGAGGAGGACGAGAAGGATGAGAAGGAGGAGGGAGTAGGAGCGGATTGTGGATACAGTGGCAGGCCGCCGCCGCACTTGCCGCCGATCAAACTCGATGACTGGAGGTCGTGGTGATGTACGGAGGGGCGGGGTAGGTACATCCTGATAGATGGATGGATGGAGGGAGGATGGGAGGGGAGGGAGGAGTGGAGGCGTGAAGGAAGGCGGCGGGATCGTAGCGTGATGGATGGATACAAGCATACCAACAGACAACAGGTATGAAGCGAGAAAAACAGCCGGTCAAGAGGAGGAGGAGGAGGAGAGAGAGAGAGAGAGAGATAGATAGAGAGAGAGAGAGAGAGAGAGAGAGAGAGAGAGAGAGAGAGACAGAGAGAGAGAGAGAGAGAGAGAGAGAGAGAGAGAACACCTATTTAGCAACTACCACATTTTGGTTTGTCACACAGATTTTTGCACTAAAGACACTAATTAATTAATTATCACATAGTGACACTGAGCAAATTTTCATTTAGAAAGCACTATGAAAGGAAAGCTACCCATGTTCTTAACTCCATACTTTGCATTTTTCAAACTCATCCAAAAATGCAAAAGTGTCGGCCATTGTTTTTTGGCACCGCCGTGGCAGTGGGATATGGAGAGAAAGACGAGATAAACAGAGACAGCGAGACAGAGACAATTGCATAGAGATTTTGAAGTTAGAAAGGGTGAAGGTGATGTTGATGGCTTGATGCTGCTGCTGCTGCTGCTGCTGCTGTTGCTGCTGATGATGATGATAATTATGATAATAATGACGATGCATTTTAAGTCCGAAAGCACGCAGTCCATTGGCTTTAAAGTCATCCGGGGGGATAGAATAAGTGAGGTGGTTTCCCGTTGCTGTCTATACAGACAATAATTATTCTGGGTGAGCAACTTTAATTGTTCTACGCAATGACTTAGGGCAGATTCGAATCTACGACCATTCGGTTACACGGCGCGGCACATAGCGTTATACCACCGCGTTCCACTACATGTATGCGCATACGTAACTTGTCTGTCTGCATGTATGTATACACAAAAATCGCATACATCTAAACATGTATATAATATGATGTACATGAGCTTGACAGTGAAGAAAGACTTGAAGACTGACGGACAAAAGACCAGCGGTTGGACGACATTGAGTAAGATAAATCGACAGAATTAAGACAGAGTGTTTTATACGCATATATCAACACACACAGATATAGAAACAGAGACAAAGACAGAGACTGTGAAGAGACATACTTTAATTGTTCTACGCAATGACTTGGGGTAGATTCGGACCTGCGACCCTTCGGTTACACGGCGCGGCACATAGCGCCATCATACCCAGGGCCGGATTAACCAGTATGCCATGTCTGCCATGGCGGCGGGCCCCCCGCCGTCAGGGGTCCGTGAACAACAAGAAATTTTAATGTTCTATTTCCCCGTTTTACTCAACTTCACTCCATGGATGGTGTGTAAAGTTATGTCAAATGCTGATTAGTTTTTATGAAGGCAATCAATGGCCCCTATATAGGCTCTATCGATCTATAGTCAGAGTATGCTAGCCATAATCAGGATGTTGTCGGTATTCCATACTATTAAATAGAACAAGAAAGCATTGATGAGAGAAATGAAACTGCATGAAGTTGCATTTGAAGGGAGAGACAAATTTTGCGCTGAAACCTTTTGGGAATCATTAAGATATAGGAATGCTGGTCCGCCTGGCCGCACAAATGATGCATGCAAAGAAGTTCAGAAAGTAAGAATTAGCCGGTCTCAGACATGCTGGATACTGACATGATAAGAGAATAATATTGTTACTCGCATTGGAAAGGACAATAGGCCTAATTATATATTTTGGTGGTTTAGAAACTGCAATATTTATTTCCTGATGAAGAGAATAAAAATGTGAACCATAGCCGATCGGTATATCAGTTCAATTCGTTAGGCCTACATGTATGTTGTGCAATTCAGTGGCGGCGCCATCTATAAAGCCTATTTCAGCAGGTCGCTCCAAGGTCATGGGAGTTATTCATCGGGTCGAAGAAATTAAATTAACTAAGATATCAAAAGTCCAAAGAATTTTATGCTTCATAAAGCAGGTCAAGAGCAAAATAGGCAGGTAAAGTCAAGATCTATGGTATAGCATTAGCATCACCACTGTTTTGCAAAGTACAAAGACTGTAGACTAAATCACCATGCAGCTTCTCTCGCCATGGTGCAGCGCACTGCAAATCGTCAATCAACACAATTATCCAAATGTGTCCATTGCTTTCCTTATGCACATGTAGGGCATATAGTCATTGTAGGCTACATGCGCCTGATGGTATCCAACTGCAATGTCGAAAGATATTAGACCCTTCATCAAAATGGAATTGTTGAAGAACAATCTACGGCGACAGATTAATTATAATGACAAGCAAGAGCCTGACTGCAGTGGAGCTTCTGTTTTTCTTTCAATGACATATTGACCAGCTTGCACAATGCCAAGAGAATAAAAAATTTAATGTGAACCATAGCCGATCGGTATTTCATAGTATTTAAACTGTTAGACTGAACAATTTCTGCTGCATCGACGTTTATAAAATGTGCACGTGTGTTGCTTAAAAAATTTTTGTTTTTCATTAAGCTACACATTATTAAGTTTGAGTTAGTCAATAATAGGCATGCATTAACATGTGGGTGGGTATCGTGACAGAAAGTCAAGGTGGAGTAAGGGCCCCCCTGAGAACATGGCGGCGGGCCCCCCGAGAGCTTAATCCGGGCCTGATCATACCACCACGTTCCACTAAATGTATGCGCATATGTAACTTGTATGTCTATATGTATACGTGTATATATACAAAAAATCATCGCATACATGTATATAATATGATATACATGAGATTGACAGTGAAGAAAGACTTGAAGACTGTCGGACAAAGGAGCAACGGTTGGACATTGAGTAAGATAAATCGACAGAATTAAGACAGAGTGTTTTATACGCATATATCAACACACACAGATATAGAAACAGAGACAAAGACAGAGACTGTGAAGAGACATAGGCCTACATTTGTACAGATAACGAGTGATTGAGTGTGTGTGCGTGAGTGAAAAGAGAGACAGACGAATACATCTGGACAGAAAGAGAGACTGAGGCAGAAAGAGAGACTGAGGCAGAGTCTCGTAGGCACAGAAGTGACATAGCGCATGATAATGGGCGATTGATTGAGTGAGCAACATGCAAGTGTTTGTATTATTGAATGATGAAGACAGACAGACAGACAGACAGACAGACAGACAGACAGACAGAGACAGACACAGACAGACACAAACAGCCAGTACAGGACGGGGACAAAGATCGATGGAGTGCCATTGGTTGGTGAAGAGGTCACGTGCTCGATGTGGAGGGGTTTTTGACGCGCGAGTGAGAAATAAGATGGCGGAAGGAATCGCTTTATCACACTGCAGAGAATCCATTCCCAAAGGTATTCTCCACCGGAGAAAATATTTGACGACGCGATCTGATCAAGATTTATGATACGTACTTACTAATGTGTGTGTATTTTATATATATATATATATATATATATATATAATTATAGTTATACTGTACATCTATATAATTATATGATATAAATAATTATGTGTCAATACATGTAATGACATTTCTAGTTCCTACAGTATACGTCAGCAGCATATGTTTTGCACATGCGCATACAGTATAATTAGAATGATGCAAGTCTATATGCATATGGAGAGGCCCTTGGCGTACATGTTTACACAGTTACACGCACCTTCACTTATACGTACATGCACACACACTCACGCGCACACATATACACGCTCACACCTATACACACACGCGCACGCACACACACTTAAGTCTTGAAGGGGCGTTATAGTAACTGCTCATAATACATACATGGATACATGCATACCTACATGTATACGTACATGCATGCATGCATACGTGCATGCGTGCATGCATGCATACATACATACATACATACATACATACATACATACATACATACATACATACATACATACATACATACATACATACATACATACATACATACATACATACATACATACATACATACATACATACATACATACATACATACATACATACATACATACATACATACATACATACATACATACATACATACATACATACATACATACATACATACATACATACATACATACATACATACATACATACACACATACACACACACATACACACATACATACATATATTTCATTTGAAAAACTCTTTACATTAATTTCTAATGAAGTCACAAACCCTTGAAAGGTTTCACGTCTCTTTTCCAGGCTGTTAATACCATATTATGTCTTGACTTTCTAAGAAGCTGACGGAAGCTATAGAATTATTGTCGGCAACAATTGTCTCGTGCGCGTTTAGAAGACGTAGTTTGGCATTATGCATGTATACGTATTGTATATGTAATTATGTATTGTATATGTATTGCATATGTATTGTATATGTATTGTATATGTAGTATTGTATATGTATTGTATATGTCGTGCGACGTACAGAACATGATACTGGCATAGACCTATAGTGTATCTTATGTTATATACACTATTCTGTATTCTGAAGCAATATTGTAGATACTAGGTTACTGAATGGGATACATTATTATGCCCGAAGATAAGCGAAGCTATGAATATCTTTTTCTTCTCTGCTAAACAATGGTCTCTTTTCTCTTGGATTTTCCATCAGCATTTGACACCGTTGATCGTCCCAGTGCATGATTTATGTCAAACAAAACATATATGACAAATAAAAGAAAGCCCAGACTTTGCAGGGCGGATCGTAAGCTAGGCAGTGGTGGTACGAGTGTATCTTATAGCGCAGTAGTCGTGACCACTGCCAAGACTAGAAGCTACAGTCTTACCAATACTCTACAGCCGACATAATGTGCTTATTGTAGTTAACCTGTTAACCATCTAGCACCAGAAATGTACAAAGCTGGTCCTAACCAGCGGTACTCTGCATTCTCTTCTGGGTTACCTTTTGTGACCAAGTGATTTCTTGTTTAGTTTGACGTGAGGTTATTTTGCATACTTCTTGTCTCAATAAATTGATACCAAAGGGAAACAAGTAGATGGTGTCTGCATGGGATCTATTATTTTGGAAAGGATAAGACAGAGCCGGTGGACAATATTATTGGCTTTGACCTATTCATCGCTTTGACGATCTCCAACCAAATGCCAGCTGCGAAGAATGTCCTGCACATATCCGGTGGCCGAGGGGATGTCCTGCACATATCCGGTGACAGAGGGGATGTCCTGCACATATCCGGTGACAGAGGGGAATGTCCTGCACATATCCGGTGACAGAGGGGGATGTAGTGCACATATATCCGGTGACAGAGGGAGATGTCCTGCAGCAAGGACGTCCGCAATCAGGAAAAATTTCGCAGTGGTTTGCAAACACACATTACGAATAAAACATGCGTGCGTAGCCTTTCAAAACACACAACCGTAATAATTATATGCACACACACATACCCAGACACATGCACAGCCACACACTCATTCATGCACGAGTAGCCTATAGATCAATATCCTCTGTGCATAGATTCCGGCTGAAACTGGCACCAGCTTTGACCCTATAAAGAGACCAGCCAATATAATCTAAGCTGTCGTAATTACTGGACTTCGCGGATTTAATAAACGTTGCGGAACTGATTCCCTTTCATTCGACCATCTTTAGTTCGGACGGACGCATGGGATGTCTCGGACATTGCCGATGTTTCTTTCGCCAAATCCTGCAGACTATCGTAAAACCGGTTTCTACTTCACGGCGTAGTTAATCCTCTAGCGCAGGCGACGTCGTCGCCGATGACGCGGCGCATGAGTGCCTCTGTGGACCTGCGCAAAAAGTGCGCATGCTTCACCGTGAAGTAGAAACCGGCGACCGAAATTTACGAATTATTTGAATGCAGCATTTGTTTTGAGTACAACATAAAGGGACCTATTATAGGTTTTGTTGTGCACTTAGTCTGACTTAGATACGCATCAACTGCGCCAGTAAATCATGTAAACTTGCGATACAAGCAAAGAACTGGACGGGGCAGACTAAACTAGTAGGCTATAATAGACCAATTTGTCCGGAAAAGATCATTGCAACTTTATGTTTAGAGTAGCCTACTGTTCAGTCTTCAGAAACATTACATTATTTAGCCTAGCAAATCCTACAACAAACACGCATCAAAGTCATCTACAATTGTATATTAACGAATTTAACTCAAACCGGATATTCATATGTATTGCATATTCTGATTCATGAACTGAACTTCCACATACTTTGTATTACCTTTGTTAATTTTTTATAAATTATAATAGGGCCTGTGTAACAGACTGCGTTCTGCCAGCAGTGGCGGCGCCAGACACTTTTTGTAGCCAGGCATAGCCAGGGCAGTCACACAAATAACCAGGGTAGAGGTCGAGTCGCGTGCTCGGTAGTACGGGCAAACATAAGCTTATAATTTGGCGCCATCGTCAGGACCGGATTAAGACATGTTCAACATGTTCGCCGAACAGAGGTCCACACTTCTGGAGGCCCACACTTTGGGGGCCCACACATACGATTTTTTTAAAGGAAACAATTGGCATATTCTACCGAAATTTCGACCAAGCGACTGAAAAAATGTCCTAAAATGTTTTGGCCGAAGATTCCCCAACATAAATTATTTTCAGAAGAGGGTCTCCACATTTCTTAATCCGACCCTGGCTACCGTGCTCGCCATAAAGTGATGCCACAGCTGGGTTTTTCCACTACATCTGGATTTTTGGTCTTCGTCTGGGTGTCTGTTTGGGGGGGGGGTGGCAAATTCCAGGGTTTTTTAAAGTCACTGGACCATTGTAGGCCTACAGTGTGCGGATAAAAAGTAGAAGACACAAAAGTGTCATAACTCGGTAAAAACTATCAGGATTGTCTGAAATTTTAAACACAGCACCAGTGACCATATACATTGTACACGAGATCCTAAAACCGACTAGAAATATTCGTGAGTTTGTCAAATTTATAAGCGTTTAAAATGCAGCATACTTTTGTTTTATCCGGACACAGTGTAGGCTATTTAGCCTACAACGCATGAATATTCTGCATGTGCACGGAGCATTGCAATATAGGGCCTATAGGCCTCTGTATACATTGTATTTATAGTGAAATGCAATGTCAAATGGTTCTGCTACATACTTTTTGTATCACTAATTTTAATTTGAAACTTCACCATAGTTCGATGCGTACGCGTACCTTATATAAGGTACGCGTATAATACGTGCGTACCTTTTAAAGAATAAAATACGCGTACCATACGCGTATTTTATTTCTGAGTACTATTATATGTCAGTGTTTTGACGCTTCACCGATATTAAATTATTCACTTATTGGCACATGCAAACAAAGGTGATCTTTGTGATTATATAACATTTTAAGGCTTTAATACTTGTAAATGAGTATGTTACACCATGACATGGCATGACTAATCAATAATCCATGACTTATAGCATGTGCCACGGTTAAGTGTTGTACCGTACCTTTTACGTACCCTTCAATAAGGTACGTTAAAATACGTACGTACCTTTCAAAGAATATAATACGTACCATACGTACCCTCGAACTATGAACTTCACAATCAGGATCTGACGTTGTGAATTCACGAATAATTTATAATCTGCATGGTGACGCGGATGAATAGGCGCCTATCTCTTCGCAGAAATATAAGCCGTTTCGACATTTCAATATAGACAAAGCCCTGCGGCCCCTGCCAGAACTTTTTCGATGCTAGAATATTATTCTTCCTGCCAGAACTTTTGCCAGGCCAGAACTTCTGCATTTCCAGAATTTTGCCCCACCAGATTGCCCTGCAGGAAATTTTGCCTTCCAGAACTTTTGTCTGCCAGAATTTTTCCCTATTTGAATGTTTGCCTTGACTGAGTTTTTCTCTGCAGTCAGAGCTTTTGCCCTGCCAGATATTTTTCCTGTCAGAACATTTGCCTTGCGAGAATATTTGCTCTGACAGAATTTTTCTCTGCTAGAACTATTGCCCTGCCAGAATTTTTCTATCCCAGAACCATTGCCTTCCAGAATGAATGTTTTCATTCCAGAGAGCAGGCGCACGTGAACAGTAAGAAACAATATGCCTGAACAAATTATTCTGGTAGGGAAAAAATTCTGGCAGGGCAACGACCAGCGCAACAGGCAGGGCAAAGGCTTTTTTGGCAGGGCATTTGCCCTGCCATGCCCTGGCGTAGCGCCGCCACTGTCTGCCAGTCTGAAGTCTTGATTAAACGATAATTGATTTGACCTGAAACCATGCATACGAGCCATACAAGAGCCTACAATAACACACAGTAGGCCTATGACTATAATTTGATGATGCTCCCCTTACAAAGTTCCGAAGTGAACATTGAAGCTGGGCAACGATTAAGAGCCGAAGGTTACCCAGACTGGAGTCTGGAAAAGGTAGGTTTCAGGTTTGGAGCGAAGGACAGTCTCAGCAGTAGCAGAGATGTTAAATTGTGCGCATTATTTTAATTTATATGACAAAGAGTCTCCCCTTTCATGTTTCCAGGAAAACTTCCATCTTTCGAGTGATCTTTGGCTCTGTTTCATAATGTGTACTATAGATTTGCATTATAAGCAATAACATAGCATTGATAACTTCGAAATAAAAAATGGACTTCTTGAGATCTGGAAAAGTGCTCCTCAATTTCGAGGAGGAGGGAGGCAAATATATAGTTCTTGCACTGAGGACGATACCATTGGACTACATGACGGAATGCTCTGCATGCGTCTATTTTTTATGCGCCCCAAACAACATGCGACCCATCTTAGGAACCATCCCATCTAACGGCACTTTCCCCTACGCCCGTTGCGGTCGCAAGTGGCACATCCCTCCTCGCGATCCAATTTGAGATTATCTCCGGGCAACGCATGTTGTCATGTCCCCGAAGAACACTGGGTTTTCTTTATGAAACATTCCGATCTTCAGAGTGATTTATCGCCAAAGGGTCCTTCTGGATCCGAATCTACGTGCCCGCAGTAGTTCGCTATTATATCCTGACGCGAGAGATAGGCTATGGTTCGCGACCAAAAATGGAACGCGTTGAAACCGGTGATAAATAGAGAAAAACGACAGAGAACTGTCACCGATTAACTATTTGCACCGATCGTGAGGCAACGTGCTTGAATTTAGTGTCCAACGGACGTGTAGTGTAGGGTGTTACACAGTAGAACACCACTGCAGAGCTGTCTTGAATCGGAATTTATGGCCTGTCGCGTCGAGAAGGCGTGTATCGAAATTGCAAGGTTTTACTGCAGCTGCCCCATCGTGCGTTGAACCTTCGTGACCGGAATGCGGATGAAATAGCGCTAAACGATTTCTGCGGGCGGTTTTTTAAATGCGACGATTACCCAGCGAAATTCTATAACCTAGCTTTGTAAGTCTCATGCTTTTACATTGCCCAAAGCGTAGGCTATAGAGTTATAGATCTATAAGCTTATAGACTGCTACTAGTATGCCCGTTCTCAGTTAGTTGCACAAAGATTGCTAACATAAGCCAATTATAAGCTTATAGCGTAGGCCTATAGACCCGGATTAAAGGACAATGAGGCTCATTGGCGCAAGGTAATGTGAGGCCCTCCCCAAAGCAAAGCGGCAACCTCAAAGGTGGAAAATATTATTAAGCAGGGCTGTTTCAAAGGAATTTTTAGAACTGCACAACCTCTTCTTTTCCTTCCCATCCTTCATGGTAAATTAGGCCTACTTAAAATCGGAGGGCAATTACCATTTTTCGATATTTTTAACTGTAGAGAATTGCTTCTACAACTGCACAAATCCATTTAGAACTGCACAGTGCACATTTTTGTGAGCAACTGCACGTTAAAAAGCCGTGTTATTAAGCAATGTTCAACTCCGTGACTACCGTACGTAGGCCTACCCGTTTAACCCGGCAGTGTTAGATGAATAATAGGATGAGTTCTCGCTGATCGCCGTAGTTATGACGCAGAGGCTTACCATTAATTAGGCTACAGGGACTATTAATAGGCTTATGTTCCACGGTTAGGCTACAGCCATGCAGCACCAATTTACGTGCACTACGCGGTCATCTAAGCTTTCTGGACAGCAAAGTAAAAATAATTCCAATCAGCTGATGGCAAAAGTAAAATGTTTTGCTAAAATATATACATGTAGACTAAGTCTTAGTCTACGTGACATCGGCTGCTAGAGCCTAGAGAGAACTGAAGACATTTGCTTAGGTGGTCTGTTGGGTAACCCGAGTCTGTAAAACTATAATCTCTTGCACGTGACAACCATAGGCCTATAGGCCTAGGTTTGTTTCATTATTATTTTTTAGAAACATCTATTCTGCAACAGCTAGTTTGCAGTTCCGATGTTGAGTAAAAGAAATGACAAACAATTATTCAAGAAGTAAAAATTGAAATATTTTAATAATTATTTTGCTCAGTAAAAAATAATCTAAAGTGCCACATTTTTGAATTATGAGTTTTAGGCTGCAATTGTTCCAGCATGTTTAGCCACATTTTTGGACTGTTGGCATGTTGGCGCTGACATAGGGCCCATGTTTAATTACAACTCACTGTAGGCAGGGGCGTAGCCAGCCTTTATAAAGTGGGGGTGGCTATGGAAAAACATTCCGAGGCATGCACTTTGCATTTTTAACAAGCTTTGTTCGTCCTTCCACTCTCGCCATGCCCGAATGAAAACTCAATGAATTTCAAAATATTGTGTAGGTAATATTTTTCGGAGTGGGGTGGTTCAAATCACCCCAAGCCATCTCAAGACGACGCCACTACATGTCTGTTACAGTGGACCCACTGGTCGCAGTTATTGCCAAGATGATTGTCAAGATAGCCACATCGTGCATTGATGACCCGACATCGCCTGCTTTATATTCGTGTCAGAATGCTGGTCAACATGTGAAATAAAAGAGCAAAATACGTTGTCTGCCCCTCTCGATGTGTCCTATCGCAGTGTTGATCTGCCGCAAAGGGAGGCGGCAGAACCGTCTATGCATATATAAAAAATATAATTATATATATAGGCCTATGTATATAATATATATACATGTGTTGACAGTGCACACTCGATTATATCTGAGTTACGATGCTGAGTGTTTGTCAGCCTTCGTCAGTCGTCGCCGCTATCGCTGGATTGCACAAGTATCGTTTATTGACCGTGCCGCCGCCGCCGCCGCACTAAACCGAATCGGGACCTGTCTTTCATGCCATTAGGGGACTTAACAGTTGGAGGAAAGAAATTCACGGTCCACAGGTCCTAATAATTTAAAGACAATTACTTGTTTCCGTTTATCTGGAGTTGCCTCACACTGTGACACGGTGATTTCTTTAAGGTCCAAACGATCAATTTTTACTAGTTTTTGCATATTCTAATTATTGTAATTTTAATATTAGTGTAGGCCTATCGCCGGTGTCAAGTGCGCAAGGCATTAGCCAATGGCGCGTACCAAGGGACACTTAAAAACTAAAAAACTAGCTAAATAGGCCTACTATGTCTGAGGCAGGGATACAGCTGCGCTATAAAAGTGTCGCACAGTCGCACTGCGCCTGGTGATCGCCGATAGCCTAATGTCGTTTAGGCTATTATTTAAAAACCAACTTTTGCAAATGCTTTATTTTTTTGTAGAAGAGCTTCAGAAGTTGAACAATTTCATAAGAAATGTGGAAGGGTTCCGAAATGCCAAACCTCAGCATCCTAATTTAAGATTAAGACACCAATAAAAACCGAGAGCACTTATAGGCCATAATTATTATTAAATTAAAGCAACCAAGTAATTGTATAGGCTAATATCTACTAGACATATAAATTGACTATGCACAATTAATAGCTGAATAAGGTCTCAAAGTAGTGGACCTAGGTCTACCGTTCTGATGCGTACGTTTCATCCGAACAAAGCGCTGTCAAGCTATGCACGGTCATCTAATCTCGCGCTTAAAAGCCTTGTCATTCATTCTGATTACGCCGTAACCATGCGCGTTAAATCGGGCTCCAGCGACGTATAGCCTATGTATGGAAAAAGTAAATTTCCGCTGGAAGAACTCCGCTTTATGAGATGCTTCCGGTCGCCATGATGGACGATCCGAAGTCCCTGTCGTCCGCTGAAGAGGTGCTTCACGCTCCGGTGCACTCCGATACGCAGATGAACGTCTATTTATATAGCGCCCCATTTGGCGATCAGTAACATAAATCAACTTTATAATACGGGGTTGATGTTTTATACCCATGCACCTATGTCATCTGGGTTCTAGTATGTATCTTAGGATGAATATCGATTTTGCTGTTTACACCACGGTTGGTAGCCTACATGTAACTCCAAAAATTGGGATGTAAGGCATGGATTTATATATAGGACCACTTGCACCCCGTTGAACTCGGCTCAATGCATGGTGAAGCCTTTTGAGTTTTGACGCTTCATGATCATAGTCTATATATAACCTATCGGCTATCCGGATATCCCTCCTTCCCTCCTTGCGAACGCAATATTTAGACAGCCCCCCCCCCGGCGAAATATCTCACCCGGTCACCTAAAAATAAGCAAGGTCGAGGCAAAACGGTTGCTCCAGTTTACATTACATTTTCATATCCTATACGATTTACGTATGTCTAGTTGTCTACCTTATAATTATATGGAAGCGCCGCCTGCTGTAACACGAACGATTTATCATCGCTTAGGCTATGTGATAAAAGCGACGGTCAAACCTTACGAGTCGCGACAGATTCGGTCGTAATCTATCAGATCATGCAGTCGATTGGAACAGAATATATCTGAAAAACGAAGGACCCGGTCGCTGTCGATCTTGTCTTATAGCAAAAAAGAAACCAAATTCGGACTGTAGGCTATACGGGGTCGTCCACTAAAGACAATCTACAAGAGAGAGATGAGTTCACTCTAGCGCAAACAAGAAGTGGAAACGCTCAGTGTTGGCGTAGGCCTACTTATATAAATCCGGCACGAAGAATAGGCTAATAATTATAATAAGTATAACAGGTTTTAGCCTATATGGGATACCCTTACCAAAGTCATGAGCATTTGATGACGGTATCCCACTCCTGTCAAGTATGAGAATAATTGTTGATAGGCCTAAATAACTGGGGTGAGACCATGGGCGCTCGCACATAGAGGCAAGAGGGGGCACTTGCCCCCTGGAAAATTGACATCTATTTTTCTATAGGCTACTACTACTTTTGGGTTTTAACAAATTTCTTCGCATTAAAGGAACCTACTTGAGGCTATACTTCTTAAATGACTCAAATGACTCTAGGGCTCAAAATACCTGAACAAACATATCCATCCTCACCTGCATCACATTAATTTTCAATTCCCAGTCATCTTATAATTATATAGGCTACTCTTCGTCAGTTGTTCACGAGTTGACCATTCCACTCAGCCTTATCCACTCCCACCTTAACACCACCACCTTTCCGACCTTCCGCTGTTCACAAATGGGGTTGATGGAGGAGGAGGAAGAGGAGAAGGAGGAAGAGGAGAAGGAGCAGTCTGTTGCAACTGCAGAGAAATGTGGACAAGGAAATTGTTGACGTGCAAAACCGATAAATTTCTAAACGGTCTTTCTGGATGGACCCCTAGCTTAGGCCTACTGTGAAAGGGCATTAATTTTTTATGGACAGGAAGCAAATGCCTATAGTAGGGTACGATTCCCTGAAGAACCGCGGAACCTATAGCCTACCATTCCTCATTGCAATATTCATTTCTCCAGCTCAAAGTTGGTTGCCTATCACTTCTTTCAATCATAAACATAGAGAAGGGCAAAAATATTTCCATTAGGCCAAAATTGGAAGATTTCAAAGCATTTCTGCTCACCCACCCCTCCACACCCACCCAACCACCCCCACCCACCAACCCAGGCACCTACCCCGCTTTTCAATTGGAACCGCGCCATCACAACGTATACCTCATGTGGCATCTGTTTCCATCCATCCATCACTCGACCGTTCCTTTCACTCCATTCTTCCATTATCCTTTCCTTATCTATCCGACCATCATCCATCAATCCAACATTGATTTAACCAGATTCTCGCCGCCATCGATTCTTCATTTCCGATTAATATCTATAGCGCTGGTGGTGCATGCGCACAGACTCCGCTGCTGATCCCCGGCTTAGACTAAGTTAGTCCGTCGTCGTCGTCGTCTTTCTAGCTGCGGCTGTTGCCCTCTAAAGTCGGCGATGGAAAGGTCGTCTGGCCACGCAAGCAGTCTCCTAATGACCAGCAGGTCTGGTAAAGTCTACTCTCGCAGTTGTTGTATGTTCTTGTAGCGAACGCTATAGGCCTACGGTAAAGGACAAACTTTCAGACAATAATAAATAATATTAGGCCTATATGGACAAACACTGTGCGATTAATGACCCGCTCTATTATTATTATAATAATAATTATTATAATAAAATTATTATAATTATTATTACTATAATATAATATTATCAAGCGGTTAGTGGATGCCCAGAATTAAATTACATCACAGTTCAGGGAACGGTGGCAATGTTATTATTATTATTATTATTATTATTATTAGTTGTAGGCTTAGTAGTATAGTAGTAGTAGTAGTAGTAACAGTTGCAGTAGGTCAGCCTAATCTCCGAATGATCAATTATGAAACTAAGATATCAAGTCATTTAAAATAAGAAGTGTTGCTTCACCTTTGAAGCAATTTTTCATTAACTTTTCAATATCAGATACAATTTGCCTTTTAAATGTGCACACACGAAAAGTGAACATCAGTTTACTAACAATCACTTCTCATCAATTAGTCATAATTATTTAATCATAATTACTTAGTCATAATTTTTAGTCATAATTATTTAATCAAAAAGTTTTTTGTCACAATTATTTAGTCATAATCATTTAGTCATAATTATTAGGTCATACTTATTTAGTCATAATTATTTAGCAATAATAACTTAGTCATAATTTTCAGTCATAATTATTTAGGCTAATCAAAAAGTTTTTTGTCACAATTATTTAGTAATAATCATTTAGTCATAATTATTCAGTCCTAATTATTTAGCAATAATTATTTAGTCATAAATATTTTAGTCATAATTGTTGAGTCATAATTATTCAGTCATCACAATACGGTTATGTTTAATTCATCCACGTATTCATTACTTAATATTATTATTATTCAATGATCCATATTAATTTAGTGATTAATATTCTGTGATCATTGTCAAGTCATCATCATTCACTAATCATTATTTAGTCATGAATATTTTAGCGATCATTAGTCAAACTTAGTCATCAATATTGAGTCATCTTTATTTAATAAATTATTCAGTGATCAATATTTAGTTATCAATATCTAGTAATTAATATTAAGTGTTCATTATTTAGTAACCATTATTTTGATATAAATATTCAGTCATCATAATTTTAGTCAATAATTATTTGGTGATCATCATTAAGTCATTATTAGCTAGTCATCACTATTTAGTCATTTTAGTGATTAATATATTCAGTGATCATTATACAATAATTGTTTAGTTATTAATATTCAGTGATCCGTGTTTAGTCATCATTATTTAGGCATAAATATTCAGTAATTATTATTCAGATATAAATATTCAGTCATCATAATTTAGTTATTGATATTCAGTGAATATTATTTAATTATCATTTATTTAGTTATAATCCATATTCATTATACACTGATTATTATTATTAGTCATCATTATTAAGTCATCTGTTATACCGTATGACTACGTAATCATCACTACTTAGTCATCAGCATTCAGTCATTGTATAAATGACCTTATAAACAATAATGACCAACAATCGGACTTGACAACCCTTGATATCACGGGTAACATTTCTGCAAAAACACTCAGCACTTGTGCACTACGATCAAGTAGCATAGTCTAAAGCTCTATTTACACAGCAAAGCCGCTATATAAATGTTCACACGTGTACAGGAAGACAATTATTTGTACGGCAACTGACCACGCAATGTAACATCAGAGAAAAAGGGCAACAGAAAACACCTCAAAACAACACAGGGGCACTTAGTCCTCTACGTTCTCTTTTCTGCCATCCCCCCAAACAAAAACATATTCTGCATCATGAGCATTTGAAAATACTGGACAAACAATCATTTACGTATCCATGCACGTGTGCGTATAATATGCATCCACATCTGAGGGCAATTACATATCGTCATAACCACAAGAAAACAACTTCAACGTAACCAAGATACGTATATAAGTATGTAACTATGTATATATATATAATTATATATAATTTTATATGTATGCATAAAGAATTACATGTATATCATAATTGGACACCTACAGTCTTTCAGTCCATGGATCGTGATTATATATATACAGTATATATAAATTATATAATAACATTATATATAATTATATAAAATTATATAAAGCATGATGCATATAAATTCTATATAATTTCATACCTGTGTCTAAATGCATCCATATCATTATTGGTTATGCTACAAACCAAAACACAAATACACACAGTTACATAAACATGCATATATAATAATATCTATTTCCGTACAACAACTGATTATAACCAATGCACATCAGTGGCTGCAGTTATTAGCAATTAGCCACTTGATGATATGTGCGCACACGTTCAGGTAGCTGTAAGTACACATCTAAGCTTCTGCATACAAGAGCTTTATGAACATACAGTATATATATTATTCAACACTACACATTATACATCGTAATGATTGACGAACTGAGCGTACGCACACATGCACGCACGCAACACACATATACCGGTACATACATACTTCCGTACTACTTGTTCATTTCGCACATGCACAACATTGTACATACATAAATATATATTAAAAATAACATTACACGTATCTAAAGCAGCTAGTTGAACAAGTCCATAAACAGATTACTGGTAAAAGCCTCCATAAAACAATTCAGACCAGGTAGATTCAAAGTCATCACTAGTCCTAATTAAACTAAACTACTAATTACTGTAGGCAGTCATTTATCAATAGCATTCAATAGTCATTTATCAATAGCATTCAATACTGTCAATTATTGTCATTTGTGTTTTCTTCTTAAATTTTCCTTCTTTTAATTTCATAACCATTCCAAAAATGCCTAGAGATCATCGTCACTACTTCAGCTAGAAGAAATTACCCTCTACGAAAGTTCTCCAAATCGCACCATTATTATAATTATATGCACTTGTTATATCGCCCCTTCAAGATTACTACTCAGAGGCGCTTCCGACAATGGCACGGACACTGAATTAGAGTTTCACACTGAAGCGCATGGGCATATGCAAGTGAAGGACTTGCGCAGTGTCCCTACGCAGTGGCTTAAGGTGGATCCAAACCCGCAAACTTCCGGCTCCAAGGCACCGAACATACCCCCTACACCACCGCACCCCGCATATAAATTTGCACTTAAAAGAGGTCTGATTGAGCATTCATTGGTCTTACTTGAGCTCTTTGAGAATGCAGTCTATTTCAAAGTACATAGGATCCACAAGGATCAAGAATTTTTTTACCATTACAATCAACAATTTTCAAAGACAGTTAATCATCATGCGCTGGCCTAAAGAAGCGTCACAAAAAGCAACATCTTCCATGGTAATATCGCTATAAAATACCCCTTTGCCAAACGTGCGAAACATGAATGAGATCTCCCGAAGTAAAAGAACTTACATTGAGCTAGAAATGCAATGAGAAAAATAAAACCCTCAAAAAAGTTAGATTTCAACCATCAAGACCATGTCACCAACAAACATCTCTGAAGATGATACACAGATTCTTTTGAACACAGATGTTATCATCATATAATTTGCGACATATACTAGATAAATAAATAGAAGCGTTAGATTTATTGTAAGAATCCTATTCTTCAAAACACAGTCTTCCATAAAGACAATTTACTACAAGCATATAGTGTAAATTCCGGCCACGAACCAGCAGTAAACTAAGAATGAGCATTTTAAGCGACACGTTGACTAAGCATAAAATGATCATTTTCACTGGATAAGAAACATTTTTAACATTCCAATTTAAACGTTTTAAAATGAAATAATCATGTAAAAGAGTTATAATTCTAAGCACACAATGCTAATTTAAACTGCAACAAACAAACCATTTCTACACATGATCATATTTACCGTTTTAAAGTGATCATCCTAACTGCAAAAATGATCATCGTTTACAACCATATAAAATAAACCGATAACCGATATACTGCACCATGATACCATCTAAAAATTGCACCACGTGAACAGACATGGTAACACCACTTGTTCGGCGATCAGTGCAGCTCAGCAAAGTCTTCAAAAGTTATCGTCAAATCAATTCCTTATTTAATTAACCCTTTACCCGTTCATTTTTCCCATTAAGCCTGTGTTTTCAGCGGATATTCTCGGGGCAAACGGGTAAAGGGTTAACGAGTCTCATGCAACCTCATCCTTTTACATACATCAAATGAAGTCTTTGAAACAACAAGGAAATTCTGAAACATTGCAGAAATCAGATTTTTCCATATCAGCACAGAAACAAAGTTCGTATGTAAGACTTTCAGCGATATTCATCGTAAAACACGTTAAAAAGAAATTCAGCATATATAATTTATATGTATGTATGTATATGTATAAACAACAACCTCTGTTACAATTCAATTGATAGAAAAATGGAAGCCAAACTAAGATAAAAATCATCTAAATGAGAAAACCGTTACAAGTTTACAGTTCAAGCAGCTGGAGGTTCGCACTAAATATCAGAAAAATAGCGGAAAAGGTGACACGGTATTCTGCAGAAAGTCGTCAGTCAGCAGGTAAAAATAACTAAAATAACTCACAAATTTTGAAAACCTGATTAAAACTAACTCAAACTTGTACAAGATTTGTTTAAAATAACACACAGATTCAGAAATTCAGACAACACAGCCCAATCTAGAATAATTCTTTTAAAATAAAAACTTAGGAAAACTTGGCAAATGCAAAAGGAAAAATTGGCAAATGCAAAAACAAATGTGGGACACATTCAGTTCACAATTTTGGAAGAACATAATTAGATATAAAATCCATTAATAAACTTATAAAGCTCGTTATATTAAGTGCCCTGATATAAACACGTATCAAGCAAGCAATAAAAATCTATGAATTTCAGTACGGCAAAAACAGGAAACCAAGAGAGAAATCTATAACAGCTGTAATCCCTAAACATCTTAAGTCAGCTGATAGCAAAAAAATTTACGTTTTTTTCTTCTCAGTACAGTCTTAGAATAAGTCAAAAACACACCAGTCAAGCACTACACAAACAAGTGAGCATGCCTGGCAGTCTTTTCAAGCCGTCATAAAACCTTTATATGCATACAAAGACTTCTATGAAGAACTTCTTGCGTGCTTCATAAATAGCGTTACAATTCATTAACTGCTGCGGAGCGCACGATTCAAAACTCTACAAGTTGGATAACAGCAGCGATAAGTTTAAAATGACGGTCTAATAGAGCTACAGTCGTCGAACATGCAGACTACAATAATTAACACAAAATTGAAAAGATGAGAACACAGAAACAGAAATCTGTAATAATTATAATACAAGCAACATTAGCATATATAAATCAAATCTACGCAACTTAAATGATGGGCATTTCTATGGATCCATTATGCAAACTTAACTGGGTCTGTGGAAAAAAGAACACCTCAGTCAGCGAGCATCACTCGTTAATAAGTCAACTTATTATTAGTTCCTTTAACCTGAGATAGGAATATTCACAAGGGAAGAAATAAACAAAACTCGATGAATTGCCGTCTGGCAGCTAACATTATTATCGATTATATTAATTTAATTATTAATACCATTATTGTCACAATCATCATGATGATGAAAAAACCAGGGTCAACGTCAGTTTCTTCCACAGCCTATATGTTTCGCGCTTTCCTGCATTTACCTCAGTCAGACAGTGTCTCAAAAATGTAAAATACCCTAACAGTAATTCAGCCACAATCTTGGAACACCTTACGCTGCCTCCATCTTAAATGAAGATCATCAGCTGTCATATTGCTTAAAGAGCCTGGACAGTGGCTAATACAGGCAAGAACATAATAATGATCTCTGGCTGTCCTTAAGATATATCTCACAATTTTACAAATCGTGGTCCGAAACACGGAGACTTCAGCATTTTTTGCTCCTTGTTCTTAAACACACATCATATGGTGAGAAAAGAATAAATGCCGTGCTACGAAACACTCAATAAGAATCTCTTCAATTGTTCTGTGGGACATTGTCTTTCAAACTCAATCATCTAAGTAATCTCGCGAATACAACATTGTTATAAGAATTTATACTTTCAATAATAATAATAATAATTAAAGGCAAACTATGTACACCAGCTGTTAAATACTTAAATGCTAAAATACAAAGCTTGAGAAATTCTTCGAAACGTACGATGACTGGATGCAAATCAAACATATCCCAACGATGCTTTTAGTTGCAGATTAACACTTCAAACACAAACGTGAACTAACTCGCATGGGAAACACATCCCTCTAGTCGTTCGAGGGTTAAGAAAATAAAGGAAATTAAGTGATCAGATTAATTGCAACAGAATGGCAAACAAGCAGATTCAAATAAATTTTCTACCAGATCACGTACAACGTTAAGGTTATAAAGATATACTGCATGATATTCCACTTTCAACCGCGGACACAGATGCCATCGCATTGAAGGACCTTTCAGCCACAGTTCAGATCGTAGCAATACAGCAAATGTGTGTTAAAAAAACACACCAAAGCGCAGAAATCGCACAGATTCAAACATAACAAACTGCAGAAGTTTGTATTCAGACGAAAGCATCCGGATTCAAACGTCCAATCGTATACGAATGCAAAATACGCAAATACGAACTCGTATACACACATGTACAAAAGTCCGTTAGTGCGAATACACTAACAAGCAACAGAAACTCGGATGCCTCACGGCACATGAGAAAGTCGAGAATTCAAATTTCGGTACAACTTCAGATAAAATGATCATACAAGATCCAGAGGAGCAAACAGGAGAAAATCTGAACTGCGATCCATTCTCAGAATTGATCGAACGAACGTATATATCTCGTTGAAATCGATCTTCCGAACGAAGAAGGATTGCGTTGGCATGCACGATCCTAGAAGAGACGTTTTTCCAGCGAAAGGACGTGTGGCGGCGGTGGAGAGACGGTGCTGTCCATCCGACTGAACGTGCGTGTTATCCGTGCAGCACATGTAACCGACCCAATGACCTCCAGCCACCTGGAATCAAACAAAGTAATGCTAGTTAATCAGACATTTCAACCAACAAACCCTACAACAAACATAGATAAATTAATATTAATTCAAGCAAAATATTTATTTATGTTATGTTATATTTGTTATGTTATGTTGCTTATATATAAACTGAATTATTATATATATA
Source organism: Lumbricus rubellus (assembly GCA_945859605.1). Classification (NCBI taxonomy): domain Eukaryota; kingdom Metazoa; phylum Annelida; class Clitellata; order Crassiclitellata; family Lumbricidae; genus Lumbricus; species Lumbricus rubellus. Next base: position 35,456,022 of record OX243816.1, on the reverse strand, counting down.
TATATATACATAAACATAAAACCTTTGTAAAATTAATTATATGTAACATGCCGCGTTCTGCCAGCCTGAAGTGTTGATCTTGCGAAAATTGATTGATTGATTGAATTCACTAATTGATTAACTACAAATTCTCACTCATGGACTACGTTACTTAACACATTGACCGCCAGGTACGAGATAACTCGTAGTTAAACCAGTCATTTAACATGGCGTGTAGGCGGTCAATGTGTTAAAGAGCCTTTTGTAAGATACGTAAAAGAAGAAAGTCTGGCCACCATGCGACTCTCGCAGTGACTAATTCCTGGGGACAATGGAAACAATAGCAACAATAGCTTGCCTTTCAAAAGTGTAATCGCTTTCCGCTCGGAAGAAGTAGACGTGATTCTTGAACTGGAGCTTGAAGACAAAGTCCTTGTGGATAGCGTCCGAATCGGATGGCGTGCTCACTGAATAGCCGAGAAGTGGTAGGCTGGCCAACGGAAAATCATCCTACAACAACCACAATCCATTCAACGCGCCGCCACACAGTTCAATATTATTTAACCCATTAAATACCAACTGAGGGCATAGGATTTCGCATACCATTTACTACAAGTTGGTTGGCAAAGGGTCAACTTCATCAATGAAATGTGTGCACTGCAGCTCAGTTCATTGTTATTTTAAATTTATTGCAATGAAATGTCATGCACTGAAAGAGAGTGCAGTGTAAATTGCTGTGAAATAAATGCTATATATTAAAATACCACTAATACACTTCAGATACAAACAGCAATCTAGCATCGAACATAAAGAAATACAGATCAATTTAAATTAATGATGTGAACAAATGTAGAGCATTGTAATGCATTCACTTAAATGGATATATTGTACATTGTAAATTAACAGTAGTGTATCACATTAAGCTAATGCACAACCACATAATTATGTTGGCAGCGGATACACCAGCATTCTGAAATTTTCTTTATTAAAATAAAGAAATTTAATCTAGTGTAACTTGGCAAACACAATTGCTTGTAATGAACTTAGCAGATGAGATATTATTACTAACTTGAAAATTTTTGTAGAAGAACAGACAGAAATTGGTGAAGACGACCCACAGCTTTTGCCAACCATTGCTGTTCTTGAACTTCCTCAGCAGATATCCACTCAGCTGGTTCTGATAAACAAAATGCTCAGCTCAGATCATTCCTAACAACGATAATTGCTTGGAAAAGCCTATGATAAAAAGGCAGAGGTTGAGACTTATTGTCCGGACAAGATCAGGAACAGGACAATAAGAGGAGGACAGTTACTTAGAAAAAGGGACACATCCTCAGGTCAACACAAAGAAAGACACCAAGGCAGATGCATAATAGAAAATACGACAATACGACACAGAGAGAACGAAGAGAGGGACAAAAGACAGGAACGTAAATAAGAACAGAACACAGACGAGAACTAAACGAGAGACTAAGACAAGGACAAAATCAGGAAGAGAAACAAAGGACAGGATAAGAAGAAGAATACTAAGATACAGGAAGAGGACAGTGCAAGATCAGTAAGAAGAAGAAGAAGAGAAAACCAAGACTGAAAAGTAAACAGAGGTCCAAAAAATATTGAAGAACAAGATAGTTGAACAGGTGTCGTAGTTGAATATGGGTCATAGTTGAACGGGGTCGTAGTTGAACAGGGGTTGTAGTTGAACAGGGGTCAAGATTAAACAGAGGTCAAGGTTGAACAGGGGTCAAGGTTGAACAGGGGTCATTAGTTGAACAGGGGTCGGCCGGCTCTTCCTACCTGAATTGCAATGGTGTGATCTCTGATGCCAACGCTAACACTTCTGTGCCAGCAGACGTGGATAGTTGTGTTGGCTCGCTGTTGCATCTGGCGATCCGGTGAAGGGGGAGTGCGTCTGTCATCGTGCGAGTCCTCCAGGGCCTCTGAAGAACCTGTTACCATGACAACAACATGCCATTCAACCCTCATCCCACCCCGTCCTTACCTCTCTCTTACGTCACAATCACACTTCAGAACAGTCCCCCATACAGGAGAACAAACAGGCATCATAAGACCAACTGCCATTCGCATTTTGGTGTACAGACATGGTAATAAACGTACATCATCCATAGAGCCAATCCAAGTCAAATACTTTTATATTAAATCAAACACGTCATCCTAAATCCCATGCAAGAACTGCACAACTCCTTTCCTTTCACATCCTTCATGGTAAATTACTTCCAATCGGAAAAAAATGACCTTAAGTGTTTCTACAACTGCACATATCCATTTAGAACTGCACATTTTGTGTACAACTGCACATTAAAAAAAGCCCTGGACACCACACTGTGGTTTGCATGACATTTAAAATAGATAAAGCATCCTAGTCAAAAACGATTTCCTCCTCAGGTTATCTGTCCACTGGAACCTTCCCATCGTAACTTCACCTACTTCCACATGAAACCGTTTCGAGACTCACTGTTTGACTTGAGACTGGAGTAAAGCGACTTGACCGGATCATCATCTCGGTTGGACGCTGCAGCGATTGCTTTGCGCAAGTCTTCCATCCACTTGTCCTTCTCCGACTGCGAACTGGCTGCCACGATTAGACAGCGATTGCTTGTGTAGATTGTAAAGCTGAACTCGGCCGACGCCATCTTCGAATCCGTCTCCTCCACCTAAACACCAAACATAAAACAGCTCCAGACTGTCGATTATTAGCTTATAAGCAGACGCTTTTTAAAACTGACATCACAGCATTTGTATGTACTTGCACCATGTAATAACGAACATATTTCTGGTGTGGGCCTGAACATTTGGAATGGCCTTCCATTGCTACCAAGGACAAATTTATATGCCAATTACTCATCCCCAAAAACTGCTTTTATAAGCTGTAGCTGGATTGGGAGTGCCTTGAGGAGGTCTGCTAAACGCGCATGGTTTCAAGTTTATATTGCTTGACTGATACTGCATTAAGAACATACTTAAAGAACTTCAACCGCTTAATACTAAATGGGTCACATTCTTCAGGTCCACGGCGGCACGCTGTCACTGCTCCAGAGATTCAGAAAGACTACTAAAATAAGCAGCTTCTTACCAAAACCAAACCTTGACAAACAGTTATAGAAATCTACAACTTTTCATGTGCATCATAGTAATGACATATTAAGCCTTTCTAATCCAAAAGATTGTATAGGTTTCGATGATAGCGATTGAAGACAGTGATAACGGTAAGGAATCCGGCACAAACCATCATTCCTTTTAAAGATTGCTGCCCATGAACTTTGAACTGTAATACGGGAGTTGCAACGCGGCTTGTGTAGACGAGCATGTCAGAGAACTAAAATCATTCACAAGCATATCATCACAATTAAGTTTTAAACATGAAATAACAGATGATATTCATTAAAAACACAGTATTGATGAAAGCCAGATCTATACAAATGGAGGATGCTAGGTGATGAAGAGAAGGACAGTGAATTTATACCATAAAGAGTGACAAAAATGAAGACCAACCAGAAAGAACATGCGTTGCTGATATCCCTTCTGCGACAACTTCTGCAGACAACCCTCTCTCAGGAAAAGCTAGAATAACAAGCAGACACACAACGCATCATGTATTAAATGTATACTGGAACTAGCATGTTAAATACATGTTCCTCAAGGTTCAGTTCTTGGACCTCTCCTATTTATTCTTTACACGGCTGACATCTCTTCTCTTTTTCCTATTTGTAGTGCTGCTGGCCATCTATTTGCTGATGATGTCCAGGCTTTTGTCCATGGTCCCTCATCTTCCCAGCTGCTGTTAGTTGCGCATATTGAATCGCTTACTAATCATCTCCACTCATGGATGTCTTCTAATCGCCTTTCGCTTAATACTTCAAAGACTCAATTCATCTGGCTAGGTACTCCCCAGCAGCTCCAGAAGCTTGATTTCATTCTGCTCTCTGAAAAATTCCCGCTGTTTTCCTTCTCTTCAAGTGTGCGGGATCTGGGTGTTGTACTTGATAGCTCACTTACCTTTACTGAGCATATTTCAAATGTGACACGCTCGTCATATTTTCATTTAAGACGTCTCAGAGTCATTCGTCGCTCTGTCTCCTCCTCCATCTTCACTACCTTAATTCATGCTTTTATATGCTCACGAATTGACTATTGCAATGCTCTCCTCATTGGTCTTCCTAAAGTTCGTCTTTCACCTATTCAGTCTGTTCTCAACTCAGCTGCTAGATTGATTGCCCGCCTTCCCAAGTACTCTCACATCTCTACCTTTATGTTTCATGAACTTCACTGGCTTCCTCTCCGTGCTCGCACACAATTCAAGATCCTCACTCTGATCTTAAAGGCTCAACGGGGTCTTGCCCCAAAATATCTGACTAATGTTTTACTTCGTCCTCACTCGGATTCCTCCCATCGTCCACTTCGTTCATCCAACAGATTTGACCTCTTGGTTCCTCGGTCTAGAACTACTATGGCTCAGTCTCGATCATTTGTCTCAATTGGTCCTTCTCTTTGGAATGCTCTTTCTCCTTCTGTTCGCTCTACACTTCTTTCTGGTAGTCTCTCTTCTGCTTTGTCTCTTCTCAAAACCTGTTTCTTCTCGCTGGGCCTTGCGCACTGGGAGCGCCTCTGAACGGTTCACCCTACTAGAGGCGCTTTATAAATGTTTAAATACAATACAATAGTACAGACAAATTATAGTAAATACTTTATAGCAAGGTACCAGTTCAGCCAAAATACAAAGCATGGAATCAGCTGGGTCAATGTAACTAACTCAGAAAAACAATAAACTCCATTGTATGAACAAAGTTATGAATGATAGATATATTAAGGTTCCAGATCCAGCAAATAAATTAAACAGTTTAGTCATAATTATGCCTATATGTCCTTGATCATCAGTTGGGATCAGCATATACACAATATGCAATCTTGAGCCCAACTATCGGAGCTAAATTTCTTGCAAACTCAAGAACCACAAAGTCTAGCATAGACATTAGACAGAGAATTTTTAGAGTTTTAGAGGTACTTTTAATGTAACATAACATGGGTCCAGATATACACATGTACACATACATTACATACACATAAACATGCATGCAAACACCCACACACACACACACATATGTATTTACGTATATAAACACTTAACTTTATTGTCCTGAGTTAAAGTCGTAAGAAGCAACAAAAAGACTTCAACAAAGAAGCTTAAACTGACCCTGCCAGGAAGAAGTAGATTATCGACTCCACTCAGGTCTCTCTGCAGTTCCGTTAATTTTTGCCTATTTTCCTGAAAACAGAAACAACCATCAACAAAACTAAGCAGGCTGCTTAAATTCTGGTCTCACATTTTCTGGTTTCTGGCATCAAACAAAGACAATACCCTTGAGACAGACTCATCAAATAAATCCATTAAATTGAAATGTCAACCAAAGCAGGATTGTGAATTTTTTGTCTCTGTAGAGTCTGCAGTTCGGTCAGAGAGGAAATTGTAAATTACCGTTAAGTGACTTGTAAAATTTATATAGCAAGAGAGTCATGAAGTGTCTCTCATCTCAACCCAACACAGTGATCAAACAAAATGTGACCCGGTCTATGAAAAGGGACCACAACGCGGGAATGGACTTATGTATACCACCATGATCAGCACAAAATTCTGAAAAGAATGATGTATTATGTGACACAGCACTATTATCTTTTCTATTTTTTGTAGACTTTACAACGTGATGTACCTGAAATACGAGATCTTCGGAAAAACGCAATTGAATTAATAATCCAAATATCGCTGTTTGTTGAACCTTACACTTTATATTTAGAAACATGGAAATCAAAGCGCTGCATAGACATGTAGAATGAATTATTTAGCGCATTACTATAATTATAATCATAGATTCATCATTAAAACCGTTTCCAAAAATATTCTACTGTCATAATACCCCCGACATTAAGGATGCCGCCTCGCGGTCCCTTTTATGTGCTCTAATATTACAATAAGAAAACCTAATAATATCAAATGATTTCTGTGAACCATTATGAAAATTTGATAGACAGAAGAGTCATCTAGCGAATCCCAGTGAAAACCCGATTTCGATATTTCGATGGGTGACCATGTTCTAAGGCCTGTATCTCGGTAAATAAATCCCGCGTTGTGGTCCCTTTTCATAGACCGGGTCACAAATGGTCTTCCAGAGCAAGAGAGAGAGAGCTCATGTCACAATTTGTTAGGTTGGTCAGAATCTATTCGAGGATTGTAAAACTACAGCAAAAGTTCCATGCAAGACCATGGAAAAGGAAGTCTCGGTCGATGGAACAACTAAGAAACTTTGCCTAGTAATGTTGACCTTGAATCTATACTAAAAACATTCAGCTCTTGATAATAACTGATCAGTAGACTTCAATTGCACTCTGCAAGAGAATCAGAATTGCTACATGATCTTGTGGGCTCTCCATTTATCAATGAAATCACAATTTTCTGGTTCAAACTTGGTAGGTTTAAAACTGCTGCACAAAACGAAAGTAACATCAGATGACATCAGTTATTAAAAGTGAAATACTAACAAGATTCCTAAGCCGATCTCGGAAAGAATTCGTGATTTCCGTAAGAAGTGCAAGGCACTCTGAAAGACAATATTAACATTTATAACAGAAATGTAATTAAATGCTTCTGAATTAGCTTATACTTCAAGAGGGACTTGTATAGAATTTCGAATACAATATAATACATACAATTGCAATTATTATTCTTGAAAGGAAATAAAAGCACATCACATGAACATTTTAACCGATCAATATGGAAAATCTTACAATTACAAGCACAGTAAATTACAGGAATTAATACTTTATTATCGTATCGCATTTTTTAATAATGTTGTGTAGCACACATAAAAAAGTTTTAAAATCTTTAACTAAAATGCTAAAAGGTCAAATAAATTCTTATGTAGTGAAAGGCTGCAGTGCTTCCAACAGTGACTCCAAAAGACCTCAGTTGCTGGTCTGCAAAGCGAGTCAAGAAATTGGTCTAATTGTCTCTGAATCAAGAAAATGGCTATTATATTTTAAAATTCATAACAAAGAACCCTAGTAGGCTAGCACTTAAAGGGCAACACAGCCATAGAATTGGTTAAACCTGTGACCCTGAAACGTCAATTCCTGTGGGCACGTGACATTTAAGACTGTGAGAAGAACTTGTGATGGTAATCATTTGTTTAGTATGCTCTTTATCAGAATTGGTTATCAAGTCTTCTTGGTCTTCGCTACAGCAGTGAAAGAAACGATACGTAATAAATTATTATAAGATGCACCTGGATTCAAACCCAGAACATGGCAACTGAAGGTCAAAGGTCAATCACGATGCCACGAATGCCACAAAAGAAAACATGAATGCAAACCTGTACAGTCTTTAACATCATAATGATCCGCAGGATACTGTTTTAAAAGTCCTGCAAACAAAACACAAAGACACATTCAGTCATTCATCCAACTTATTATCTGCTACATTCGGTAAAATTTCAGAAAGTTTTCGACTTTGTTAAAACGCATCATATTCTAATCACCATCTTTAAAACATCATCATAAAACTCATCCGTCTCAATGATCATTGTCATCATCTTCATCATCACCGCCACATAGCTTCGATAAAATGAGGAGCCGTTCTAGAACTTACTTTCAAGGATGAGTTTGTAGTGTAGAAGCTTCTGAATGGGCTTCATGAGGAACGAGGAGAGCGGCAGGTAGCAGACCTTACGTCCTTCAAACTCCGTGATGAGCTGATCGAAATCGCGATGTCGTTTCATCGTCAGATCCAACTGAACGAGGATCTCTTCCTGGTGCTCCAGAAACTTCTGGTACCACTAAAGTATGCATGATCACAACACAAATACATACACACACAGGAACGGACCTTTAAAGTGCAAAGCACAAAATTATCGGAGAATTAAAAGCCTAAAGCACAAAGAATTAAATAACTAAAACACAGGAACAACAAAGCACCGAACACAAAAGATATAAAAGAACAGAATACAGGACCAACAACCATTTTCACATTTTTAATAACTGCTTTTTAAAAATCAAATTACTGAACAGTAAACACCGGGCCATTAAAGCAAAAGGCAAAGGATTATCAAAGTACAGCTTTTTAATAACTGCTTTAAATTTTAAAAAATCAAATTACTAAGTAAGACACAGAGAGACAAGCATCGATAATGGCAGAACAAACAAAAGAAATAAACATACAGACAAAGATACAGGAAGACGAAAAAGGAACAGAGAAAGAGAACAAGATGCATAAAATGTCTACCTGTAGCACGTGCATGTACTTAAGCATAAAATGTCTACCTGTAGCACATGCATGTACTTAAGCATAAAATGTCTACCTGTAGCACATGCTTGTACTTAAGCATAAAATGTCTACCTGTAGCACATGCTTGTACTTAAGCATAAAATGTCTACCTGTAGCACATGCATGTACTTAAGCATAAAATGTCTACCTGTAGCACATGCATGTATTTAAGCATAAAATTTCTACCTTTCATTCATTCATTCATTCATTCATTCAGAGCATTTATATAGCGCCCCTTCAAGAAACTACTCAAAGGCGCTCCCAGCCCAACCACGAACAAAGAAAAAAGACTTGAGGGACTTGTAGAACGCAGCCGGATGGACCACAAGTAGTGAGCGAAGCGTAACCGGGAGGTCGTTCCAAACAGTAGGCCCCACGACCGAGAAAGCACGGCGCTGCTTAATAGCCAAGCGAGCCCGCGGGACCAGAAGCTCACCTTTAGACGAACAGCGAAGTACACGACGCGCTGCAACGTCAGAGACTGGACAGCATATGCATGTACTTAAGCATAAAATGTCTACCTGTAGCATATGCATGTACTTAAGCAGAAAATGTCTACCTGTAGCACATGCATGTACTTAAGCAGAAAATGTCTACCTGTAGCACATGCATGTACTTAAGCAGTAAATCTCCAATTCTTTTAACATCTCCATCGCCCGGAATGACAATCTTGCCTTCCCTATAAATAAATAAATCAAGAAAATAACATATATATATATATAAATATATATATATTACACATAATCATATATATCTTAAAGAGAATGCAAGAATCTGCTATTAAACTACACACAATTAAATCGGAACAGGTATATGCATAATTGCATATGATGCTAACGTCTGTGTAAAAAACACAACTGCAATGTGAACTGTGATATAAATATAAGTCAGCAACGGTGATTGAAATTTACTCCAGATTAACAGGGCCTTATTAATCTATTATCACAAAAACTTGCTATGACAAGATGGGTGATGTGGCTAGCAAAGACTGCATGGAGAGAAGAAAGTCCAAGAGCATATCACCAGAAGTATTGACCCACCAGCTCGTTATTCTTTGCTCCAGGTCACGAAGCAATGTGCAGTGGCACTCATAGATTGGCGCCAGAGACCCAAAGAGAAGTTCCATCAAATATTCCGGCATAACATCAACGTGGCTGACAGCATCTCGCAGCCACTACAAAGTCAATCAAAATATAACAAACACCAGAATTACTAACTCCCTCCGCTGCTCAAACTATGACAGTACTTGACTGTTCCAAGTTTATCAAAAAAATTGTTATTAAAAATAATAATTAAAGTTATACAATTTAAATGATTTATCTCATAACCACTTCACAGAAATTGCTGATCTCTGAACCTCACCTATATTACATTTTAGGGTTGTTAATATCGGTTTTTCAATAACCGAGAATCGGTTATAGAAAGCCAATTTTAAACCGACAACATCCCTGACACGTTCACTTACATACTGCAGTGCTCTTTAAGAGATGCTAAACAAATAGCATTCATGGTGAAAAGTGCTAGGCAAATTACATAAAGAGGTTTCAAACAAATCATATACATACTATAATAGTCATTAAGGATATTAAAACCAACCGCTGACTAAATCAATGCAACTCAAACCTTAATATCTTCATCGATTATCACATAATTATTTCATACGTGACAATAATAAAATTCAAGATGTGAAATCAGTACACGCACAAGAAAAGTCAGTAGCATACGACACAGAATGAAGCAACATATCAAACACGTACCACAGTAACCACTTCCAAGTCTTTCTTATAAGTTCGTTCCGTCATCAGCAGTTCTTTCACGATGTAATACGTTCGATCGGCAAGAAACTTCTGCACAACAAACGACAAACCATGTAGGATCCACTGCTAACATAGTGTGTGTGTGTGTTAAGTTGTTAACATTAATGTCATTGAGCAGCACTGGTCTCTCACTCACTCTTTGTACATGTTAAGTAACAAACGTGTCAACTACACGGGTAAGGGATCATCTAAAAATTAAAATATTTTGGAATGGCCCATAATTGCCAATGGTAGTAGAGCTGTGGAAATCAGTCTACAAATAAGTCAGTCTAATATAATCCAGATGGATGGACCGGCAACGGTGAATTCACAATCGTCGGCCAAAAAAGATAAGACATGCACCAGGAACAACATACTTTCCAGCACATGCCGACTGAAAATAAGACCGCCTTTAACCCTCTACCACCCGAGGGTATAAAATTTCCCATACCATTTACTGCACTGTGGTCAGTAAAAGGTCAACAGAGTTGCAAGGAGTGACCAAGAAAGTGAAATCGGATGGTTTCATATCCCAGACACGCTCGTGCCAGGCATCAGTCTTACAACTGGCACCAACATAGGCGTAGGGGACATTTCAACGTTGGGGGGGCAAAAATGAGATTTTTGCCCGAAAAATTTTTTTTCCTCCGGCCGAAATCTTAAGAATTCCCGTTACGTTTGCCCGAAAATTCTGACGTCCTTATTTTTGGTCATCCGGGCAAAATCTTCTGAAATTTCACGTTACTTTTTGCTCAAAAGGTCATTTTTTCGGGCAAGTCTGATTTTTCGGGCAAGAAGACCCGGAAAAATAAAAAAAGTAAAAATTTTCTAAAACTTTTTTTCTTTTTCCGGGTCTGCTTGCCCGAAAAATCAGACTTGCCCGAAATTTGGGGGGGCATTTGCCCCCCCTGGACCCCCGTCTCCTACGCCTATGGGCACCAACCTTTCTTTTGTCCTCCTCCTCTGACTCCTCCGTCTGCGACGACATGATGCTCGCATTGCTCGTCAGCGTGATCGACGCAGCCGATGTCGTCGACTTGGACGTCCCCGTTGCCATGGTATCGTCTCGTTGTTCCCGTGTCAACCGCGCCCGCTGTCTCCTTGTCTCCTCCTCAAAGATCGGAGGCGGAGGTGGCGGCAGTTCCTCCTCGCTACAAGTGGCACCGGAATCCTGTCGAAAGGAGCCAGGCAGCGGAGGCCAACCATCCTTCAAACCAGCCTGCATGTTTGGAGGTCTGTGTTGAAGACACACCAAACCAGTGATACTTTAGAAGTGGCTCGCTCCCATTTAAATGGAAATCAGTAATAATTCTTAATTTATAACATGGAATTTCTTTTAAGAAATCAAAATGGTTTAATAGTTATGCCAAACAGCCATAAAAAGCTTTAGTGACTCACTTTAAATGCAAAATATCGCGTATTCTGATTGATTAATTTCTTTATTCATTACGAGGTTTAAATAGTGCCCCTTCAAGGTAACTACTCAGGAGTGCTCCCGACCCAACCTCGGCAAAAGAGCACAGTTTTACATAAATGCAATAAACTGAATGGCAAATTAAAAAATAAATGCCAATAAATATAATTATATATAAATAATAATTTAACTAGACAGTCATAATAACAATCTCTTTCATTCGTTACCAAAACCCAGTAATTAATATTATTTGATAATAATTGTTAGACCATAATATCTCAGCACCTAGAATACGGTGCATTGTACTGCTCATCCGTCTCAATCGATCGCTGTCGGTAGCGATAGTTGTCGGGCGCAGTTTCACGAGATGTCGACCGACTGCTTGCGAATATCGCCGACGACGACAGTTGATGCGTTTCTTTCGATAGCATGAACTGCGATGGATCAAGGACTTCTGTAGGATGGTATGCGGATGGGTCACCTAAACACGTCAGCACAGTCACATAATATAATCACACAGCTTGTAAGCTAGTATTAGAACTCAAAAACAATATCGTTTCCTTAGTCAGTTTACCAGCATCTGGGAAAAACATGCTGCTTGTCAAAGCATAACATATCATCAGCACGGTCATTATTCATTTGATAGCATGTCTTTAAGAGTATCTACTCAGAAGCGCTCCCCAGCCAACCCCGACCAACGAAAACAGTCTGGAGGTTAGAGCAGAATGTGGCAAACGATCTTGTAATCAACGTACTAGGAACAGTGGAACACTAACTTGTAATCTTAAAAAACAGCTACAGAGTAGCAACATATTATTCAGTACAAGTATCATTTGGTTAGAGCATACATTGCAAAATGGAATGTGCCAAATCCCCCTCACCCCACACCGGGCCCAACCCCTCCCCCGAAACGGTTACTCTACAGACACATCGAGTAAGTCCCTCATTCACAAAGTTCTGTTCAGTGCACTCGGCCAATGCTTGGTCATCAAACTATACAATCAATAAATGAATCACAATAATAATATTATCAATAAATGAATCACAATAATAATATTATCAATAAATGAATCACAATAATAATATTCACCTCTGCGATGCGCAACTAACCTCGAGCGTTGTTGCCAAGAGTATTCGACCTGTACCCCGCATGGTTTCCACTGACTCCCCCTTCGAACGGCGGCATGTGACCGGCCTTCCCCTGGAACGTGTGAAACGTCCGGTTCTGCAGCGGGGGAGACAGAGACGCCTGGTTGTCCACGTAGCCAGCCACCGGATGGTCAAAGCTGGACACCTGCGACCGGTCAAGCGTCCGAGACCCGCTCGAGAAACTCGTGTGATGGCCGTAGTGGAGGTCGTGCGAGCTCAGCGTCCCAACTTTCGGAGTTCCAGCACGACTGTTGACAACCGACATCGTTCGCATGCTCGTCGACCTATTAACATACGTAAATATTGCATTGTATTGTATGTATTGTATATATGTATGTTCACTTGTTATAGCGCCCCTTCAAGATTCTACTCAGAAGCGCTCCCGACTACAGTGCGGACACTGAATCGAAGTTTCACGCCAAAGCGTTGAGCAATTGCGAGTGAAGGACTTGCCCAAGGTCCCTACGAAGCGGCTTGAGGTGGATTCGAACCTGCAACTCTCCGGCTGCAAGGCAACGAACATACCCACTACACTCACCAATCAGAGGCAATCTCCATGTGAAACACCCAGAGATAAGCGGTTTTGAGACAGTGGACAGATGCACTTGGGGCACCAGTTAATAGCGGAGAATATGTCAATGGGGAGAACTCATGCCAAAGTGAAGGACCATTGACGGCAAAAGTTCCAGTTTTGGCCATAGCAGTCCTTGCTCCTAGAACAAGATCATTAAGAAAATACTATGCAAGCAGCTTGCAAAACCTCGCATCTTCATGATTGAATAAATTATGATTGAAACACATGACGTAAATCTGATCTGTTTGATCGGATTGTCTGTGTATAAGGAAAAGGCGAAACAATTCATTTGATTCAACCACGTCAATAACTGATACACAAAAAATTGTTACTTTGATGGCAACAAAGAATGCACTGTTGGTAGGTCAAAGGTCTTACCTTTCAAATGGTGTAGCTGTCACGTAATTTTCCCGAACGTAGTCTATAAGTTCCTTCTGTGTTTTTCCTGTGTATCTGAATATACAGTAAGAAACATTGATGCTAAAAATTACATTGCTTAATATTAGAGCAATTTCAGTTTGTATTATTATTATTATTATTAAGTAAGATCTACTGTACTTATTTAAACAATACAGAACACTACACTAGTGCATTGTGCTGTATTATAAAATGGTACTACGAGACCAACTGGATGGTGTGCTCGCCTTCATATGTGGAGAGTGTTGGATCAAGCTATCCAGGAGCTGATCACTGTTTAGAAACTGAGTCATGAGAGCATAAAATTCTCACTCAGAAACTAATGGAAGGCTAGAAACAGAAGGAAAAGTGGTCCTACCTAAATGAAGATCCCCGGCTGACGACGCGCGATTTTGACCGAGGTATATGACGCACGCTGTGACAACGAAAGAACGCGTGATGCTCGATACACTTCTTCCAAAACGTCTTCGACCAATTGCGCGACGGGAAATAAAACTCCACCGTGTCTTTGTTGTAAGCCTTAACGAACAAAAAATTTACGTCCGTACTTAATCTGCACATTTATATGTGACCCGGTCTATGAAAAGGGACCACAACGCGGGAATGGACTTATGTATACCACCATGATCAGCACAAAATTCTGAAAAGAATGATGTATTATGTGACACAGCACTATTATCTTTTCTATTTTTTTTTAACTTTACAACGTGATGTACCTGAAAAACGAGATCTTCGGAAAACGCAATTGAAGTGAATAATCCGAATATCGCTGTTTGTTGAACCTTACACTTTATATTTAGAAACATTAAAATCAAAGCGCTGCATAGACATGTAGAATGAATTATTTAGCGCATTACTATAATTATAATCATAGATTCATCATTAAAACCGTTTCCAAAAAATATTCTACTGTCATAATACCCCGACAATAAGGATGCCGCCTTGCAGTCTCTTTTATGTGCTCTAATATTACAATAAGAAAACCTAATAATATCAAATGATTTCTGTGAACCATTATGAAAATTTGATAGACAGAAGAGTCATCTAGCGAATCCCAGTGAAAACCCGATTTCGATATTTCGATGGGTGACCATGTTCTAAGGCCTGTATCTCGGTAAATAAATCCCGCGTTGTGGTCCCTTTTCATAGACCGGGTCACATATTTTATACATGGCACCTTATTAGAACTCTCAAAAGTACAATTATCATAGCCACACATCACTGAATAGTGTTCCATGACTGACACATTCTTTACCATTGAACACAACTCACCAGACATACTTTGCAAGTTAGTAAAAGGTATGGTAAAAATGCACTGCTAGGGTTGTTCAACTTCAGTCTTTAACCCTTCAACGACCGAAGGTATAAGACTCCCACATATACCATTTACTCCACTTTGGTCCATAAAGGGTTAAACCTAATGACTGCCCTTCTGAGAACTTTCTTAATAAGCATTAACAATACATGTGTTAACAGTATCCTTACATATTATGGTCTAACAAAAGGATGAGATCACAATCATATTGAAGTTATAATTTCTTACCCCTCCATCGGTATGAAGCTTTATGATGAATTTCTTGCGCTTGAAACACAACTTTCGAATCTTTGCCCATGAGAATGCATTTATCTTCGTGTAGTTCTGAAACACGATGATCCCCATGTGTGCAACAGCCAAGTACAGACTGATCCCTTCGTGATCCTACAAACAATAAATCTTTTAAATGTCAACACAGCATGTAATAAAAAGACGTCTTTTGATCTTTTGAACTTCATAATCGATAGCCTAATCTGATTTTTCATTGTGGAAGTTCATTCAACAACCTTTCCACAACAGACGAAGCAATTATCTAATATCTACCGCAGTAAAAAATATACCGTAATTATTCAAACAAGTTCGCTAGTTACATAAATATTCTCTAATACATTATGCTTACAACCTTGAAGCTTCTCAAATGCTTGACACTGGACTATTCACCATCACTGCATGTATGCTACTACTCCCCAATACAAATGAAACAGTGAACTTTATGAGCCTCAAACAAAAACCAAAGCTATTAAGAACTTTAACTTAAATTATAAGGAAGCTACAATAATTCTCTAAATTACGTTACACTGAATCGTATTGAGAAATGACCTTAGCTGGATGCATATGAATTCCATACAGCTCCACTTTACGTGCTGTATCAAGAAGATTGAAATCTGCATCCAACGCTGACTGACCACTGCAATCAAGTCAACAATCAAACCAAGCATTCAACAGACTGCTGAGTCAACAAGTTACAATCAATTATAAAGCCAACCAATCACGTTAAAATGAACCAGTTGGATCATACCTGAGAAATCAATGTTATCACTGACATTCAGTGCTCAACTTAAATCATTCACCATTTCTTCAATCAGATATGTTTGCTGTAATATATCTCTAAATCATGTGTCGTCAATGTAATTAAGTTCTGTAAGATAACTAAAAGTCGCCATATTAACTGAACAATGAAACGTTATAAAAGACCAAGTGACAAACTTGCAGCTGCTGTACAGTGTACAATCTAGATACATCATCAAAAACCTAGATACATCATCAAACGAAAATCAGTCCCTTGCACGCAGCCATGCACGTGAAAGAAGTGTTAGCACTCTCAATTTTCTTAACTTGAGCCCACAACAGTTTCCTGCACTTGAGATATTCCCTTCTAATTTTAAAAAACTTCTTCAAATTCTTTAAACGAACAAAGCAATTTTGTGTATGTTCGCTTCACAACTCAATTTTAATGTGTCCTACAGGAATAGAAATCTTCAAACATCTTTCAGATCTGGGATGAATTGTCACACATGTCAGATCTGCAATTGCAATTCAGAATTGTAATTATTTGTAATTCAGAATCGTAATTCTTTGCAATTCAGAATCGTAATTCTTTGCAATTCAGAATCGTAATTCTTTGTAATTCAGAATCGTAATTCTTTGTAATTCAGAATTGTAATTCTTTGTAATTCAGAATTGCAATTCTTTGTAATTCAGAATTGTAATTATTTGTAATTCAGAATCGTAATTCTTTGCAATTCAGAATCGTAATTCTTTGCAATTCAGAATCGTAATTCTTTGTAATTCAGAATCGTAATTCTTTGTAATTCAGAATCCTAATTCTTTGTAATTCAGAATTGTAATTCTTTGTAATTCAGAATTGTAATTATTTGTAATTCAGAATCGTAATTCTTTGCAATTCAGAATCGTAATTCTTTGTAATTCAGAATCGTAATTCTTTGTAATTCAGAATTGTAATTCTTTGTAATTCAGAATTGCAATTCTTTGTAATTCAGAATTGCAATTCTTTGTAATTCAGAATTGCAATTCAGAATTGTAATTCCTGCATTTGCAACATGTTAATCTCACATGTGTTCCTTGTGATGCTCCATGATCTTCATCTGGATTTCTTTTGTCTGGCTGGGCAACAGTTGGATCTGTGTGAGGTAGTCTTGCTCAGCCAACTCATCGGAATAGTCACCGACCTCGGCTAAATGAAAGCAAATAATTGTATTGATCATCGTTAGGCGTAAAAAAAAATTGTTGTGTTTCCGGTAACCCGACCGACCCATTTTTACGGCCGCGACTCAAATATTTTATTAAAAAAAATTTTATTAAAAAAAAAAATTTTTCCCAAAAAAATTTAAATAAATTTTTAAAAAACAAAACATTTGTATTGACATAAAATAAGAGACGTCAACAAAATGAAATTAATAGGACTGTTTCTAGAGCAGTTTTAGGTGCAGACAGTCGGGAAATAGGCAGTTTATACTTGCTTAGAACACGTACTTTGTTTCAGCATGCAAAAAGGACTAGTGGGGTATACTTTTTCGGATATTCACTGCATAAAAATATTTTACCAAAATAAAAATATTTTCCGACCTACCTACCCAATTTTTTTTAGCTCTGTTACCGGAAACACAAGATTTTTTTTAGGCCTTAAGTAACAGAAACACTATCACTAGACACAGATGGTCTAGCAGATTCACATCATCATTGTCATCATCAACTAGAACAACAACAACGACAATGCATTACAGTCCAACCAACGTTGGTGTTTAAATGTTTAAGGTACGGTATGAAATAAGATGGAGTGAGAGAGGGAATTTAACAACTCGCAGACGCACAAATGTAAATGTCTGCAACTGAATCTTAGACAGCTATAATTTCAGTGAAGAATCTACAGAATGTATTGAATCTATAGTGTTGGTCTCCCAGTCACTTTTAGCAGTGGTGAGAAACACAGCACTTACCCTGAACGATGAAAGATGCCAGGAGGACAGCCGTATGCTCCTGACAGCACAATGCACCACTGAGCAGGTCACGCTTCACTTGCAGTGCAAAGAGATATCTAAACATAAAGCATGGTGGCTCAAAATTATCGTCATCATTGCTGCAAAGTTAACTCAGATCAAAAACTAAGCAACAGAGGACAGATTAAAAATTAAATTTAATAAATATTAAACATCAAGAATCAATTAAATTAGACTCTGGTTTAATACTATATATCATTGTCAGTTTATCTATAAAAAATGAATATTATTAATTGCTGTGTCTGATGTATAAATTTCATTATAAAGAAGTGGCTGAATATATCTGTTCAAGTGCAAGCTTCATTGAACCATATAACAGCATATTTCTAAACACCTTGTTAGCTCGTCTTCTAAAAGCCCGGGATCCGGAGTGTAGAACTTGACGATGAATCTGAAATTGAGGTCTTGAGGAGAAACCTGCTTTATTATCAACTTCTCTCTGTCGACCCAACACTGGAAATAAACAAAAGCATGGAAAATAACTAATCTAATTTTATTCTTGAAACACATATGCATCTGAGACTTTCACGAATTAAGGCTTATAATATTCAAGGTGAATAAGTCAAAATAGATCAACTACATTTAGTAATTAAATCAGAGGTTACTGGTTGAGTAGAAATGGGTAAACCTTACCCTAAAATTAAAACCATATAATCAAAAATTTTGTCCTCTTCCATCCAATCAGTCAATCCATCATTCAATTACACATTCAATCAATATTTTAAACTATACTGTGTTTTTTTCTCTCCATGAATGAATAAACATTTGTGTGAATGAATAACAACAAATAAGCAAATAAACAAACGAATGAACAAGTGAACGAACAAACAAACAATGCCACAGGCACACTGACCACAGTGACCACACTGACCAGTGTGAAAACAATAAGCCTTTCACAGTTACACAGGCGTCATAGACCAATGTCCTAATAAAATCTGCTGAACAGGACTATGGAAAAGTAATGACCTTGACATATGACCATCAAGAACATACCTGCTTCTACAACGCACTACCAGTCAGTCATACCTGTTCGAAGTACAGTGGGTATCGGGCAGCTTAATTTATATAGCCATGATAATAAGCATTTTCAGCTAAGAAAAAGTTGGTAATCTTCTTTATTTTGCACATTAATTATCAAACTTCAGCCCACAGTGCTCGTAGAGCTCAACAATGTCCAATGATCGGCAAGATGGAGCAATTTTACAGCAAGACACGAAAATCAGACAAATTTTGAAAAGATACAGCAGTTTTATTGAAACATGTCGCATAACAAAAAACTTTAATCAAGCAACTGAAAACTAAATCATGTGTGTGCATGTATATATGTCTGCACGCGTGTATGCATATGGACATTTGAATAGTGCCTAACAATAACCTCACGAAAGCATACATGCCACACTGTGCTAAAACTCACTGGAATTGACTCTAGATCCGTAAACTGTATGTCAAAGTAATCCGCTTCGAGAAGATGAAGTTTTTCAACAACAGCGTCAAACAGAACGCGACCAGTGCTTTTAAGCTAAGACAACAACAAACCAAAAAACAGTTTACAGAATGATTGCTCAAAACATGTATGCACTTCTTCATGTTTATCTGAACATTTACAATGCTTTGCAAGTACTTTTCAAAATCATGAAATTCAGCCGCTGTTTGCACTCTGACAGTGTCAGTCCCAAGCTTGGGTAAAGAAGGAGGGCAACATTGATAATCTTTGTTATCAGAGTGTCATTAAGCTGAAGCAACTAATCAACTAAGAGGCATTCATAAGGTCCCAAATTAATAATTCAAACTCTTCTACCGCTCTTAAAGCAGCATTACCAGGCTGATGTAAAAAGCATCGGCCTGGCATACCTGCAAGTAATCATGCCAAAAATGTTCATTACTTTATTTCACTAGGTGTGAAAACTGGCTAGACCAGTTCCATGCAAAGGAAGTTGTTTCAAAACCAATTCTCCATAAGGACTGTTAGTTAGAACTGGTTTTAGTCATTTCTAACACAAAGTCACTGGAAAGTCACTAATGATTTTTAAAATAGTCTGACATTAACACAGTCGAGTTAAGTAATAATGCACATGCAACTAGATGCTCCAGCCATTGTGGAATTATTGTCACTTACTGCAACAGGGAAGACTCCCGTCGTGTTATCGAGCATAAGGACCTTACAAGGCAGAAGTCGGCCTCTTTGTGGCGACATCTGGGGACTGCCACGTTCAGCCATGCCAATGGGAGATAGTAAAAACAAAATTTCACAAACTGAAAAACAAAACAACTCGGCTCAATGCTTTTAAGTTCATACTGCTGCATATATCTGTCACAACATGATGCATGGTAAATAAACAAATTAAGTAAGTTCATTACCAGCCTTACTATTTTCACTCCGTGATTTTTACCATGAAGCAGCTTTTCAACATATATCCGAAAGACTGAGGATATGAACAACAAGCAAAACAGTTTCTACGACGACCGCAAGCACACTAGGGCAACGACAAGTGACAAAATGATCTTGCAGGCAATAATGATGATGGCGACGACGACGATTACGACGGTAAGAATAGCGTGCACGTCTCGGTGGTTACGCATTCCTGGCGTTACACGTAATGTAATCTCTGGTCAGATCACAATATTTCATTGCTAACAAACTTCGAAATACTTACCTGAGGTTCACCCACAATTGTTTATTTATTATGGCATGGTTGCTTATGCATCATAGGACGAAAAGGTTGAATATAAACATTAAACAAACATTTCAATCCATTTCTTACCGGAAGTTGAGCTATGTTATTCCACTCATTGACACTTGCGTGTAAAACTCATATGGATTCTATAAGCTATTTTTAGCTCAGCCAATCACGCTTCGAGAAAACGCCACCAATCACACAAGAGAATTTATTGTTTGCATTTTGATTACTGAATGAGATTCAGTCATCACGTGAATTTGTATAGCGCCTCTCCATGGGACTACTCAGATGCGTCGCAACTTGATCGCGGCCAAATAAGACAGTCTTAAGATAGGAAACGAAAGCCCGAGGAGTTCTAGAAAGGAAGCCCAGCATCAAAGGGAGGCCATTTCAGGCCATTGCGTGCGTAGGCGGTTCTATAGGGTACATACTTACTTACGTCGAAGGTCCTAGCACCACAGAATATAATTATAGTAGCCTACTAAAGACTGGGAAAAATCCATATTCATACCCATTTTCAAAAAAGGCGATGCCAGAGAATGCGAAAACTACAGAACAATAGCGTTGATACCTCATGCAAGTAAGATTCTACTTAAAATTATACATAAAAGAATGGAGAGCACGATTGAGAGGGAACTGCCGGTGCATCAGGCAGGTTTCAGGAGACGGAGAGGAACAAGAGACCACATAGCGAACCTCAGGTGGATAATGGAAAGGCAAAGAGAATTTGGACAGCAGGTACACATATGCTTTATAGATTACAGCAAGGCCTTCGATTGCATCGATCATGCTCTGATGTGGAAGACTTTGCGCGATATGGGGATACCAATACACCTCATAAAGCTCCTCAAGAACTTATATGGGAACCAGATGGCTGTGGTCAGGACAGAACACGGTGAAACGACAAGTTTCCAAATAAAGAAAGGAGTACGACAAGGATGCATACTATCGCCATACCTGTTTAATCTATACGCTGAAATGATAGTGAGAAAAGCAGGCCTAGAGGAGACAAATGCGGGAGTGAGGATAGCGGGTAGGACACTGAATAACCTAAGATATGCAGACGACACAACACTGCTGGCAGGGGAAAAAGAGGATTTAAAAGCTATCATCAGAAAACTACAAGCAGAAAGTGAGAAAGCAGGATTGTTTTTCAACTTAAAGAAGACCAAGATCATGACAACAGAGAAATGGACAAGCTTTGAAGTGGACGGGGAGGAGTTGGAGGTGGTGACAAGTTTCTGCTTCTTGGGAGCCATGATAGAAAGCGATGGTGGATGTGACAGAGAGATACGACGAAGGATAGCTTTGGGAAAGACGGCAGCGAAGGGGCTGGAGAAAATATGGAAGGATAAACACGTGAGCCTAATGACGAAGACAAGAATTGTAAAGGCAATGATATTCCCAGTGGTGCTGTATGGATGTGAAACGTGGACAAAAACAAAGGCCTTAGAAAGGAAAATCGATGCTTGCGAAATGTGGATATGGAGGAAGGTATTAAGAACTTCGTGGATTGAAAAAAGAACAAATGAATCCGTATTACAAGAGATCGGACAATCAAGAGGGAATATGTCATTGGAACAGAGAGCGGCAAGGCAGAAAATGGCGTTCTTTGGACATGTGATGCGAGCAAACGGCTTGGAAAAGGAGATGATGTTGGCCTGCGGAGAGGGAAAAAGGAAGAGAGGACGCCCAAGAAGAAGGTGGATGGAAGAAATACACGAGAGAACAAAGATGAAACTGGAGGAATTGAGAGACGCGACGGAAGATCGTAACACATGGAGAAGGTTTATCACAGCGGTCGCTAAGGTTCCAAGAATCGATGGCACAAGGTGACAAGGTGACTTAGTAAGGTCACACTTCATGTAAATGTATGCAAGCATGACAAAGTGATTTGGAAGTAAAACTAGTAAAAAAACGACATTAAAAAAACGACATTATATAAAAGGGTTTTCGGTTGTTTCGTTTTCCGAACAAGAAGACGCGTCGTGATTTGTGGATCGCGAAATTGAAGAGAGACAACTGGAAGCCGACATCGTGCTATATGCGAGGTACGCAGCATTTACTCTTGACCCTCCCAGCTTAACTTAAACTGCTACAGTAGCCTACAATATGTACTATATATTTTGCTTTTTCCATTTTCCGGGCCAGTTTCAAATTTTCAAAGCATATCTGATTTTCAGATTAAAGACTTTGGTGGCAAAGTGCATAGTATACCTAATGAATAACACTGCCCCTGCATGCAGCAGACATTTCATAGACTTGTTATTGTGCCCCTTCATGCTCTCTCTACTCGGAGGCGCTCCCGAATGCAAAGCGGACACTGCATCTGAGTTTCACGCCGAAACACTGAGCAATTGTGTGCCAGGACGGTCATGGACGGTGTCCTGGCACTTCTTTTCAAATCTGAATGCCGTCCTGCCACTTATTTGTCAATAGAGACTGAAAATGTAGGGGGTGTCCTGGCACTTCTTTTTGTACACTCTTTTTGTCCATGCACTACTTTTTATATGCTTTGAGCACTGAATTCAAGTCATGTGACTCTGTACACTGTATATTTTTGTGGCCACCTTAAGTGAAATTTTTGCAATCTATAAAGATGGTGGTTTGGTGGTTATTATAATGTAGGTACATTTTGATGAAAATCAGTTTGAAAGAAATCGTGAGGACGGATGGAGAAAGTTACGACCTGATGCTGTGCCAACACTCTTCTCACACAGTGTAGTGGTGCATGTCAGAAACGCTGAAACGCAGCCCAGAAGAAAGCCCGACGAAACTGTTGCAAAGAAGGTTGTAGGTTGCTAAGTGTTTACTATTAGTAATCAGAGAATTTGGATCCGATAAGCATGAATACTTACTTCAAATTGATACACTGATTTAATTAGAAACAGTAAAGTGTTGCACAATGGCCATAAAGTTGACTTGCAGCAGCTAACATCTGTGTCAATGACATTATTGGCATGCATGTTTGACCTACAAAGTCCTCAGCACCAACACATTTCCCTATCTTCTGTCACTATTAACTCCTCACATTCCTTCTCGTTACTTGCGCTCTGCAGGTTCATGTCTTTTAGCTGAGCCAGTGAGCCTCGATGCAAAACAGTTATGGGCTCGCATGCATTTCAGAGAATGGAATCGACTTCTGCTCTCTCTTCATAGCTCAAATTTACTTCCTTCAAAAAGTGGTTCAAAGCTCACTATTTTTTCTTGGCTTTCTACCACATGCATATCTAACAGCATCTTCGTCTGGCAGCTGACTATTGTGATCATTCATTCATACTGTATCTGTAATCATAATGCTTTGCGGCAGTTTGAATATTAATAAACGAAGATTATTAATATAATTGTTATTATTATCATTATGTTAATTCCATGTATTGATTGTATGGACCTTGTTGTCTCGATGTAAGCCTGAGTTATTTACTTAGATCGAAAGGCACTAATTGGACATGATTATTGTCGTTTCAGTTTCTAAAAAGAACAACACAGCTTTCTCAGACGAGTACCTGGCTACATCTGGAAGCTTAGCAAGAGGCACTGCAGGCGCTGCATCCCACTCGGTTACTGCTTCAACATTGCCAGCAGCTGACACCGCTTCTGATTGCTTAGGTTGTCGCACTTTAAACACTCGTATCAAGGGATTGCATAGAAAGTTATTAGCGCAAATTTAGAAAGCAAAATGTACTGTTGTCTTTGCTGCTAAGAGATTTTTGAACATTGTGCAAAAGTACGTAGAGGGGTTCTAAGTGGAGCACACTGACTGTAAAAAATGCACTGCAACTGCATTTTGCATGTGGTCCTACTGGCTACCGTGTGCTATTGTCTCAGAAGTATCCGCTGCCATCACTGCTTACTTTGAGACGCAGGATCCAATTTGTAAAATTTGAGAGTGGAATTTAAACAGAAGTTTTTCAATTTCTTGCTATTAATTCTACAGATGGCAGTGTCTTTGCTCCGATTGTGCTAAGCATTATTGAACGCTGTTACGATGTTGGTTTGAATGTTGCTGTTGTTACCTGCGATATGGGCAGTGCTAACCAGGCAATGTGGAAAAAACTTACCAGTGTAGTTTTTAGATACAATACAATACAACTTCTTGTTAGTGTAAACTTTTATTGCAAATTACTCAATATAAGTATCTTTAAAGTAAACAGACATGTACCTATCAGTATGCAGATCAGCTCTTTATTTCACTCTCATACTGATGATTTTAAAAATGCAGCAGACCTGTTGTTATTATACTAATTAAAGATTATGACAAGTTCCAGTCCAAATTCACTTAATACAAAAATACGTGTATAAATATATTTGTATATATTTATATACACACTGTTTTGTCTCGCAGAACGTACAGGAACTGCATTCAGCAGTTGTTTAACTGTTTTACAAGTGATTCCTTTTTTTTATTTTACTGCATCATACGAATCTTTATATTTCCATAAATTGTAAAATAACAATTGCCACAATGTAACACATCTTTACTCTATATCATGGTGGGCTCATGTAATTTTACATCAATATTATCAGTTGCCATTAGTTCCAAAAAAGGAATAAGTTAAAGTAACTTTTTCCATCCAAAAAGCACTGTATAACAAATGATTATGAATTAAAATTGTCATCTGATGCACCACAATTCCACAGTATCTAACACATCTTTTCAATCATGCTCTAACATAAACAGGAAACAGAACTATAAAAATAACACCTGAAAGAGTTCCTTCACAGAAGGAAATTGCACCTTTTCTATAAACATTTTTCTCAGGTGTTCATTAAGAGAAACGTCGGATTCTACTGAGTTAATTTTGCACTTCATTAACATAAAGCACATCTGCAATGGTTTCTTCTAGGAGGCTTGTTTTCAGCAGCTCAAGCTGAATCTGTTTCCGCTCAACAATTGTTGGCTTTGTTAAAGTGCTGCTGGAGGAGGCAGCTGGCGTTCGACGCTTCGTCGAGAAGAACCTCCTCTGCTTTTCAATACTTTTGTTGTGTGGTTCTTTGATGCTTTCAGCAGTTGGTACTAAGCTGGCTGAAGTCGTCATTGCTCTACCAGCACGAACTGCGGTCACTTTCGGCCTGATGCTACACAATGTGGCGTCGGCAACATCCACCTCCTCAACACTTGTCGATGACCTAACAAACAGCGAAGTCTCCAGCAGATGCTCCTCGAACTGTTTCAGTCTTTCCTGCAGCTTTGACGTTGGACGTGACAGTTGGTTTATGTGAGCTGCTGCTTCACACTCCTGACGAAGATGTATACTGTCAGTGGAGCCGATGTAGAGTTGGTCGCTGTCACCACTATCCGAATCTCCAGAATTCTGCAGAACTGCTGGCTCTGTTGTCTCATGATTCATGCGTGCATTCAACATGCCTATGTAATGGATATGTTTGCACATGTTGAAGAATGTCTGGTTGTCAGGACAGTTGCAGGAATATTTGTGAATGCATGCTACACAGTCGTTGCACTTGATGTTGCAGTCACAATCCGTGTTGGCCAGACGCACTGTGTAGTAGTCCATTTCTTCAGATTCAGATCGGACGCACCATTCCTTGCCAGGGACCATTTCGCAGCTGATGGACTTCATTGCGATTCCAGTTGCATGTCTTTTTCGTAGCTCGGACAGTTTCTTCGTGTATTTTCCTTTACAGATGCTGGTCAGTCTATCAAATTGTTTGTCGTGCACAAGACCCGCGAGTGAAGCTATTGCACTGTCCAGCCGCTTGTTTCTCTTGCCATTTAAGTACATGTGCTTAAGGATTCCATGCATCCTTTCAAGATGCATATTTGTATTGATACCACATCTTGAGCGGTAACTATACGCCCATCTGCCAACACAGGTTGCATAATGGGCTTCGAAGAATTTCGAAATTGCAGACAAGTCAGCATCATTTCGGAGCTGCTCAACAAAGTTTTGTAACAGTGAATCAAAGGTGAGAGCATCCGTTTCGTCCATCAAAGTCCGAAGGCTCTTGTAAACAGAGACGACCTTCTCGCTGTCTTTGATCAATCGGCGAGAGTTTTCTCTGAAGCTCTTATCGACGTGCCATGCACAATAAAGCCTGTGCTCGCACTCACCCATCACGAACTGCCACGCATTGTAAAACTGTGGCGCCATGTCAGACATGAAGGCATTGCACCTGATGACACCGCATTTGACTTTCAAAGACTGGAAGAAAATCTTAAAAGTCTCCTCGGTAACCTTGTTGGAATAGAGGAATGCGACGGGAAACCCTTGGCGGTTGCTGTCAAGCACCATGACGGTAGTGAGCTGGAAGTCGTAACTATTTGTGCCGTGTGTAGAATCGACACACACGACACTCATAGGTCCATTTCCGTGTTGCTCCAGCATGTGGCATTGTGACCCATCCATCATGGCGAAAAAGAAGTCTTCGCTTGCCAGCGAAGCATCTAATCCTTCTGGCAAGATGTCGAATTGTTCTGCACCTTGTGGCTTGAACGCGAGTATTGGCGAATTAAGCTTGTCGTCGTAGCTGTGCACAAATGCTGCAACACTTGTGGCGTCATCTTGGTGTCGTCTCTCAGGTTTATTCAAATGGTATGCCTTTTCTATGTTTATCAGGTCCTGTCTTGTAACAATGTGCAATCGTGTCAGCTGCCCATCCAGAGTGTTGCGAACGTCTCTCAAGATAACTTCCAGAGGTATCTGCAGTGCCAGCTTCCCAGCAAGCCACTCCCGATCTGCTACCGACAGCCTCACATGACCCAACTGCGTATGCGTGTCTGTGTAACACAGATGTGTTGCATAGTATTCAACAGATATTTCATTATGTCTGACTTGTTTGATTATGTGTGCTGGACACGTCCGGTTGATCTTGTTGTAACCTTGCACTTTCAAATGCCGCTTACGTGGTCCTGTGATTGTCTGGCGCGTGCTTCCACTTCTGCTACAGTAGTAATACTCATGTACTGCAGATTTCCTGTGTTGAACACTTGCTCGCACAAAGTTGCACAGTGCACTTCTCTCTACATCGTGGATCCAGTCATCAAATTCAGCTTCTGTTGAAAATTTTAAATGCTGTGCTTCCAGGTTCTGGTGATGCCTTTCGTTTAAGTGCTTTATTACATCTCGCAGCTTACAGAAACTTTCATCACAGCTGATGATTGAACATTTCAGAGTGTTAGTAGTGTTCAGTTTTCGCTTTTTAGTTGGAGCTTCAACCTCTGAGCACTCGGCCATGTCTTTCTCGTTTTGCTTTATTG
The DNA here is from genome assembly GCA_945859605.1 of Lumbricus rubellus. Lineage (NCBI taxonomy): Eukaryota > Metazoa > Annelida > Clitellata > Crassiclitellata > Lumbricidae > Lumbricus > Lumbricus rubellus. Next base: position 35,428,132 of record OX243816.1, on the reverse strand, counting down.
TCCCAGTTGTTGGAGCATTTCCTTCACTTACCTGCAAAATGACAACACAGCAAATCTGAGTCTGAGGTGCAAATGAATATTTACCTAGACTAAGTGTCAAGATGAAACAGAACAGATCATTACATCACGTGATGGCCGAAATAATACAGAAGCACAGTGCAAGATCGCACGACTACAGCATGGCTGTTTATGATTAACACTATTTAAGTAAATATTGTCAGTGGAAAGCTTGTGACAGGTGCACTGTAGGATCTTCACATTCATGATTTTCCATGTCGTGCAGTTCAGCAGTTTACGGGTTTATCTGAGCTGTCAGTCCATGTCTGACTCAGCTGACTTTTTTCAAATATGGACTCGATTCATTTATTTCTCATGGTCTGTCCTGCTTTTAGCGTAGTAGGCCTATGTGAGGCACCCTTGTAACTGCAAGGCTTTGTTACTGCGCCATATAAACTGTCGTTGTTGTTACTATTTTTATTATTAAGATTTTATTATTTCCTTTTAACATCTTCAAAAGCAACATCAGTAAAAGGAAAATTATTATTTTTATTATTGTTATTATTGTTCTTCTTCTTCTTATTATTATTATTATTACAGTCGCCACCACAACATTATATTTTGGTCGAAAACGAACGGCCGTACACGGCCTAAGTCAAAGACTCACCCGAGGAGATGTAGGCCTAACAATTTCTCGATGCATCCTATCCACAAGCATACTTCGTAGTCTTTCTCGTGCTGTCATGCACCGATTGTGCTCGTTTGTCACTTCTTGTGACATTCTTTATTAATTAATTAATTAATAGAACTTTTATTTAAGAAATGGTTCGATCGACGTGAATGAAACTGTTGATAGTGACTTTTCACGCTATTATTATTGTCTTGTGTGATTGGTGGCGTTTTCTCGATGCGTGATTGGCTGAGCTAAAAATAGCTTATAGAATCCATATGAGTTTTACAGGCTAGTCTCATTGACTAGCACTCCCACCAAAATGCTATTTCTTTTGCGCTACTTTCCGCTGTGAAACTAAGCCCGCAATTTGGCAGCACCCAGTGCCACCCACTAACATTATAGGCCTAAGTTTAGCATTATCAATTCAGACAGGGTTTAAAGTGTAGCTGGACGGTCATGAACGGCGTCCAGGTACTTATTTTCAAATCTCAACGCCGTCCTGCCACTTATTTGGACTGCAGAACTGCAGAACATGGTTACATGGAGAAGCGACTGGCGTCCAGGCACTTCTTTTCCTGTAAGCCTATAGCTAGGCCTATATACTCTGCTGATTGCAGAAGGCATATCATAATAATATTATTTTATGCCTAAGCCTATTACACATGGTCTATTTATTACAGCGGGCCAGAGGCGGATTAGGCCTAAGTTATGTAAGGCGCATGTTGGACATGTTCGGCCGAGCAGCGACCATGCACACACTCTAATGGCCTCCACACACGCAAAAGAAACAAATTTTAATTGTCTAGGCCTATATAGGCCTAATAATTATTATTTGCTAAGTCCAAACGTAACAACGATTAAAAAACTCAATGCAAATTTCAAAATCAATCATTTGGTAGGCTAGGCCTATAATTTATATAGGCTACACATAGGCCTACACAACTTTCGCACATGCTTAGGCTAATTGGGTCCCAATTGCGTCAACAATGACCATGCAGGCAACTGCATCTCTAATTAAATCAGCCAGCGCAAGTCCTGTTTAAAACTTATTTTCCCCTGCCTGCTTATATATGTACGTGTCATTTTCTTGTGATTCTGGAGATGGTCGGGGCTTACCACTTGTCTTGCCACCTGGAGCCTCTATGAAGTCACAGGGTAAATTTATTACCACTACGAGATCACAATGCAGTTATTATAGAGGTTACTATGGCAACGTAGGCCTACACTCCAGCATCTATGAAATCACGATGCAATTATTATAAAAGGTTACTATGGCATTTTATAGCCTGTATGAAGTCACAATACAATTAGCCTACTATAGGAAGTTTCTATGGTAATTTATAGCCTCTATGAAAATATATAGTCGCAATGCAATTATTATAAGACGTTGCTATGGCTCTTTATATAGGCCTAGACTCTATGAAATCACAATGCAGTTATTATAAAAGGTTACTATAGCATTTTATAGCCTGTATGAATTAAGTCACAATACAATTATTATAAGAAGTTTCTATGGTAATTTATAGCCTTTATGAAAATATATAGTCGCAATGCAATTATTATAAGAAGTTGCTATGGCTCTTTATATAGGCCTAGACTCTATGAAATCACAATGCAATTATCATAAAAGGTTACTATGACATTTTGTACCCTGTGTGAATTAAGTCACAATACAATTATTATGAGAAGTTTCTATGATGATTTAATTTATAACCTTTAGGCCTACATATGAAATCACAATGCAATTATTATAAGACGTTGCTATGGCTCTAGCCTATAGGGCCTATAGGCCTATAGACCCGATGAAATCACAATGCAATTATTATAAGACGTTTCTGTGGTAATTATAGCCTCTATGAAAATATACTGTAGTCACAATGCAATTATTATAGGACGTTGCTATGGCTCTTTATATAGAACCTATGAAATCACAATGCAGTTATTATAGAGGTCACTATGCAACTTAGGACTACACTACAGCATCTATGAAATCACAATGCAATTATCATAAGAGATTATAGGCTAGCTACTATGGCGAAAAGCATAAATTGTCTGGGCAACGGCGGATATAATTATATCAGAGGGCTGGTTGCTGGATACAACGGTGGGGCTGGGTGGAGATGGGCCTGGGCCTAATGTGGAAACCGAAATTTCCCGGGTGACGTCGAGTACATGCCTACCCCAGCTAGTAGGCCTATGGTATTATTCACATTCAAGTATGGACACGAATCTAATTATCCAGTCAGTGGTTTTAGTCTGCCAGTAAAGAATAATAATTATAATTATCTGTTACGTCAGATGGGGGGGGGGTAGCCTACTAATGTTTACGTTTTCAGAGGAATATTTGTTTGAGTTGTCTTCCGGTTGTGATCTCCTTTGTGCGGAAGTAAAGTATAGGCTAGTCCTACATGCAGGTCTATAAAAATAACCTACGTAAAGTTTGAGTGATTAATTTTACATAGGCAATTATATGTTAATGCAAGAGATGTAATGTAAGCCTAACTAATCGGTTAGTTTTTAAATCGATTAGAAAAACAGCTAATGCTAATTATTCTCGTTCATCAGCTACAAGATTTGGTTCTAATTCTATAGGCCTAATCGGTTTGTAATTTTCAGAAGCTAATTCTGATTCTAATCCATTATGAAATTTCGGATGCTATATAGGTCCAAATACTAATTCCAGTCCATTTGCAGATTTCAGAAGCTATAGACATATGGGCAATTCAATTTCTAATCGATTAGAACAGGCCTATAGCTATAACCGCGTCCATATTTTGCACATGCATATACACGAGGAAGAGGCAGACCAAGAAAAAACTGTCCGGAAGCCATCAGAGAAGACTTGACATGCACGGACGTGACGTGGGACGAGGCGATACAACTGGTGGTGGACAGGGAGGAATGGAGGAGCTGCATTTCCCGATGTGCAGAATTATTGCACGAAGAGGACTTATGATGATAGGCCTAGGCCTCAGTGATGGGAAGTATTTAAAATACTAGTATTTAAAATAGTATTTTAAATACAATCTAAGTATTTTGTACTTGTATTTTAAATACTTTTGTGATCAAGTATTTTTACTTATACTTAAAATACTTTTTTGGTAGTATTTTGTACTTAAAATTGTGATGATGTTAAAATACTTTTTCAAAATACTTTTAAATCTCACCAGCTGCAATTAGCTATGCAATATTGCATGCTCCATTGCTCATGCACTAGGCTTCTTCTAAATCAAACAAAGGAGCCCTTGAACAGAAGGTTTAAGACACAAACACAATGGCCCCTTAAACGGGCTGATAGTGGTTAGTCATTGTTATGGATGGCTGGGCACCGCTGACCACAGGGCGAGCGAAGTTAATTACAGGTGTGTTTGATGTATGGTGCAGGGGAAGAGTTTACGGATCACATGTACAATTGTGCACATCTATATTACATGAGTCATCAAATCGACAGGCATATAATTATGTTTGAAATCAGTTTGATGTTTGACACCACAATGCTATGCTGCTAGAATAGAACTTAGGCTAGATGTTAACTATCTAGATGTTTATGAATAGGACAAATGAGGGTGGCATTAGACCTGTCTATTTTCTGGTGGCAATAGAACTTCTGTGACCCTGGAACGGGCGCAGCGTTTTATTACATCGATCTCCATTTAATTTAATGGATCATGGACTATACATTCTTGAGGAATTACAGCATACAGAAAGACACCAATAACACTTAGTTGAACTGTGCTGGTGTACTGTATTATTATCCCATACCACAGACTTCCAACACTTACTTAAAAAGTAGCATAGAGGGCTTTGCTGATGGAGAGAATTGTGACAGGAAGTCTCAACATAGCAGACTTTATAAGGTAGGCCTACGTATGTTGAGCTTGTATTCAGCAGTACACCGTGACTCAAAAAAAGTAAGCCAAATTGTTTTGCATATATCTCTAATACCTGATGACATATCAAGCTACAATTTTCCAGATATTTAGAGAAGTGGACCAAGAATATGATTCCAAAATTTCATGAGATAAAGTTGAGCGGATAAAAACATATGAATATAGAAACTTCATATACCGAAATTGCAGTTTACAAGCAATTTTTCTGTCAGATTCAATAAAAAGTAAGCCAAACTGTTTTTCTTACATCTCTGATGTCTGATTAGTAATCATAAAAACCTTTTACCAATATTCCGGAAATTGAACCAAGAATAGGATTCCAAAATATCATGTCATAAATTTGAAGGGATAAAAAGATATGGATATTTCAACTTCATCACCAAAAATTTCAGTTTTCAGCAAGTCTGTTATTGTGTAGACTTCATTTCTCCCACATTATGGCCTCCGAACCGTCCAGATTTGAATCCTGTCGACTATAAAATGTGGAGCGTGATGCAAGATCGAGTCTACCAGACTACAATCCATGATATAAACGATCTGAAGCAACGCTTGTTGGAAATGCGGGATGGCCTGAACCAGAGGATAATCGACGTTGCTGTTGCCATTGCAATGGCGCCAGCGCCCTCAGGCGTGCGTGCAAGCAGGAGGGGGACATTTTGAGCATCTTATTTAATTAAATTATCAAACCATACTGTTGGGGTCATATTGGTAGTTCAATTCTCTACATATCTGGAAAATTTTAGAATGATTAATCATCAGGCTTTGGAGATAATAAGGAAACACTTTATTGAATCTGATAGAAAATTGCTTGTAAACTGCAATTTCGGTATATGAAGTTTAAATATTCATATCTTTTTATCCGTTCAACTTTATTTCATGAAATTTTGGAATCATATTCTTGGTCCACTTCTCTAAATATTTGGAAAATTTTAGCTTCATATGTCATCAGGTGTTAGAGATATATGCAAAACAATTTGGCTTACTTTTTTTTGAGTCACGGTGTAGAAGAATTTTTATCCGTCCAATTGTGCCAGACTATTGAACAAGAACAAAACTTGGTATCTAATTTAGTGTTTTCAAATTTTAAATTTGGATAAATGACATCGACCATTCTTTCTGCATAAATAGTAGGCTACCGATATTTTTTATATGCCATTAAATTGTATGTTTCTATGGATCTTGATGTTAACGAACTCTGACTAGAACTAGAAACCCCCCCCCATCTCTAGTGTCTCGGACTCGAACATCTTTAGACCCAGGCAATGTTTGTTTTTGATCAAAATCCAATGTTAACTTTTAGTCGCAATTTAATATGACTTTCTTATTTTTTTAAATGTAGTTTGGCATTGAGTATTTTGTACTTAGTATTTTAAATACTTTTCCAAGCCAAGTATTTTATACTTGTATTTTAAATACTTTTGTAAAAAAGTATTTTTACTTGTATTTTAAATACTTTTATGACCAAGTATTTCTACTTATACTCAAAATACTTTTTGAAAGTATTTTCCCCATCACTGCTAGGCCTATAACAATAGGCCAACCCATATACAACTATAGAAATGCGTCCTGATCTCGATATCGGTAAGCCAAAACCAATGGATTTATTTTTGTCTATTAGGCCTACTATGTAGTTAGTCCGCTTCTGTCTTTTAGTTAACTTCGTCGACTTAAGAACTGCAGTAGACCAAATCAGACCAATTTCACTGTACGGTAAATTTCCGTTGACTCTCAGGGACATAGTAATTAGTCCTTTTAGGCCTACTACATTCGTCTCAACAGATCCGAGACCTGTTCGATTCTCACGTTGTAGGTCTACATGAAGCCTACGCAATAGACTAGGCCTATAGATTGTTATGCGTGTGCGTGTGTGCGATAAAACAAACCACGCCCTGTATGTGGCCCACGTCCCACCTACGGCTGCAGCAGCCTTGAAACAGAACCATGGCTCGTAACGACTGCGTTTCTGGTCCACAGTTCTCTATAATCTATGGCCTACACTAGGCTATGATAGCATATAGTAGGCCTATTTGAAAATTAAACACCATAAAACAATGTTTTGAATGTTTTATAATAATTTATTACCGATATTTGACTGCGTTTAAAATGCCTATAGATAACCTACATGTATATAAAATAACAGTTTTCATATATCATATCATAACTTATGTAAATATATATGCATACATATATGAATATATGTGTATATATATGTATTTAAATTTATATATAGTCTATCACATATCAGCGTATATGTGCATACACGCGCGTATACAATGATTCAAGCCTACTCAACTAAAGACGTAAATGCATGCATTAAATCGAATAAAAGGCAAATATAATAATTATATAAATGCATCGAAATTGTTCAGTAAACAGTTCAGACCGGTTATTCTTTGTGTGTTTGTGTATGTATCATGTAAGTCTGTGTGTTTGTCTGTCTCTGTGTTGCGCGTGTGTGTATGTGTGTTCGTTCCTTTGAAAAGAAGCGCGCGATTACTTGCTAACGACGAGTGCAACAGTTCTACTAATTCACAGATTTATACAGCGCTACTGTTTTCAAACAGTTCGCTTATAATAATTATGGCAACAGTTCGGTTAAGGCTCAACAATTCTATATGCTACGTTCTCATTGAATAACTTAGACATTGCATTGACAATATTTATCGTCTGCATATTTTCATATCGACTCAGCATCACGAATAAATAATTATTATTGATATCACTATAATTCTTTCGATTCGCTATCAACATGGCACCTTCTCCTAAAAGCGACTTTGTATTCTTTCGGTGAGAGTCCGATTCCAAAGACGGCTTCTAGGTCGGGTGTTGAACCAGCCTCGAAGCGGACGTCGAACTTGTAGACGGTCGACACAGCGGCCAGGGAGCAGAGGCTCTTACCAGTGAAGACCCCGATGCACTTCCGCTTTCCGAAGCCGAACGGAATGAAGTTCTCGGCCTTGACGGCGTCGATGGAACCGTCCGGAAGTAGGAAGCGTTCCGGAAGGAACTGTTCCGGACTGGTCCACTGCTGTGGATCGTTGTTGATGGCCCAGTTGTTGAAGAGTATGACGGTCCCTCGTGGCAGCCTCAGTCCGTCCACCTCGATGTCGGCCGTCAGCTCGCGCTTCAGGAACGGGTTGAGGCTGCAGAAGCGGTACGTCTCAATGAGGACGGCCTGGCAGTAGGGCAGGTTGACAAGGTCATCGATCCTCGGAAGGTCAAGGTAGTTCCGTGAGGACATGTAGTCGTCGAGTTCCGCCTGCATCTTTGATTGGACGTGCGGAAAGGATGCGACGTAGAGGAGGAACCAGTGAATGAGGAGGGACGACGACTCCGTTCCAGCTCGGATGATGTCCTCCAGACCGTCGTAGAGGACGTCGTCCGTCAAGCTGAACTTCACCCGGTCCGCGTCCGACATCTGTGCCCACTTCCGCTGGAAGAAGTGGAAGAGGTCGGACGGTGGATCTTGACGATCCAGTTCATCCGTCGTCGCTGCTTCCGGTCTGTCCGCCATCGCCTGAAGGGACTTGACCTTCTCCGCTCGACAGAACTGGCTCATGAACCGGTTGAAGTCGACGAACTTATCGAATCTGTCCTTGAGGAAGTGGCGCAGACTGGGGATCAGGTCGAAGGGACTGAAGGACCCAATCGTGGTCGTGTAGTCAGGCATGGCATGCACCATCTTCCGAAGGCCGTTGCTCGCAGCCTCGTCCGGCTGTCCACCGTAGGCGACGCGGTAGAGCACACGTGACACGAAGTACGACAGGTCGTGCCGGACGTCACGTGCCGCCTCACCGGAACCGGAAATGGTTCCGACGAACTCCGCCATGTTGCTCACCTCTTCCTCGATGATGTCGTTGATGCAGTAGCGCTCGAGGTTCTTCAGTCCGGCGTTCGTGAAAGCTCTGCGTTTCTTCCACCGCTTCAGGATGTCGTTGTGCGCACCAACCGTCAACTTCTCCGTCGTGAACGTCTTCGGCTTTCCGTACAGCTCTTCCGGAAACCGCCGCGCCATCTCGCGGATCTTTTCGACGGAGCTGACGACGATGAAGCGCCGACATCCGGCCGACAACCGGAACATGTCGCCGTAGCGGTCGGCGAGGCGGGCGAGGGTCTTGTGCGGCTGCGACCCGAGAAACGGCATGTAGCCGACGAACGGAAGACCCCACGGCCCCGACAGACGGCGTGTCGCCGACTCGTCGTCGCCGCCCTCCTTCTTGCTCCAGAGTGCCTCCGAAAGACTGTTCAGCACGACTCGGAGACCGACGAGCAGGAGTGTTCCGGTGAAGAAGAGGCGAGTGATGAGCATCAACTCCGTCAGTCCGGTGAACGCCTGCACCCAGTCTTCAACGCGTGACGTCGAAAGCATGTTGAGCATGTTGAGTAATTCTCGGTGTGAGTGAGTATACTCAGCTGAGGAAGAGCAGCAGCGAGTGAGTGAGTAAGGTCGTCGCTGCTTCGGTGACGATAGAAGACGTAATCGTCGTCGTCGTCGTCGTCGTCGTCGTAGCCGTGTTCTGGTCTCTCGCTCGTTCTCTGTCGGCCGCAGACCAACCACTGACGACCCAACGGAACCACCGCCTTTTATACTTTGACGAAACCATAACCGACGGCATCGCACCCCTCCCGCCCTCCTCTCTCTGTACCTCCCTCACTCCCTACGCCTCTCTCCTCCTCTCCTTCGCAAATGAATAAAAGACGAGTCGTTAACTGCGCGCCTCCTATCGGGCAGGTCCGTGTCTACGTCACTCGAGGCCACTTTCTCGATGTTAAAGTCGTTCAGACAGACAAACAGATAGACATATAGGCAGATAGACGGATAGATAGACAGAGAGGCAGCCATCCAGACAAACAGACAAACAGCCAGACAGACAGGTAGACGGACAGACAGACAGGCATAAATAATACAGACATACAGACAGCCAGACAGCCAAACAAACAGACACGCAGATAGACGGACGGACAGACGGACACAGAGTGGGACACATGCACATAAAGAGACTGAAATGGAATCAGACTGAGACACAGACAGCAGCAGATGCACATAGATGCATGCATACAAACACGAAGACAGACAGACAGACAAACAGAGAGACAGATTAACAGACAGACAGACATACACAAACACACAGGCAGACAGAAAGACAGACAAGAAGGGAGACAGAGCAACCGCCAAAGTAACTTCCTCGCAGTCCCCCTTCCCCCGGCGTACATCATCCACTCCTCCAAACAGCGACCAGTCCACCGTTGACCGCCAGATCTACTTGGCTGCTACTTTGGCCCAATACATCTCCACCACCATCACCACCACCACACCACCACCACCACCACCACCACCACCACCACCACCACCACCACCACCTCCACCACACCACCACCACCACAGACCAGTTTTAGACCGACGCCTGTACACAAAAACTAAATCAACGACGATGAGTCCGCGAATTTTGGAGGCCATTCGACACAGTCCAGGTCATCCAAGTTACCGTCTCTAGATATCCTCGTATCCGCAGAGATTTATAGCGTTCGTTCTGGTCATGGAAACCGTAACTACATGCATGTACATGTAGCCTATGCCAGATAATAATTTACGAACCGCCAAAGGACGTTGTTGTGTTCTGACTGAAGCTGCTGGGACCGTCCTTCGAATCAAAATCGGGTAAGTATATGTTGTCACATCAGTTTAGGGCGTAGCAGCTCGGTGGCAGACAAGAAAGGGTAAATAATAAATAAAGAAGTAAATACGGGTTCTGCTGTAGTCTATGACGTAGACTGTCGTCGGCCGCGCGGTCAATGCCCTCTGCTGCTTCTTCGAATTTTAATGCTCCTCTATGTCGTATGTGTCGTCCGTCAACGAGTTACATGTAGGTGTAACAGCCGCCAAGGACCAATTATAATTAATCAGCAGGACTCAACAGTCCTTGTCTGACGACGTCAGAGTAGTTTGGACCATAGATATAATTTAGTGTATACGTAATATGTAGTACGTACGTCTATGGTTTGAGCGACGCGCCCTGGGTTGGACACGAAACTTACATGTACTTATCATTTACATTAAATGCATTGCAGTTGAGGCCTATTTTAGGCTATTACATTCATTAATGAGAAATTTACGAATAATAACGTTTAAAAACTGCCTCTGGGGGAAACGTCATATTTAATTAATATATCCAGTAAAATTAATTCAAATCGAGAAACATTCGTTTGTTTGTATATTTGTAGGCCAATGTGAACTTGTTACAGCGCCCCTTCAAGCTCTCTCTCTCTCTCTCTCTCTCTCTCTCTCTCTCTCTCTCTCTCTGGCTACTCAGAGGTGCTCCAGAATGCAGAGCGGACACTGCATCGGAGTTTCACGCCGAAGCGCTGAGCAATTGCGAGTGAAGGACTTGCCCAAGGTCTCTACGCGGTTACTTGAGGGTGGATTCGAACCTCGAACCTTCCGGTTCCAAGACAACGACGCCACCACTACACCACCGCGCCCCACAACATTGGTAGGATTGCAACCGGATGTATAGGCTACAATAATTAAATTATTTTCACGAGTTCCATCTGTATAATATAACTATGTAGAAGATTCCGCTGCTGACATCAATCTGGAGAGAATAAATTCTTGGCATTGTTGTTAGGTCATAATAATGCATAGCATTGTACGCGTGCTGCTCTCTAGCGTCAGTTCCAATACAAAGAATGGTACACCTTAAACAACGAAGAAATTCATGCATTTAAGCACAGCAAGGAAAATTTACACTAAACCTCCGTCACTGCTGACATTCTGGCATTGCCAGTCCCATGCCTCGGCTAAATGAGGAGGGCAACACTAATGATCTTTGTTAGCACAGAGTGTCATTAGATTGAGACTACTAGTTCCGGTTTTTGGTGCAAGAATATCTGAATAAAGAGTATTATAGACTCTGCTGATATCCGTTGGGTTTTCTCCAGTGGATTATAGCCTATACACCTGGAATACGGTTTGCTTACGAAGTTAACAGTTGTTGCCTTGTGCGCAGCTTTATTGCGGCGCTATAAAAATCCTCTTGATCCTAGCTTTTCTTATGCTCATTTTTGTATTGTTATGTTAGAAATTATTGCTTTCATTGGGTTGGGTTGATGATTGAGTGATTGAGTTCACGTCGAAAAATTCTTCTTCACGAAGAGACAGATCTAGGGAGATAGAGAGAGAGAGAGATGGAGGGAGGGGGGGAGAAAGGTAGGGAGGGAGGGAGGGAGGAGGAGAGGGAGGTATGTAGATTGGCAGGAAGTGGGAGAGTAAGTGGGAAAGGTGAGAGGTGATCCATATTTTCAAAGAAACTGATGGATATTCGATTATTTCCTCCGCTACTGGAAGGTATACATAGGGAGGCTGTTTCCGTTTCAAAACATCTCGACTTCATTTAGCAGCACTACATGTACGCATTCCTCGCACCTTAGCACCGTGGCGATATAGAAATCCGGCTTGTAGTGTATACCCTAGGTAGGCCTACTTTGATCAAGTTCTTCACGCGCAATTGCTAAGTAGGCTACAATCGATCTTCTGTAGAAGGGTCGTGCGTCGACGTGTGAGCACTTTTGATCGCTGATTGCAAATCAGTATAAAATGCAATTGTATTGTAGGCCTTTGTGGCAGCTCAATTTGGCACGCAGGTCACATTTAATAACCTGACGAGCTAAAATCGAGAACAAAAAAGACGAAACATCTGTTGATAATAACCTCTTAATAAGACCAAGAGATAAGAACAACAAGCAGATTTATTGTTAGTAGTGAATAGATCACATAATAAATTCCAGTCTAAATGAAAATACGCTTGTGAAATGTGAATACGCTACTATAATACGCCTTTGTTGCTCAAATGAAAAATGCAATGTCAAGAAGTGGTGCAACGATTTCGTCGAGTGGTACTCTATGTAGGCCTCCCTGTTATATTATCCTTGGTCTACGTCACTTGTGATTGTGATCGCGTTTTATCGAGGAACGCCAGAACCCTGGACTTGAACTTCAAGGACATCAATAATTAATTCTCGATTCTGGCATTTCTATCGTTCATTATCGAACTCGAACACACCAACGATTTGCCGAAGAATTTACTGACGTCGACATGTTTGCAACAACATAAAACTTGATACCTTTGACTAACTCTCGAGAATTTTTAGTTTTTTGTCGAGACTTCGCAAGGTTGAGGAAGGTAAGTGGACCTAACAGTATACGCGCCAGAACAGATCCGCAGCCTCGATTCATGTCGCTTTCTATTGGACGTTGCGCCATGCCTGAAAATGCCTCGGCTAAAAAAAATTAAAACCAGATTCTCGTTTCTTTATTAGTTTCATAAATAGCTGAAAGGCTAACAAAGAGGACATTAAGAGCTTTACAAGGCAAAAGGGTGAAGTTGGTTAAACTAGGAATTTTTTTACCTGAAGGACTGACATTTTCGTTTTCAGTGCTCTTTGATCAGAGCGAAAACGATGTCAAGACTCAAGAGCTTGATTTCTATCGACATGTGCTATAGGCGCCTGGAAATAATTATTCGCCACTCTTATAAACATCCGTGCATGGCGCCAAAATAGCAGTTTTTAACATGCCATAAAATGTCTGGTATACGGCAAAGACAATAAAGTATGGCAGCTGGTCGAAACCGTGACTTAGGTTAGACCAGTCGTAATGCACAAAGATAATCAACCTTGGTCGCGTTCCAATTCTGGTTTGGGGTTCGATCTATAGGCCTAATGAGCGCAGTGTAACAATGAGGCCATTCAGGTTTTAGGGCCAGCGAACGCGAATGAAAGACGCTGTCGGATATAGCGGTCTGAGAGCGGGAACCATGCAGAAGCTCAGCTTGTTTGCCGATCGAAGGGTGGATCGACGCTGGACACCCAGGTGTAACAACAGATACATGTAGTCGTCCCTCCATGCACCGCCTAACCAACGCACGGAAAAGTGAGCTAATGCAAGACTAGGCCTATTATAGGGTATTGATATATGGTGCATATAATTTAGAAGTATGTTTAGACGTAACTCGTGAAATAATTAGGCTATATAGTATCCGTGAAACTCTTATCCACAGATTTCGCCTGCTTCAAATTGTTTCTGATATAATAAAATAATATGGTTATAGAAATCTCCAGCGAATCTTTAGCTCGCAAATGTAGGCTCATATTATTTGACGATTTGCATTGATAGGCCTACATGTATAATAGAATTAGCTGAATGCTGTTGTTGGGTAAACAAAGATGCGACATTTGCCTGTCCACCGTTAATTATTATCGATCATTGCCACACGATGAAGAAGAAGTTTTCTGTTCCTCTGTAGAATTGGTCCTTTGTATTTCTGCATGTTGGCCTACAATTGTGACGACGCTGCTATCGTGAAGCAGTAACTTGTGTCGTCGACTGCGCTTCAGAATTTACCAATTAATTTAGGACCATAATATTACTGTAAGAAGTGGTCCGCTTTGTGAAAAAAGCGAGAGATACCACTTCTAAGCCGGGCCTATGGGCCAATTAAGTCATGTAACAGGTCCATTTTTCAACAAGGCTTTACAAGATTTCGTATAAAGCTTAGGCTTAAACTATAGTGTATTGTCTAATTCGATCAAGTATTTTACGTGTTTAGGCTTACTTAACTACTTTTCAAGTGGCGCTTTAGAAGTTTGGAGCTTATACGATAATGATAGATAAGTTAAGAAATAGTGCATAGTCAGCATAGAGCGCACGCTGTGGATATCAATACAGACTTTAGAAAATAAATTGGGTCCAGATAGTACGAGTACTAGTAAAAAGAAAACTTGCAAGCGCGTGTGTTTCTGTATGTAGGGCTGGTATAGGCCAATAAACTGGGGGCCATTCGAGAAGGGTAACTTGCCATAAAAATGAAATAAAAGCGTAACGACAAGAAACAGTTGCACGAAATTAGCCGTGGGAATCCTGGCACGTATGTAAGCAATTGTTCAGATTGCATTCTTAACGGATATAAAGGCCTACTTAATTTTACATGCATATATACATACAACGCATCCTATATTTACGTGTGTATACGTATAATGTAGAGCATAATACATAAAATAGCACACAAATGGTGGCACATTGTACCATACTCAATGTTACAATGCTCCTGATTCTGTTTTTGATACATGTATAACGAAAGAAGTGTGCTGTGTGTATACCTACAGGTCTGCATAACAGAAGCAAATCATTGTCTAAAATAGAAGGGGAGGCGAATAGCATATGGTCCGTAATAGCTTAAATTCGCCATTGTAGTGTAAACTTGAGATCACAGGCGTATAGGCTTCAAATCGTACAAGCCCTACCGCATGCATTGCCATGCGGTTATCAATAGAACCTAGGCCTATAGGTCCATTTAGACCAGAGAAGTTTTTGCAACTTAAAATCAATTAAACTAAACATGCTCTAGAATTAACAACAACTACAATTGATACAAGTAATTGAAACAACTAAAACCAATTACCGGTAGGCTATTCTGTTATTCATTAAATTTATTCTCACACTTTAATGTCTTAATCACGCGTTTACTAACTCACGAACCTCTTTGGAAATTAGCTTAGGATACAATAAAGCGCGTCAACGGTGAATTATGTTTCGCATGATGTGACAATTTCACCTCGATGCGATTCGATTAAATCAATTACTACTCTCCGAATCGTTTTCAAATCGAATATAGAAACTTCGTCGATTCAAAGGCTGAACTTTAGCTCACATTAACTATGTCTATAATTTGTCTAAGACACTAGACATAAGCCACACGTAGGCCTACTTTCGGAGTATAAAGTTTCTTTTAGATCCAATTTTGCATTTTGTACAAAGATGTGTTCTGCTTGTGATGTTATTTCTACGAACACTCCTGTGGTTACGAACTGACGTACTCTATAACTGCAATAGGTCTACTTTTAATTTAATCAACAAAGTTCAGATCTCCAACGCCTTGCTGTATAAGGCTGCAGGGTGCGAAGTGGCCCAGAAACATTGCATAAGATGCATAATATTTACATGAGGTTTAAATAGACGCGCTATGGCATTGTGCCGTGTCGCGATTCTCTAACTTGTCTATACATTCATAAAAAGAGCAACTCCACTTGCTGCCTCTCTCTCTCTGCCCGAAAAGTTCTACGCCATCTGAACATAATATTCTGGCGGGAAAAGTCGACCTTGTAGACATTGTTCTTTTCACTTTGTGTTTAGAGTGCAGGTTGATTTCTGTTGCTCCGGTGTAATTGTTTTGCTGTCATCTGTTCGTTTTTGTCTGCATGACCTTTGCTCTTTTAGCCTATGACACCGTTTTTCGTCGCTATAGACGTAGCCCACAAGGCACGGTTAGCTAAGCTTATTGTACCGTTACTGAACAAGATACACACGGACATGGACAGGGTGAGAATTGCCTGGGGTTTGGGAATCAACACCCTATGCCATCATGCAGGGCCTATGGTATTTCTTAGGATTCCACGGTTAAGTCTTCGTTGCGCATCTCAACTTTATGCGGATCAAAGCCTGACCCCCAGTTATTTTAGACAGTTCTTACTCTGTACATGGACACATGCGTAACTTTGCATACAAACATATTTGCATACATTCCACGTACGTCGTACAGGCATGAGCCTACATGCTTTACCTACCGCTACCGATCATTTGATGCATGGACCATCTGTGCATATAGACATTCAAATCACAGCTCAAGACCTATCGCTTCTAAACTTTAAAGTATCAGATGTCTGTGATTGATTTTTGAAGTCATGAAAGTTTGCAACACCAATTCCTTCGGCCCCGGCTGTGAACGGCCTTATACGAATAATCTGGGTTTGTTGGCGAAAATTTCTCACAACCTTTTTTAGTCGTATGTGAGAAATTTTTCACAGAAATGTCACAAGTCGCCAACGATAAAATCTGGTGACCGTTTTTTAGTCGTCCACTTGAAATTTGGCCTTTATGCATATTTTTCACTGCACAAGCCCGTCGTTCCATTTCGCTCTTTCGTGGTGAACCGGCTGCAGTTACCTTTCGCTAGTGATTATCACTGCACAAGATTGCTTTTTACATAAATTCATTTACAACTGCACATTTTGTGTAGAACTGCACGTTAAAAAGCCCTGGTTGCCTATTAGTATTATTGTTATTGTTGTTCCCCTAGAAACACAGCGCTACGGCCACGTCGTGCCCAGGCACATGATGGTCTTGAATCGCTCGTCTGTATAGCTGAAGTTTTCTAGACCTACGTACAGCAGACATCCCTGCATCTATGCACACGTAATACTATAGGCTACTTGCATAATTATTATTGCTCAAGATTTCTTTTCAATGCAGTTGATCGTTTCAAGTAATTGAACCTGCTGCCATTAGGCCTACTTATATATTACGTTTGAATAGCAATACCGGTGTCCCTACTATAGGCCTACGAGTCTCCTTTGTCGCCATTATGGTTGCCTCATGTTGTAATTAATTGTGTCTAGAAATGGCTTCAATTAAAGAATGACTGGTTGATTGGTTACATCATTACATGATACATAGGCTATACACTTAAATAGTACGTACCGACATACACACATGTATGCCTATATAGGCCTGCATTTATGTATAGATATACTAGTCTCGATACTTAATTTAATAATAAAATTATATGCATAATAGATAGTACCACTCAATCAAACAGGAATGACAAGTAGCCTATCACAGTTGCATCAGTAGGAAAATTCCAACTGGGATCCGTGTCTCCCATGAAGAATAGATTCCGACCTAATTTCGTGCTCCAGGGATCGTTCATTCTTTCGTATAAATAGGTGTCTCTGATTTTTGTACCTATAGACAGCAGAGGGGTCTCGTCTATTTATAGAGCGATTCACTTTGGGCCCAGTTTGTTCGGCGAATGTCAAGGTATATAGGCCTAGTCGTTCACACTTCTCAAGATGTATTATAGATATCATAATAACATACTCGGCTTCAGTTTATATGTTATGTTTATATATGAGAAGACTGTTTGCGTGTGCCTAGAGGAACACAGGTGTTAATGTATTTGAAGGCTATGTCGATTTTTATATGCCTAGATGTTATGGCTGAGATCTGAAGACATGACCTCCTAATATAGGCTATATGCACGCCTATTTGTATCAAGTATAACATTTTATGCATGTACAGTATATATTTGTGTATATTAGTGTGTATGTATATAACTGTGAATAGATTTCTATATGCACAGATGACGCTGATACTTATATATATATATATATATATATATCTGGCTACGTGTAACAGATATTATAACTGGTCGTAATGGTTCGGCAGCTGGGAAGGCAAGATGACCCAAGTGTCCTAGTGAGAAGAAGGCCTGCTAATCCTCGACCTACAAAACATAGACCTTATTATGACTAATAGGAATCGTATAGCGAACATAGGCTTCTTCTGAAGACGTTTAATAAATCAGTCAGTCAATCAGCCAGTCAAAAAGTCAGTCAGTCAGCCAGTCATTAACACAGCCATTCGATTGATAACTCGTCCATTCAGTCAGTCCGTCTATCCGTCATAATTATGATTATCTCCCAGGTGCTTTCGCAGGTGCTTTCGCAGGTGCTTGCGTTATGTCGTATAATTCGCTTCACCAGCAAAAAAAAAACAAGTTGGAGCGTCGAAAAAAACCAAGAAAACGCAAGTTACCCAAATCGTCCAAAAATGTCCACGATTTTCCGTCCGAAAAATTCTGACGACCTTTTTTTAGTCATCGCGCCAAATCTTTCCGAAATATCCGCGGTTTCCAGAATTTTCTGCGAAAAACCCAAGTTCTTTCCGAAAAAACCCATTTCCCAAGTTCGGAACAAAAAACCCAAGATCTTGTGAAAAAACCCAAGGAGTGGCAACGCTGCGCTTCACCAGACAGCTGAGCTGGGCCAAGGCAAAGAAGTTAGGAAATGCGCATGATATACTTACATGTGCCTGGTATGTAGCGAATTATCAGGCCTCAGGCCACAGACGGGTCAGTTTCCGTGTCTAGACGGGCGCCTTATAACATGTCCAGGCCCGCGTCGAGGCCAATGTTCAGGACAACGTACAGTATAAATAAAGAGCTGGAAAATACCAACTAATTTCTGGCGACATTGCGGCGGCCTTTGTTGTCATAATCTGTCGTTAAACTCAGTATCCGTCAACGTGCAGTATAGGCCTAAGTCAGACGTAGGCTAATAGTGAAAGACAACATAATTATGGTATTATAGTACGACCTTTTGTTGCAACGTTTATGAACAATGGTTTCTTATTAGGCCTATTGTAGTGAAGCAGACTTTAAGGGAATCCTTGAATCATCTGTAATAATTATACTAACAGAATTAAAGTGTCCCTTTTCTTCTGTTAAGATGAAAGGACGTTAAAGAGGCGTTCTGAGAGTTTAGAAAAGAGAAAAATGATTTAATCTAGCCTACAGCGCGCTATGTTTTATAATATGTTTTAATTGCCTTCTCGATAATCTTGTTAGCTGTCTTCGAGATAAATTATAATTTTGTTCTGGCCTTACACAATCTATTCAGATAATTTTTTATAAGCCTATAGCCTACATGTACGCGCAATTCTGGTATTTGGTATTCTGGACGTAAATTCTGAGTATAGGCCAAATTATAATTTTGAACGAACGAATGATTGTGTAGGCTACACGTAGGCTAATTCTGCGCAGATACGTGTATTTTGGTTCATTTTCTCCCGTTTTCAAACTTTACTTGGTAGAATTCCAAGTTCGGCCTTCCCCTCCCGACGTTAGTTTTGGCTCATTTCTGATTTATCTGTTTTTCACTGGGCTCAAGTTTCGTCCGCGCTGTATATAGGGATAGAAGCCTCTGGCAAAAGGTGAGATTTTGGTGAGTTCGTATAAGCCTATGATTGATAACATAGCCCTATTTTGGCCTGATTTTGGCGGAAGTTTATTCCGTATAGGCGGAACAACTATTAGCGAAGGAGCGATTGGCAAATTTTAATGAAGCGTCTATGGAAGGGCGATGATATGTTAGATATAGGCGGAAGAATGGTGAATTGGTTGGACCGTTAGCAACTGACAGAGATAGGAAGTCTGGGAAGTTTGTTGTAGGCGAATTTTATGGCTTTTTCACTTTCTACTTTAATCGATCAGGCATTTTAAGCCAGTGGAGTCAATGGAGATTTAACAGAAGTTATAACGTGGCGTTTTTGGGGTTTGAATGGTAGCATGGGTAAGAGCCTTCTGAACAGATTGGAGGCGGTTTTGGAGTGACGTATATGTTCGTGGTGTTCATTGGTCCACTGGAATCGCTCTCGCCCTCGTACATCTGCTCTATGCTCTCTGTGGATGCCTTTTTTGCACTCGTACACGGAGGAGGAAGGTATACGGCCAGTTGGTCACTATGTCCTTCTCCTCGGCTGCATACTGCGTGCAGGAAGGTTATTTATAAATGATTTCTATGGGTGTTTTGTACAAATATCAGGTCAGTTGTGTTCGTCAGATGTTTGCGTAGATATATTCCGTGGAAATCTTTTGTATATGTATTTTGGAAACATCATTTGTACAGGCCTAGATATTTGACACAGGGTATCTGCGTATGTATTTGTTATGGACGTTTCGTATACAGATGTCGTGTGGGCTATTATAATATAGGCCTATATACGCATTTTCTGCATCCTACACAGATCTGCGCTTGCGTAGGTTAAATCAAAAGTGCACAATTCGCAAGCGGCCCACACTTTTCCTATGTGGCCCAATGGTGCAATTTGAAATGTCAAAGGAAATTGGTCCGCAAACAGAAATAAATATCATAGGCCTATAAGCTTATACTATTTAAAACTTCACTCTATAAGCTTACTACAAAAAGTCAGAGAATTTCATAACACGACACTGCTCTAACCCTGTCTGTTTATAGATCTTTAATAAGCAATCTTCTTTTCGTTCTTGGCGTTAACTATTTCAGAGGTTAGCTGTTTTCATCTGTGCGACTGCATGATAATGAAGAAAATGTAGCGCTGATTGCAATTAAATTAAGATTCATTACGGTGTAGTGAAAATGCACAAACTGCAGTAGAAAGTGTAAAATCGCAGAGGGAAAAAATATTAATTAGTTCCAATTAAGTTGAGAGGCCATTAATTAACATTTTAGGGTTTCGACATATTGAAGGGGGACTTGAGAAGACGAAAAATGAGTATTTGACGAATACTTCGTCGACGGAGTAAAGTTTTTCGCAAAGAAATCGCAATTTGAACATGACCCATGCAACATTAAACAAGTTAAATTGGTTTAAAATCCTACTTAAGTCTTCAATATTGTTTTCATTTACAAGATTTCTGTTTGGTTTTCTGAGACACTTAAAATGCACTCTTTAAACTTCCAAATTCATCCATCCATCAATGCACACATAGGCCTATATGCCGCCTATATACACAGTCTACATGCATTCATGTATACATATACATACTTATACAGTACACATACATACATACATACATGTATACATACATACATACATATTACATATACATACATACATACATACATACATACATACATACATACATACATACATACATACATACATACATACACACATACAAGCATACATAAATTGCTGCATTTCGTCTAAATTTGCGGCTCTCGACTTTTTCTAAATTGCAATCTGGCTCTTCGCCAAAAAAGTTGTGCGCGTCTGGATGAAATGGTTTAGGGGGCATTGACTCTCTGTTGTTTTCAATTGCCTTAGAAGGCCAAGTGAACACATGGGTGTAGGTCACAATTAAGGCTTGTTATCCTTGGCAGCCTTGCGTGAGAAGACGTTTAATGCTCTTGTAAGATCTCATTCTTACTGGATTAGATCATTAAAATCGGAATAAGGCCTACTTTATGCCTGTAAGAGCTGTTTACATAGCAGTCATAAATAACTTATCCATAGATCTAGGCCTTCTAGGGGTCGGCGTACCTACTTGCATGGGTCGCAGTGACGCTGCAAGTTGTCGTCAGTCTGTTAAGCAGTTCTTTTGTACTGGGCGCTAAATTTACCAATGCAATCAAATCTGTGGGTGAATATGTGTTAAATGGTGTCGATAGGATACCATTCCGGACATAGTAGGCCTAAGCGACATATGACGTCATGATATGGAATTTTAAATTCATGCAATAGGTTCGACCGACAATACAGTATATGGTAATGTGCAGAAAATATATACGGAATTTATTGTAAGGTCAAGCTACTCCCGTTTTAAGTTACCCCTCCTGGAATAGATTTTTTAAATAAAAGCCAGAGGTATACCCTGAACCTGATTTCATAATAATACAACCTCATCACCGCGCGCCACAATGATGATGAATCCTAATTTTGACACCCCTTTTGTCGCCGGTGGACACATGCCAATTGCCCATCCGCACCCGTAGCGTGCATAAAACCATCTTTGTATTCGGGGAAGCGCACCTCGGACCGCACCCTCGCATGCACGTTGAACCGTGGTTAATTGATATACATGTAATTGGCAATTGCGTGTGGACATAGTGTCAGATAAGCGACAGACTAAATCTTTAATTGCATCCGGAAAACAGTTTTGTTCGAAAGATCCGCTGGTTTTCTTTATAAATCACTAAAACTTTACAAACATCCTTAACTGAGAAGCTTGCAATAGGCTAAGTCGACCGCTACCACAACATCGCCGCATGGCACGTGCACTGTTGGTCGTATAAGCTATAGTAATAGGCATAGGCTACATGTATGTTCTGATGTGGATGTCATTTTTCAGGCGCGGATTCAGAGGGGGGCGGAGCCGGCGTACGCCCCCCCTAAACCTCAGCAAATGTTCTCAAACTAAACTGACCTAAAACTAATATAATTGCAATTTGGGAATAGGATGTTTGAAGTAGCTGGACCGGCAGAATGGAGCTCTCTTACGGAGCTCTCTTACCTACTTACCTGAGTTGCTAGCAGACGTTGCCCACGTGACCAATGACTTTTGCCGTAACGTCATTTGTTCATTTATTTTATTGACTTGCAATGTCACATCAAGCATTCACATAACGGTAACAGACATTAACAACAACAAAAATTCAACAAGGAATTGTTATAAACTTAATGTTAGTGCAGGTCAATGAGTCAGCCGACAAACTTAAAAGGTCTAAAAGACCCGCTTAAACTCGGCTGGCTCATTTACAAATTTAATTCTTGCATAGGTAAAATTAATGTGGAGAATTAAAAATTCCATCAAGATAAGTCTGATAAGGAGACACCAATGACACATAAATAAGGTTGAATATGAAGCGGTACACAAAATAGCAGAATAACATAGGGCCACACACATAGGCGTAGGAGACGGGGGTCCAGGGGGGGGGCAAATGCCCCCCCAAATTTCGGGCAAGTCTGATTTTTCGGGCAACCAGACCCGGAAAAATAAAAAAGTTTTTAAACAAAATTACTTTTCTTAATTTTTCCGGGTCTTTTTGCCCGAAAAATCAGTCTTGCCCGAATAAAAAAAAGGTCGTTAGACCTTTCGGGCAAAAAGTAACGGAAAATTTCAGAAGATTTCGGCCGGATGACTAAAAAAAGGTCGTCAGAATTTTCGGGCAAACGTAACGCAAATTTTTCTTAAGATTTTGGCCAGATGAAAAAAAAAAATTTCGGGCAAAAGTCTCATTTTTGCCCCCCCAACGTTGAAATCTCCCCTACGCCTATGGCCACACACTATTAATTAATGTAAATGCAAAGCCTGAGAACATCATAAGCTCATGCATAATTATATCTCACTCAGACGGGGAGGAGGCCTAAACTTTTTTAAATGCCCATTATAACCTACACATATATAAAAAGTAGCCTACTTTAGTTTGTTTTTAAAATGTTTAATGGATACAGCAGTTCTTATGTCCCCAGGAAGAGAATTCCATACCGGTGGGCCCATAGGCGTAGGAGGCGGGGGTCCAGGGGGGGCAAATGCCCCCCCAAATTTCGGGCAAGTCTGATTTTTCGGGCAAGCAGATCCGGAAAAAGAAAAAAGTTTTTAAAAAATTTCCCTTTTTTTATTTTTCCGGGTCTTCTTGCCCGAAAAAAATCAGACTTGCCCGAACAAAAAATCTTTCGGGCAAAAAGTAACGGAAAATTTCAGAAGATTTCGGCCGGATGACTAGAAAAAGGTCGTCAGAATTTTCGGGCAAACGTAACGGAAATTTTTCTTAAGATTTCGGCCGGACGAAAAAAAAATTTCGGGCAAAAGTCTCATTTTTGCCCCCCCCAACTCTGAAATGTCCCCTACGCCTATGGGTGGGCCAGTGCATTTGATACAGAATTGCTTAAGATTGAGTCTTGCGCTGGCACATCGGTATCATTCACAAAGTTCATGTACAGACAAATTTACGTAAATAGAAATTGGTCAATTAAAAAATATGTCGAGTGGTCCGCCGTCAAAACGGCTTAAACAGGCAGTTTTATCATTCGCGAATAAGCCGACTGCGGTTGGTAAGACATAAGCCTATCTTAGGCCTAAATCTAAAAAAGATGGCATATGATTATCTTATCATTATAATTTTGAAATTCGTCGTGCTGATTATAGCCGCCGAAAGCGTTCAGCTGCCGATATTATGGACAAAAGCAAATCAAGGATATAGAACTGCAAATTCAGCAGGTCGGGACATAGGAGCTCTTCAGCAGAAATTAAATGTATCAAAGATAACTCAGATAGGCTAATCATTCTCTTAACGCTCAGTGGCGTGCGGTCCATGGATGAGGCGCATCCCTTGCTTATTGAATCTATTTTTATACAAATACTATAGTGTATTCAATTTCTATCATTACTAGGCTATGTTAATTATCGTATGATAAATTGGCATCGACTATATTTTTCTACATACATCATACATACATACAAACATACATACATACATACATACATACATACATACATACATACATACATACATACATACATACATACATACATACATCATCATCAATATCATAGGGCTCAATGCCCGTTAGAGTCCGACGCCACTCTCTGTCTGAGTCTGTCTCGCGTCATGTTGCCCAGCCTCAACTTGTCCGGTCAGCAGGTCTGCTCCATACCATTAACATCTTGGAGCATCTAGACCACATTGTCCGATTGAAGAGAATCGTGAAAAAGAGGCATGAAGGACAACGTGGGTCAATGCCCGTTGTGTCCCACGCTCTCTCCCCCGACTCTCTCCACCAGTCTGTCCTGACCGACCTGTGCATGTCTGCTTCACATCATGACACCTTGAAGCATCTGGGTAGCCATGTCACTTGTGTCGTGGTTTTGGCGGATTACAATCGTCTTGGTTTTTTACTGCCAGAGTATCGCCACCCATCTGGCAAACCTTCCTCATTTTGTCCGGGCTTAGGACCGGCACAGGGACTTTGTTGGTTCCCTGTGGCAGAGGATGGATGCAGTTTAACGTCATGCCCAGGACCAATACATACATACATACATACATACATACATACATACATACATACATACATACATACAATCATGCATACATACATACATACATATATACATACATGCACACTATAATAATTAGGCCTATACCCCTTCACCACTGCACCAAACAAATGCATGTATGTGTGTGGGCCTATGTATGTACTTTTGTT
This sequence comes from Lumbricus rubellus, assembly GCA_945859605.1. Taxonomy (NCBI): domain Eukaryota; kingdom Metazoa; phylum Annelida; class Clitellata; order Crassiclitellata; family Lumbricidae; genus Lumbricus; species Lumbricus rubellus. The sequence goes on along the minus strand of OX243816.1, from coordinate 35,402,994 downwards.
TGCTTGTATGTATGTATGTATGTATGTATGTATGTATGTATGTATGTATGTATGTATGTATGTATGTATGTATGTATGTATGTAAGTGTGTGTGTATGCATGCATGCATGTATGTATGTATGTATGTATGCATGTATGCATGTAGTATTTACGCCCCCCCTAACCAGAAATCTTGGATCCGCCCCTGTTTTTAGACATTCATTTTGCATTGGCCTATACGTGCACATTTTATGAATACCTTTCCCAACCATATTCACTTTGCACACGCACGCAAAATCTCCTCCACTGCGTACGCAATACAATTACATGGCCAACCCCTTAATATAATCTTGTAGAAGACAGAGACCTGTTGACTCGCATAACAGCACGTACAGATTCATACGACACTTGGGTTATGGTATACGCGGAATGAGGAACAGCACACGCATTATGATCTCGGGTGCTAACAACTGAAAAATCTGAATTCCGGCACAGTACGTAGGCGTATTATACTGGTCAAGCAGTGGCACATGTGGTGTAATACGATATTACAGTTCACTGTTATTCCTCTTAAGTTGGGAGGGCATTGAGTGCATATTATACTGCGGTGCAACTATAATAGTTTCGTGCGTGGTCCGCAACCGTCTGAATTCGGTCGAAGGAATGCGCGTCAGTAAAGAAGACACGCACGTCATCAACAACGTATAAGTTTTATGTATAATGCAGCATTTCTGCGTTTTTATAGTAGTTTCCCCAAATCTAATTTATTATTATTATTGTTGTTGTTGCTACTGTTGTTGTTGTTGTTGTTGTTGTTGATCTCCAAAAATGCAGACAAAATAGTCAACTTTACATGGATCGAATCCGCCGTCTTTTATCGACAATCCTCACACTGCAATATACTGAATATAGATGCAATGTCATTATTGCAACAGGCTTCTTAACGTTGAGAGTGATCACTTAAATAGGCCCACAGTTTCCTTTGAGGACACTCTTGACCAGTTTGTCACTGCCAAGAGCAGAAAAATGTGAACCATAATTGGTATAATCATAGGATTTAAACCACTAAACTGAACAATAATTATAATCTATTGAATTGACGTTTATAAAGTGTAATTTAAAATATGTTTTGGTATTTCATTAAGCTACATCTAATTAGTCAATAAGAGACACGAATGGGCCTGTGGAGAGTGGTGACGGAAGGTAATGGTAAATTAGGGCCCCCTTGAAAATATGGCGGCGGGCCCCCCGAGGGGTTAATCCGGGCCTGCTAGTCACGTGACTTGACGAACGATCTAAGATATTTTAGGTATAGATAGGTAAACAGACAGGAAGGTATAGGTCTTGAGGTATAGGCAAACAGGAAACGATGCAGTCTTGCACGTAGGCTTATTACAGTTAGAGGCCTATAGTCGAGCAGGAAGGCAGACTGCCAGCCAGACGTGCACGATATGCAATTCGCCGACCTTGTTGACATGGCGACGTTGTAAGTGGAATTGTAATTCCAAATGCATAATATAGCGCCACTTTAAGAGATTTACCGAACGCTATAGTAGGCCTGTACTGTCAGATATGGCGTGATTCTGACATTATTTGTAAAGAAACAAGCTCTAGGCCTAGTGAAATCGTTGACTTGCAGAGAAAAAACTTAGGATTTTAAGCATCCTGCGAAGTGCTGGATATTTAAATTTAAAACCACTAAATTTTGTAAAATGAACAATTTATAGGGCCTACATCTACTGTATACATAGGCCCTATTCCGCTTCCAAGCTTGGAAGGCAAACACCAGGATGCAGTGTAGACCTATAATAATTTAGAGTGACGATGAGCTATTGACGATAGCTATTGTCTATATGGCAATAATGTCAATCCATAAATTTGTGTACGCAGCCATGTTCAGTAGTGTCCAAATACACAATAATAGACTCGCGACAGAGAAAGAAACAGAGACTGAGACAGAAGCACATGCAGGCAGACTGCGAGTGGCAGAGAAAGTGACAGTGAATGCAATGAGGAAAGAGGCAAGGCCAGAGAAAATGACAGGAGCAAAGGCACATACATGTGGGGACATCGAAGAGAAAGAGAGACGTCCATGCACTGCAGGTGACTTTTGCGGAGACCCCGCTCCACCTCTTCGCCCCATGCAGGCCCCGCCACATTTCACGGGTCCTTGACTCATTCAGACCATCTACTTGACGTAGTAGCCTTCCCATTTTACTACGTATCTGTCGATGGTCTCCCCCGCACACCATTCAGCCATGGAAAGTGGACCCTCGGTGAGAGAGAGAGACCTCTACGGACCTACTGTACCAGACACAACGTCGGCAAACGCCCAGTTTGCGTCACCGAAATGTTTGCAACAACGGGACCTCTTAATCTTTGTTACTAGCTGCCTCGAAATGTCGGTCAGTCTCTCAGATATAGTCGCCTAACCGCGAGGTTAAGCCGCCGACTGGACCACGGTCCGCTAAGAGCGACCTCAACGGGGCACTGTCCATGCAGCAGCGCGCGGCAGCAGGTGCTCGTTCGCGGAGTTGGACTGGGGCCAGTTATGCGTGCATACATATATATATAATTATGTTTATTTATTGCACGTGAATATACTTATATATGCATAGGCCTATATATACTTGTGTATATATAATTATATATGCAGTCGCACACGCACACACACCCACACAAAGATATGTATACAGTAGAATCATATCCACTGTCTATAAGTACAAGACATTTATAGGAAGAGATAATGTTTTATCTTTATATTCATAAATGTCATATTTTACTATCGACCTATATTTAGCTCTTTATTTATTCAGGTTCGTACGTATAAATGCGATATGTACCTTATAGGCCGCCAGCTGTATAGGCCATAAACAGAACTGCGGTCCACTATTTTTGCTTCGGTATAGTCTGCACTCCCCTCCAATAGGCACACAACTCTCACGTCTATAGTTATTCAATCGGCCTAACTGCCACACGACGTCACTCACACAGTATACATGTACATAATTATAGTAGGCCTATGCATATGACACGCAACATATAGGCCTAGATAATTTATATATATACATATATATATATTATATATATATTTATTTGCATGATATATTGTACATAAAGTCGTTAAATTTGATTAATGCTTTGTCTTTGGTTGCATCAAGATAATATTATCAATCGAGGACATTAGAATGGACATAAATCAGAAACGGAGACATTGGTATGCAAGAAATCTACATAAATTTCCTATAAGCCTACTTGCCTTAATTACTTTATGCATTTGCAAGAGTATTAATGGACCGCTTGCATAAAAATAATCCTTGAGAACCTTAGGCCTAGATCATGGGCGCCTGTATAAAGCGTCTAGGCCTATAATAGCTATGCTGAGCCTTAGGCGCATGTGTGCGTAGACAATGCGCACATAGGCCTACATTCTGCATTATTAAGTTCATAAATTATATTTGCGTGAAGCTTAGGGCTTAAAGTGTAGCTGCCATGGAAGATCATGGACGACGTCCATGCACTCATTTTAAAATCTAAGCGCCGTTCTGCCACTTATTGACCTCACAGCCTCAAATGGTAAGGTATACGCCCATGCACTTCATTTGGTAAGGTAAGGGGCGTCCAGGCACTTCTTTTGGACAGGTAAGCTCTGGGCATCCAGGCACTTCTTTTGGAAAGGTAAGGGGCGTCCAGGCACTTCTTTTGGAAAGGTAAGGGGCGTCCAGGCACTTATTTCCCGCACTTTATGCACTGGACCGTGCAATGAAGCTATAGGCCTAGAGGAATATAGCCTATCAACTTCATACAGTAGCATACAAATAAGCATGCTCATAGAGAATGCTTATATAGCAGTGTATTGCAAACTTTTTAAGCACCCGGCACGTTTAACAGGGTAAGTATTTTCGCGACAAACCAGTTACCATTAATAAAATTACAAAATCAACAGCAACAATTTTAGTTAGTCATAATTATGAACTTGTAATTTTCGTCTAATAATAACCTAAATCCGGTATTTAATTGACTAGCCTACTCATCACTATAATGCGGGGAATGGGCTTATTAATTATTAGCGCATAAGAATTTTAGACTCGAGACGTGGCTCGATCGCCGACCAGCAGATCCGCATTGTCATTATCAACCATCTCTATTCGATCCGGTTTCTTCGAATTAATTTCGTTTAGACTTTAGAACATGGGCGTCCGCAGGAATTTTTTTAGGGGGGCGCAAACTTTTGAATGGTTGTCACAGGGACTAAAAAGGTGTCAAAAGCAACCGACCATTCCACCTTCGACGCTAGTTAACTGCCTCGGTGCTAGTACCCTCTCTATCAATTTTATTATAGACCTATAACTTATTGAGCATTTTACAAATATCTTCTTTTATTATAGGCCTATTGGAACAGAAACATTCGAGTGACAAACCGCTATCAGTAATGAAAGATATAGCCTAGGGATATTACTATTTTATATTTTATTTTGTTCGAATATAAAAGAAGCTTCTGTTATTATTTATTTTGTAATATTGCATGGGCCTACTACAACCAGCTTCCGACTTGAATAAAGAGTTTATGCAAAGATTCCCTTCTTCTATTTCCCCTCCTTCAAAGTAGGCCTAGGCCTAATACGAGTAAACCTACCTTCCCAGTCGAAAGCGGAATCGGTTTCGTTTGTCGACAGCAAAACAACACACGTTAACCGGCTGTGTATAAGACTAGTAGACCTCCTTCAGCGCTCAGTTTTAACAAAGTGTACGCATCAAACCACGAAAGACAAACGCTTATCTGTTCTGTTCATATAGGTTTATCAAGTTTCTTCGACCCTCGATGCAGTCGACCCTCACAGTTGATACGAAATTTTCCTATTATTATTTCGTCTCCTCCATCCCTGTGATAAATTGCCCGACTGACTCACAACATGTTGTAGACGAATTTACCGTTTTAATGAACCTTGTGACAACTCAGATAAATTTTGGATTAGCATTCTTCTTTCATCTAGCGGGGTATGTTTAGACGGTGTGGCAGAACATGTGCCAGCTGACATCTGAGAAGGTGATTAAGCTCTATTTGGAAACCATCGCTCTAGCCAACTTCAGATAGTGTCAAAATATGTTTATGTAAGCTTATATTTATGCATATAAAATTGTATATATGTATATACATGTATATACATGTATGTAAGATCCTCACTATAATAGGCGGTTCTTCAGCGGATCTGTTATCTCGCAATGATCGGCTAAAATGGAATATGATGCCAAATTACTTCGCTATTAGCGGACACGAGTGAATTCATTTCCCATATCGGGATATAGACAATAATTATGAAGCTCTGTAGGCTATTACCAAGAGAGAATTCCATCTGTTGAATTTTAAAAAATAGGCTGCACCTAAGCAAAGCAGCATAGTCCTACTTGTGGAGCGTATCGTATTTTTCAGCCGATACACTATACTGCCTTATTAGTTAATCTTACGCTTCCTATGTTAATTTTAAATAGTTAACTATAGAGAAATAGTCTTTTCCGATAATCATGAAGTGTTGTAATAATGATAATAATCATCAAATAATCAACATTTCTCTGCATATACGCGCAGAATCCAGGGGGGCGCACATGCGCCCCCTTGCGCCCCCCTGCGGACGCCCATGCTTTAGAATATGCAACAAACACTTAGCGGCCTTAGCCTATTGCTTTCGTGATCGAGAACATAGGCCTAATTATATTAATTAATTAATTAATTCATTCATTCAAGTATTTGTATAGCGCCTCTTCAAGAAAACTACTCAGAGGCGCTCCCGACTCCAGCACGGCCAAACAGAACAGTTTTTAAGTGCTTATAGAATGTGTCAGAGAGTGATCTAGGGAATAGGCGCAGCTCAAATGGGAGGGCCAGATACAGATACAGATGTGCTGGTATAGCCTATTGGCCTACATCTCCATTATAGGCTAATGATATATCGGAAGGAGGGGCGAACACGTAGGCCTAAATAACACACAACAGATAGATGTCATGACTTGGGTTTTTACTTTTACATGAAATAGCCTAGGCCTATAGTGGCGTATAGCCTAACTGTGAATGAGAAACTATTCCTAAAAGTGAAAACATTAAGAATTCGAACTCCGAAGACTGTTTTCATGCAATTAACTTCTTTTAAAGTCAATTATAAGAGACTAGGCATAGCGAAATTTAGGTTTATCTCGCGGCGGCGGCGCGCTTAAAATCTTGAACGGCACCCTAATCTTAAAAATGACCTCCGTACATAGTTTGCGAAACGTAATTTGTGCACTTGCTTGTGAATTATTATATGCCTATATATAAGTATCTAGGCCTCAATACATAATAAATAATATGCGATATTTTAATTATAGGACTAATATGCAAACAAACTATAATTACGTTTGCAAGTGTTAGGATGAATGTGTTTGGATTCGTTTGGAGTTGATTGCGCTATTTAGGCCTATTTATTTCGGTCGTAAATCCAGACGACACGTGGCGTGCGCGTGGCTTTCAAGACATTATCGAAAAGCACTAGGCCTATAAGTACATTGTAGCTAGTTCTAATGAGGTGCCATATAAATTGACAAACACAATAAAAAATAAAATGCGGTATAACTAGGCCTACAATATACCTATAGTTATTCCTTAGTCCCGTACCAGGTATACCTAATTAAAATTAAAATAATTAAAATTAAAAGTCTTCATAGCTACTTGGGGGCCCTACTGAGCGGGATTCCCTCCCTTCTGGGTCTCCATTTGTGTCCTAATTCTGTAGGCCTACTTTTGAGTTCTCTTTACACACTGGTATAACTCAATCCTATAACCAATGGGTCTAAATAATCTCTTCTTATATATTCCTGGGGTATTTCCAATCTAGGCCCAGGGTTCATATAATTTGCTTTATCTAAATTAGTTTTCACTTTGATTATTGCCTGATTAATTTGTGATACTTGTAATGCTTTATGTAAATTTTTTTCTGCCTTATATCTTAGTGTGCTTGATACTTACGAACCAATAAAAAAAATTGATTGATTGATTGATTGATTGCCTCCGCAGTGCAATGTGCGATTGTTGGCCCACCATTTTCGAACTGCTTGCCAAGCATCTTGCAACGACGTCATTCCACCAGTGTTATTTTAGTTCCAGCATTAATTTTTATTCCTATTCTTATTCTATTCCATTGTTGTAATTTTTATTCTAGTTTTAGTTCTTCTTTATAAATAAATATCGTTCTTATTCTAGTTCCACTTCCTATTTAGAAATAATTTCAGTTCCAGTTCCAGTTCCAGAAAATTTATATTTCTAGTTCCACTTCCAATTCCACTTCTCATAGTTATGTCTAACATGAATGATTACAGTAACACACAAAACAGTGTCTCGAGTCTTTTAACAGTACTGAAATTTTAATATAATGTAATATTAATAATAGTCTACAATAGTTCGGAAATTGGAAAGAAAAAAACGACCAGGCAGCAGAAGTCAGACTATAATCAAAGTTTCTCGGCAGACAGACACTTTCAGTCCGAAAAACTATTAAATTTTTTTAAAGTTTCTATTTCTATTCCGTTCTCGTTCCAGAAAAATATTGAAATTTTTATTCCTATTCTATTCTTGTTCCAGAATTATTTTTTATTCCAGTTTTCGTTCCATGGAACGAAATTAAAATAATTATTATTCTTATTCTATTCTCAGGAACTAAAATAACACTGCATTCCACTGTCATTTATTTGAATGCATTTCACTCAGGGGTGCACTAGTAAATTTTGAAGTGAGTACGCGCTGACGGGAAAAAATCGACTTTTTTCGTCAAAAGTTTCTGACGACTTTTTTAGTCATCGAAATTTCTGATGACTTTTTAGTCATCGCATGCTTTTCCTACGATTTTCGCCCGAAAACCCTTTGCCGTGAAACTATCAGATTCTAAGTTTAAGCTTATGGTTTTTTCTTCTAACTGGTTTTTTTCTTGCAACAAGCGCTATAATTTAAGCGGAGCCATTTAACAAAATAAAATAGATTATAATATATTAAATATTATTATATTATGCCTCGGCTATGTGTTTTCCAATTATAACTCTCAAGCGATTAAATAGTTTTCATTTTAGCTCGAAGTGGTCAAGTCGGCATCGATTCTTGGGTTTCGTGTGGCCTAAATAAAACTAAAACTGATTGTAGGCCTAATCAGATGGAAGTCGAGACTTGTCAAAATGTGGGCCTTATGCTTAATTTGCTGGAGCATTTTTAAGGTTAAGACGACCCTGGACAGAAGAGTGAGGAGTCTGAGGACCATACCATTTGGTTATAATTTGTGTTTTATCAGGCCAGAAGTAACTTTGAGTCGTTTTCCTGTAGCTTATATGAATGTACATTGTACAATTATTACGATTCTGTCATGGTGCTCATTCCCTTCTCCGCACGTGGAAACTATTTAAGGAATCCGCTTTATGTCCACACCTGGTGCAGATCGGTCGAATGGCATGCAGCTTCGCATTACTTGCAGTATGAATTACTCATAACATCACGGAATTCTCGTGTCGTCTTTCCATCGGAGATGGGCAGAATAACATTCTCGAGATTTCCGTCCAAGTTTTGTTAACCACAAGAATCTCAATGGCGTCCAGTGTTGCGCGCATGCATGTTCACTTCCTTGCAACAACAAGAATACCAGGTAACACGAGCAGACACAGCTGAACTTATTGGCCATTATAAAAGTGAGTTTGCTTCACATTTGCCTGTTTTACATCTGATGCACTAAGCGAAAGTGCAGAATTCCAAACACGATCCAATGCTTCCCTAAGTAATTTCAGCTAGACTGTAAACGAGCTGGTCCAGTCGACTTAGGTTTCTGGATGTTTAAGTGTTTGTCCCTGTGTGCGTTGATGTTCGTGTGCATTTATTTACAAAAACATCCTCGTACATAGGTTTATCCTTCACATTTGCCAGGGAATGCTGAAATTTCCAAGCAATTTCAAAGGATAGGCTATCCATGGCGTAGCGAAGAAATATTTCAGAGCTCCTAATAATTTTAATATTTTTCCCGTTCGTGCGTTTCTTTCCTTTACCCTCAGTTTTAAACGTAGCTTACTGGATAGGGCCGATAGGCCTAGGCCTACTTATTGTATGTAGGCTATGTCTTAGGCTATATTTCTGGCGCAAAACTGTCTTGAGTTCGGAAATTATTGCACTATGACATTGTTCTTTGCCGATCTTATAACCAGTATGCATGAGCACTTGTTATAGAGCCTCTTTAAGATTACTACTCAGAAGCGTTCCCGAATCCCGACTACAGCGTGGACACTGAATCGGAGTTTCACGCCGAAGCGCATGAGCAATTGCAAGTGAAGGACTTGCTCTGCAGGAGGTCCCTAGTAAATATCCTTAGTAAATATTCATCGATTTTCAAAATTCAAACACCGTTTTAATCCTGACATATTTATCTAATCGTCGTCGTCGTCGGTGCCTTATTCGTTCCGAACTTTGGCGGCACAAAGGACGATTTGTCTCCATGTAGATCTCTGCTGCGCTGCTCGAATCGCCTGCTCCATTGTCATCCCGGTCCATTCTTTCACATCGTCGATCCACATCCTACGCGGTCTTCCACGTCTCCTCTTTCCCTCCGTTTCTCCCGTGATTATATCTTTCTCGAGACAGTTTTCCTTCCTCATGATGTGACCAAAGTAACTTAGCTTCCTCCCTACCACCTCTCCCCACAGCCGTTCGCCACCCACCTCCTGTAGCACCTCCTCATTCCTTCTCTTATAGCCGTCCACGGTATTATTTATCTAATACTCATGAGAATATAAAAATTCCGGTCAAACAATAATGCCGTCATAATGACGCCAATTGCAAACAACTTGAAAATTGCATTTTTCGTGCAGTTCTTGTTCTGTATATAGGCTAGCCTCTAGCCTTCCGCTATCCGTGCAATGCACAGACGATCCGGTTAGGCCTATATCAATTTTTCTTAGAAGTTTCCTTAGACCGCCTAAAGTCCAACCCTTGTCGGAAAATAGACATATTCTAATAAGCCTACACTTCTTTGCACTGTAATGTTCCAGAGCTGTTTTAAGGAATTATTAGAACTGCACGACCACTTCTAGCCTATTTCTTCATATTCCTCATGGTAAATTATTCCCAATCGGATGACAATGACCCTTTTCTACTACTTTTTAGCTGCAAAAGTCAATCTAAAACTGCTCAAATCCATTTAGAACTGCACATGAAATTTTTGTGTAGAACTGCACGTTTAAAAAGCCACGCAATGTTCTTTTTTCCTCAATTTTTTTATAGTAGGCTAACTTTGTATTTTTTTCAGAAGCCATTTACTAAGAGTTGATTTAAAATTATTATTTTAGCAACGTAGGCTAAACGTGACGTAATTTTCCACACGGTCCTTTAAAAAAACATGATATTTATGTCAGGACGCAGGATTAAAATGGCGTTTGAATTTTAAGAATTGATGCATATTTGCTATTTATTTTCATATATATTTTAAAAAATTGTCCCTTTTTTCGGACACAGTGTATATGTGGCACTTTAGATGCCATAGTGCATACTTCCTGTCTGGGTGGCGGGTGCCATAAAATCAATAGAGTCTACATGTAGGCTACACAGTATTTCTACGCCTACATCATTAGCCTAAGCAGTGCATGGTTCTACATCCGTAACATTTAGGCCTATAATAATTATAGGCTACGTTGATTATAATTAATTAGTCAGAAATGGTTTAGACCCGCGCACGATTGAACAATTACGGCTGGCACTGTATTTAGCCCGGTCACAATAAAACGCAATTAAAAAGTCATATTGTGAAGGGAACTTCCGTAAGAGCCTTATTATTAAGAGGAAAAGGGAGATATTTATAGCAATTGAGGAACGACTGGTTTCCTCTGAACGCCCACTGACTGTCTTTGGTGGCAATGAACTGCAGCCTTAGATATTAATTGAGGGATAGGCCTATGAGTAAACGTGCATCTGGCACAGGTCTGTAAAATAATCATCATTTAATTAACACACGATTATAATGAGACCAATAATAAGCGAACGGACGGATCGAATTAGTAGGCCTATATACAGTGGCGTAAAAAGGGGGTGGAATTTCAAGAATAAGAATTAAATTTCAGTCGCGCAAAATTTAAAATAGCATCTTAGTTTTTAACAATGATGGTCTATGATTTTTCACATGCTGGTTTTTTGCAAACTATAATCAAGATAACCATAGGCCCATAGCCTATATAGCAGCCTAAATTTGAATATGTAAAAATATAGTTCTTTTAGCAGTTTATGTTTTTAATATAGGCGTTCAGATATAGCAGCTGCTGGAAAAACTGGATACCAGAATTTCGACAACATGCAGGCAAATGCTAAAAAATGCTGGTGGCTTTTTGGGTGGTCGCCAAAGACGAGCGAAGCGAGGATCGCACCTTCGGCCATATAGGCCTAGGCTAGCTCTCTCCACAAGGAAAGCTTGAAGTGCTTGCGGTGCGCGGTTCGAATCCCGTAGTGTCCCTCTTGTTAGTTCTTCCTTCATTCCCTAGGTGGCCGCTAAAAGAACATAGAGCTTGCGCCTGCATGGCATGCATGGCTGCAAATTTGTGATTTCCGTTCATAAGAATTGTTTCACTTAGGCCTACATATAATTTGTTCGTAGCCTACTTCATAGTGGTATACTGTACAGTGTAACCGATTGCGGTCTGTCAAACAGACTATTGAATAAAACAATATTATTATTATTTTTTAACGGTCATCCTAATTATCCCTAATAGGTAAATTGTGCAAACCATAAACGTGCCTCGAAATGCGGCAACACTAAACTTGTGCGTGCAAGTTGAAAGACGCTGAAAAAGCGTGCTAACTCTTGCGGCATTATTAGGCCTATCATTATTATTACATGCAATATTATTATTTATTATTTTTAAATTACTATTATTATTATTATTTTTTTTTATAACATCATCTTTTATTCCCATTTCAAGCAGTGCAAACACAACTGGCTGTCCCTGAAAAACACTGAACCGCTGTCAAAACGCTAGCATACTGTGCAAAAATGTTATTATTATTATTATTATTATTATTATTATTATTATTAATTATAGGCCTAGTAACGCAGAGGCGCCGTCGCCTATAAGCTTACTTGCGGTAATCGGTATAGGCCTAGTAGAACCTACACTGTATAATTGCATGCTGGTGCATGGTCAGATCAGGATCAGTTCAAGACCAAGCTGCAAAGGCTGAGGAAGATATAGAGGATCTACGGTGAATGAACAAGATTGATGAATGAAGCCGAACGACTTGTGACGAAATACCTCCAATATAAGACTACGTACAGACATGCGTCATCTTTGTCCCATGACGTTCACTGAATTAGCCTACTGACGCAATTGACTGCTTAAGCTACACCGCGAGGCCGCACTGCAGGGTGGGGCGCCTCGTTCCAATAAGCGGCATGCGCTTTCATATACTCTGAACAAGGTCTGAACACGACTTTCGCTTAAGTATTACATGTTTAGCAATATATTTATATAGCGCTATGCAGCGAGGCTAAAGTGCCACATATCGTTGCCTTGATCAGCCATGATCTTTGGCCTTCCAGGTAACGCCCGTCGTTTGTCCTTGCATCTGGCCTTCTCACGATGGCCTCCTTCTCGTCCTCATCCTGTCTCCATGTCAAGATTTGCGATTTGCTTACTTAATTAGCCCTTCGCCCATGAGAACTTGAGAAAGCCTTCGCCCGTAAAAATGTCGTCATTCCCACCGAAATGCCAAGCGAAAGTCAACCTTCTGTCGACCCAAAATGAAGATACTCCGTTTCACGTTTACGAGTCAAACATGGCCTTGTCTCAAAGGCCAAGACTTGCGAAGATATAATAGCCTACATATTCAAAGGCCAAGACTTGCGAAGATATATATATACAGATACGCTTCTGTTCGAGTATTGTTTACCGATGAGGAATAATGTATGGGGCCTACATCGTAAAACAGGTAACTGTTGCCTATAAATGGCTAGACCGAAAGCTCCGCCCAACCGGTGTCAATCACTATGCTATTATGCCTGCTGCACAGAATCTGATGCCATTGACCTGCGTTAAGCTGACGTGAATCGATTTTAACCTGGCTTTATTTTTAAGGCAGTATCACTCGAATCCTAAAGCAAAGCCTGGCCAATAATAACAGAAAACACTTTTCGGTCATAAATACCATCGCCGTAGCCTCCTCGTCCGTTCTCTTAGGCCGATGTTCCGAATTCAGACTTTCTGTGTTTCAGACTTTAAGAACGCGACTTTACCATCGATTAGCCTAGTGCAGCTCGAGCGTCAGTAGCCTAGAGCACTCCCAGTAGGCCTAGCTGCTTGGGTTGCCAGATTTCTGAAGTGCATGCATGGTCGTCAAATCACGCCAAAACGTAGCCCGAGAGTCGCGAGCTGAACTGTAAAATGAAGATATCAATAAATTTTTGCTCTGCACTTTACACATAGGGTCTAGGTCTATCTTTTTGGCACCAAGACACGAATGGAACCATTGATGTAAACATTTAGACGTCAGCCTGCTTAGCGCTTAATGCCTATGATGGATTAATTTTTACTCAGTAGGCCTACAGAATGTATTTATCTTTAAGTTGCTTAAACACTATCATATATGTGATTTTTATTAAATACTTCTCTTAAATTATAAGAGAAGTATTTAATAAAATAAATTGCTTGCCTAACGTTGTCAATTCACGACAATTCTATAAGTATAAAGTATACCCTCAAATATCGCGAATTCGCGAGGACGAAATTTTCGGTCGCAGGCGTTTTGAAAAGGAGCCCAACTTGCGCTTTTCGCGACGACCTAGCAACCATGGCTACCTGCCAATAGCTTCTCTGGACTTTTCTTGATTAAATGACAGTACTGTCAAATATAAACTATTTTGTAGCACGGAAGCGTTTGACTTGCATTATTAAATAATTATAAGCTAATTAAGTAGGCTACTTATTTAGGCCTACTTGCATATCCACTTAGGCCTATACTTACTTACACCATTATGTTTAGCTTTATGAGTCTCAGACAAACACTAATAGGCCTATAGGCCTACTCTATTGACTGGATAAATAAATAGTTGTTTTTAAAACATTGCATTTTCACGATACAATATGTAGGTTTTCGTCCATTGCCGTAGGCTAAATTGCAGTGATTGCGGTTTACAAATTCGCCAGCTGTTTGAACAACTTTGTCTATATCTGGTTAAATCGCCTATAAATCTCATTCGCATAAAGAGAAGGCCTACAATTCATTAGTTCTAGAATTTAGAAAAACAGAAACGTGTAGGCCTAAGACATAATTATAGGCCAATTCATGCTGTCCCTTCTGAAAACTACTCTGAGGCGCTCCCAGCTCTAGCACGGCTAAAAGCACTCACTTATGGTGAGAACAGAACAGAGACATGTAAATTGATTGATTTATATCACACGCCACTTCTTGTGTGATTTCATATTAAATCGGTTAGGTGAATATCTAGTATAAAAAAATGATGCACGAAATTAATTGATATCAGTTGACAAACGCAATCCGGTGCACACACATAAAGGACATCAGTTTAAAGGTTAACAACTAGTATTTATTAGTACGTGCAACTCATTCTGATCAAAAACGTGTTGCACAATGTTTCATGCGCATTTCGAAAGTCCGATGAATGCCTATTTTTTTCAGAGATTAAGCAACTTTCAAATTAATTTTACTACTTACTTTGTGCTTGTTTATGTATTGAAATTTGCAGGGAGAAATGCCTCAAATACAGTAAGCAAATAAGAGGCAGAAAAAATGAAATCATAGCCTACAATTTAAAATTAGAATTGGACAACTTCAATTAAAATTAGAAATAAATGTTTTGGCTATTAAACAATTAGAGTTACCTACAAAGCTTATTCGTCTATAATAAATATTATTGATTAGCTACATGTATATGAATGGCTGAAATTTGTAGCATTTTGAAGCTTAATCATTTTTTACCTATTTGGCCATCGTCACTATGGTAACGTAGCCTATTATATATATATATATATTATATCCTAATGCTTATTGTTTACCTGTAAAAAATCAGTTCACATCACTATTCAAGAGGTAGAATGTGGAGTCCCAAAGTACCTTCCCTCATGCATGCAAGTCTCACGCCATCGCTTACACCAATTTCCCAGTCGATGACAACCCGTTAACGGAGATAATATTTGCTCCTTCCCCAGACCACAATGTAGACCTAAGTCTTTCCCAAAACCCAATGCTGCTTTCCCCCTATAAATCCCACTCAGAACTCTGCACCTATATGCACACGTGCCCTGCTCCGAGTCCAACTAAAGTGGACCAGGTAACGCCAGCTCCACGGCCCAGTTAGCATAAAGAGGGACAGCAGCAGAGTGGACTCATCTGGCGAGAAACCATTAAACGACGATTACTAGGCAGCATATGGCCGCCCTGCTCAGCAGCCCCGAAAACCAGGCATGCGCCTAAACGTCGTTAAACCACGGCGCTAAGCCTAAGACCTACAACCTAGGCCTATTTAAGGATGGCCCACAGGCCTGGGAACCGCCCGTCTTTACATTCGGCATGCATGGGAGAAGGGGAGTCATGGTCTCTATAGAACTTTCGACCGCATTTATAGCGCAGCATTCCATGATTTTAACACACACAAAAACAAAACAGTTGAGACACAAGACAGAGGCGCTGCCGACAGGTTCAAACCGTGCGCTATATAAATCTCCACGTAACACACACACACGCGCGCGCGCGCACACACACACACACACTCGTGTATACTGCACATAGCAACAAACCAACTTTCTGAAACAATAGATTTTTAGTTTTTTATTTAATAAAAATCAAACAGAGCTAAGGCCACACAAAAATCACGCGTCTGGCTATAGGCTAGTGGAACGGCTTGCATTGTGTAGGGCTGTAGATCCTACTTATAGTCAGCTTAAACAGTGCTAGGGCGTAACGCAGTGAGGTTTCTAAAATTTGATTAGGATTTTTCCAGAGAAATAACGTAAGAATTCTGATTTCCTATATTTAATTTATGCAATGAATTTTTTGGACTTTCGCGGCTTTTTTATTTTTCAGCAAAAAACCTGGCATCTAATAGGCCTACCTAAAGGCCTTGCTACTAACCTTTGAAACAATCACACAGCTCGTTGGCAATTAATTTTTAAATTCTACTTACCTTTTTAAATTTAATTTTCATATAATGTATTCATTGGGTACAAAAGGCGAACTTCACACCCGCGTCCGAATAATCTAGACGTGTAGTGTAGTTGGCCTATTATTCTGCATGTCTCTGAACGCTTCATAGGCCTGCTCTACTTCATACACAATTACAGACTGAGGAGGCCTATTTTATGTACATGTAGACATGTAGTCAATTAAGATCTATTTCAGCTTCTTAAGCCTCTGAAGTATTTATGTAATGTGCAGCTATGAAGGCAGCTACCATTCCACCGTGCAGCATTCACAAATTCACATGATACTTTCGAATAGTTTAGTAAATAGCCTATTAAAGTTGTCTCACTTTCGAATTCAGATTTTTGAGCAACATATGCAAGCATGTATATGTATAAAAAATATATAAATATTGTATGTATATATATATATATATATATGTGTGTGTAAATGTATGTGTGTGCGTGCGGGTGTTTTCTTTTTTATGATGTTAACTAGCCTAGGCTTGCACGCGCCTGTCTATGTGCCTTAGCAAAAGTAACGCCCTTAAGGTCACGCAACGGTCAGAGTCCGTGGCAACCCATTTTGCTTGTCTGCCTCCATACATCTTCACTGCTATTTTTTTTATATATACACACATATATATGATATATTTATATCATAGGCCTGTGTATACTATATTATATATATATGTATATACGTTCTCATACATTTATATATACTTGGCAAAAAGATATAAATGTATGCATGCATGGAGGACCGCGAAAAACAGTAGCTTTGGTCCTAATAGCTAGCCAGCGTACGAAAAGCGCCGTTGGTTCGACCAACATATAAGGTCTGGGACAAAAGCCCTATAGTTATCAACAATGGGAGCGTTGTCAGCGTTTTGGTAGGTGTGGATATGAACCCCAGCCGCAAAAATGCATGTTTAATGAAGTTGGGGGCATTCTTGAGTCCGTGGCCAATATACCTATATGCCGAGTCTAAGAAAAAAAACACGGTAGGCCTAGCTAGCCTGCAATAATGTTCATATCGAGTTCCAGATCGTATTAAAATGAATTACGTGTAGCCTGCGTATAAGCGCGCAGTGTTTAAACTTGTATAAAAAAACTTGTATAAAAAAGCTGGACGAGCGGATATTTTACAAATTACACCACATAAAAAAAGCATATCGAAATATGATGCTCTTATAGTATAGGCCTACGCGTTAATTGCACGAGAAACAACTGACAATTCGTGGCAAATTTTAGTTAGGCCTACCTCGACTCCCAACATTTTAAAAGTTACTCAGCTGAGGGGGCTAGTAGAAGAGCTATACGCATATATGATCATCTTCAATATCATAGGGCTCAATGCCCGTAAGAGTCCGACGCCACTCTCTGTCCGAGTCTGTCTCGTGTCATGCTGCCCAGCTTCAACCGGTCCGGTCAGCAGATCTGCTCCATACCATAAACATCTTGGAGCAGCTAGACCACCTTGTCTGATTGAAGAGAATCGTGGGAAAGAGGCATGAAGGACAACGTGGGTCAATGCCCGTATGTGTCCCATGCTCTCCCCCCGACTCTCTCCACTGGTCTGTCCTAACCGGCCTGTGCATGTCTGCTCCACATCATGACACCTTGAAGCATCTGGGTCGCTGTCACTTGTGTCGTGGTTTTTGCGGATTTCAATCGTCTTGGTCTTTTAATGCCAGCGTATCGCCACCCATCTGGCAAACCTTCCTCCTTTTGTCCGGGCTTAGGACCGGCACAGGGACGTTGTTGGTTCCCTGTGGCGGAGGATGGATGCAGTTTAACGTCATGCTCAGGACGATACGCATAGGATCATCATCATCAATAACCTTGGGCCCAATGCCCGTAGGAGTCCGACGCCACTCTCTGTTCTGAGTCTGTCTCGTGCCATGTTGCCCAGCTTCAACCGGTCCGGTCAGCAGGTCTGCTCCATACCAGTAACATCTTGGAGCATCTAGACCACCTTGTCTGATTGAAGAGAATCGTGAAAAAGAGGCATGAAGGACAACGTGGGTCAATGCCCGTTGTGTCCCACGCTCTCCCCCGACTCTCTCCATCGGTCTGTCCTGACCGGCCTGTGCATGTCTGCTCCACATCATGACACCTTGAAGCATCTGGGTAGCTATGTCACTTCTGTCGTGGCTTTGGCGGATTACAATCGTCTTCGTTTTTCACTGCCAGTGTATCGCCACCCATCTGGCAAACCTTCCTCCTTTTGTCCGGGCTTAGGACCGGCACAGGGACGTTGTTGGTTCCCTGTGGCAGAGGATGGATGCAGTTTAACGTCATGCCCAGGACATAGGATGCTGAATCCAAAACTAAAACAGTGTTTTAGTTTTGGATTCAGCATCCTACGCATAGGATGCTGAATCCAAAACTAAAACACTGCAGGTAGTGTTAGCCTTTATTTGCACTTGAACTTCAACGCTGAGGTATTTTGAAGTTCGAAAGTTCAGCGATGTGGAAGACATCCGGGTGGATTCCGTTGATCTTCATTTTAGCGACCTCTGGTTCTTGGACGATTCGTCAGTGGACGATTCGTCAATGGATGACTCGTCAATGGACGATTAGTCAGTGGACGACTCGTCAATGTGGACGGTTCGTCAATGGACACTACCTGCAGTGTTTTAGTTTTGTCAGTGGACGCTTCGTCAACGAGCGATTCGTCACAATATGATTCGTCAGTGGACGATTCGTCAACGGACGATTTGTCACACGGACGATTTGTCCGTTTGACGAACAGTCCGTGACGAATCGTCCGTTGACGAAACGTCCGCATAATTATAGATTCAGTGTCCGCATTGCGGTCGGGAGCACCTCTAAGTAGGATATTGAATTGGGCACTATAACAAGTAGGGCCTACAGGTACTCATAAATACATCCAAGCCCATTTAAATTAAATCGAAATCTACTTAAAAGAGACATCTTTGGTATAGCCTAGGCCTACATATATAATTTTGTCTCAAACCGCTTGGAAAAAATTATACCTCAAGGACGCATAAACCACTCTGTGGAAATTCGCAACCTCTTGCCGACAGCTTTTATAGATCTAATTTCGTTTATGTCCCCTATACAATAACGACAGAAGCCAAAAGTCCGGCAGACGACTATACTTAAATGTAGTCTGTGCGAATAATGCAGACGCACTCTGATTGGGCAAGACAAGTTTTGCAAGGTCGTGCTTGTAACTTTGTCGAATATAGCCTACCTAGACTACATGTAGTTGATAGTTTGGTATAACCGCGATAAATTCCGTCTTTTTAACCTTGTTCTATTTCTCCGCTTTCGTTTCGGATGGCCTAAGTAGACTCTCAAGATTTTAATGTCTGCTTATATCTTAAAGTTCACTCGAGATTCCAACTCTAAACATCATCCACCCAAGCCGTCTGACTAATAGCTTTCTGTCTGTCTGGCTCTCCGGATATTGACCCAAGTCTATCGACCTTGACTAAGCGCCTGCGAATAAGCTGGTTCCCGCAGCGCCGCTTTTGCGGGCCCTGTAGATGTTCCGTTTGCGATAGCGAATTCTTGCTGATGACACTGTTCACAGATCTCATGACTTTTCTTTCTTCATTTCCAATAATAAATTTTATGACCTCTGTTTAGTTTAAAAAAGACGTTGTGGTTTGTGATAACCACTTTCTTTAATTTTAAAGATTTGCTTTTAGTTTAACACATTTATCATTACCAGCTTTTGACGATCAATTAGTTTCACAAATTTTTTGTCACAGATTCTTGTAGCCTAATATAGAATTAGTGAGAATATTTATGACAACTCCGTACGTAGGCCTGTGGACGGCGGAATGCATCCACGTATAATGGGAGTCTATGGGACGTGGTAGGATTATCCCTATAGACTAGTGTCCATATCCGTTCGTGTGTGAAGTCTGAAGACGCAGCGACGAAGATAGCCTAATTATAAACGAAGCTCTACGGAAATATTTTAAAAGTGCCTTTTAGCTTGTTAAGTTGACGATCGAAGTCGGGGGAAAAATTCTAATGGGAATACATGAGTATAGCCTACTGTTCAGAGATGAAAGTGAGTGTGACCCGGCATCATAATATAATTTTCGCGACCTGCACTTGCCGGGTTTTATCAGAGTCGCGAATTTAACATAGCCTAGCCTTGTAGGACCTACTGTATAGGCTTATGACTAAAAATTTTATGGTTGGGACTTGGGAGAATATACCCCCCCCCCATCGCAAACCCCATCCCGCTCGGCCTTTTGTTAACTGCAGAATAAAGAAATAAAATAATGAATACCGGTATGGGGCCGTCCATAAAGTACGTCACCCTATTTTTGACCATTTGTGACCCCCTGTCAGAAACTGTCACAAATCTCGGACCCCCCCCCTAAAGTACGTCACACTTTCGAAATTTTATTAGGGCCTAAAACAAGGCTTCGCAGCAGCATTGCTAGCGCTCCTAGCGAGAGGAATCGTGAACAACACATTAAGGGATACGCATTTCATATTTCATGCTATTTTGACATAAAACTAATTCAAATGTTTCACAAAATGTGTGAATTTTTTTTAAAATCTATTAAATTCTATAAAAAAATTAAAAAAAGAATTAGAAATAAATAAATAAATAAATGTGTGACGTCACACGTGGCCTGACCCCCTGTCACAAACTGTCACACTTTCCCAACCCCCCCCCCTCGAGCGTGACATACTATATGGATGGCCCCTATTTAAAAAGACCATCAGAATATTTTAAAAGACCATTAGATTCTAGGATTATCCCACTGCGAGGGATTAATTCCAGCTGGAAGGAAAAGAAGATCAGATTCTAGGATTTGCAGATTTAGCAAGATTTAAAAAAAATTGGGACAAAGACTAAAAATTGTTGGGAGGTGTCGCCGCCGTTCGTCCGCGGTTGCCGTTCGCCCGAAACAGACCCCGCTCCTTTTTTCAAACCACTGTCAGCCCTGCATGAGTTGTAACGAGAAAAGCGCTTAATTTTAGATAGATAGAACTTTAGGTTGGGATAGTACTGAAGTCCTACTTCCGATGTCTTTCTCGACTGGCCAATCCCTTTGCTCCAGTTTCAACCCGGATACGCATAGAACACAGACATATTCCTACAATGAGTCAGAGCGTCATAGAACATTGGCCGAGCGGCTGTATTTAAGCCGGAATATAGGACCGCCAGGTAACATTCCGGTCTTAAATCACGCCTTGACGGTATACGTTAGGCTACTCATCAGACTCCGGATCAAAGCTGGACTCCAAGAAAAAATACGATAGCTATGCAAGAGATTTACTGCTTGTCCTGTACGTGGTCTCTGTGTCGCACCTTGGCCTGGCACCGAATTTGACCCAAATTCGATCGCCTACGTCTCGTTTGCTCGTGCAACTACGGCGGCCAATGCCCCTGCCGTGCATACATGGATACCATGTCAGAACCCATGTTCAGGTTGAGCTCAACAGCAAGGACAGCTGCACAGGTTCACATTTCACGGCAATAGCTTCACATTTTATGACATTCCAGTGTGTCGCATCAGCTTGCATAATTTGCATTACGTATACGTTATAGGCTTACTTTAAGCAAACATCATTTCGCCATCAGCTGCATACGTTACATAATTCTCCCTTATGATGCAACAGCATTTCCAGTAGGCCTATGTCCCGAATACCTGACCCATTCATCAGTTATCTTTCGTAGTTAGCGGGTACCCAGATATTTTTTCGGGAAGTTTGGTTTTTTATTCGCTCCCGAAAAACGTCGTTTTGTTCGTTTTTTTTTATTTTTCGCATCGTTTTATTCAATTTTTTAATTTTTTATGTAGCTTTATTTATTTATTGTGTTATTATTTTCCTGAATTTTATTTTTCTGATATTTCTTACGGTACGTTTTCAGCCTACTCTCAAGGATTCAGCTATAGGCCTAACGGGTGTAGGACATTATCCCCCCTGGACATTATCCCCCCGGACATTATCCCCCCCGGACATTATCCCCCCGGACATATTCCCCCGGGGTAGGACATTATCCCCCCCAGTCTATTATATCATCACCTAAAA